>OX123204.2:11977946-12577946 GCA_944739405.2 Euclidia mi | reverse complement strand
ATTGACGTAAAAAGAATTGGATTTAAGGCGAGGTTGCAGTACAGTGCGTAGCTCGACCTCACCCCCCGCAAAAACAAAAACACGGCGGTGGCGTCAGCGAGTGAGCGGGGGGAGGGGAGGGGAGGTTTTCATGTGTGCGTGTGCCACAGCGCAGCGTATAAAAACCGTAGATGAGTTATGCGAACTTCAAAAGTAGCACATTAAAAACCGACAAATTCATGACAAACTTTTTTTTTCTAAATGTCTCATTTGGCTTTAGTCGCGTACGCGCTGCGGTCGGAAGCGCTCGCTCTTTTACTCGCGTGTGTGTACGTTACATTTGAAAATGCCGTCGTGTGTAATGAGATTTTGCTAAAGTAGTTAAACTATAGTAGGAAAATGACTAAAAGTTATGTAATCACTTATCATTCATGAGTATTACAATTTTACGTTTTTTTTTTTCAATTTATAATAAATTCAGTATCACAAATAATAGAGTGAATAAAAAATTGGCATTTAGCGAGTGTAAAAGAGAAGCAGTATTGTGCGTGTTCAAAGACTAAAAAATAAAGTATCCAGATGGGACATTCGTAATAATAAAATACTGATATGTGTTTTTGTCAAGTAATAAAAGTGATTTGAGGCTGAATCAACACAATAAATTATTATTATAGCAAAACAAAATCATACGTAAGTTACAAACATTGACGGATGACCAAAGTCCATTAACTTGTTTTTGTTTTTCTCCTTTTAGTATTAAACAACTAAGTAGATTGTACTGCACAGTTTTCGCTGCCGACCCACCGTACTCCTGGCAGTACCCCTGGGGGTATGGTGGGTCTTTCAAAGCTTAACCGTACTCCCAGATAATATTGTTGTGTAATTAGTTTATTAATTTCAGTTCGTTAATTTCAAGTTCTACTATTTTGTGGGATCATTCCCAGTATAGTAGTAGTATTGAACAATTCTATGATAGAACTGTCCTAATTCTATTATCACAACTTGATAAGGAGAACAGAACTAATGGGATAAGTAATAGGAAATGTCCCAGTCTAGTTCTATGTATGTTTTTACAAGGGTATTCAATAGAACTACTGGGAATGATCCGTAGTGTCACGACATCGCGCTCATATATCCGAATAAATATGTTTTGTAGACGTTCATTTGTTTAATGTGTAAAACAAATGAACGTCTACAAAACAAATGAACGCCTACAAAACAAATGAACGTCTACAAAACAAATGACTTACAGAAAGTGATCAGCTATCGATAGTGATTGCAGAAAACAGGTGCATGCGATTTTCAACCTAATTGACATTAGTCAGAATTTATAATTTTATTACCCTAATATTGCCAGAAAGCGAGAAAAAACAAAAAAAAAGTTTGTCATGAATTGTCAATAAGGTCGAAAATCGCATGCAACTGTTTTTTGCATTTGTTTTGTAGACGTTCATTTGTTTTGTAGACGTTCATTTGTTTTGTAGACGTTCAATTGTTTTGTAGACGTTCATTTGTTTAACACATTTTTATAAATACATATTTATTCGGATTTGTGAGCGCGATGTTGTGACACTACCCCTGTAAAACATACATAGAACTAGTGGTAAATTTCCTATAACTGTTTTCCATTAGTTCTATTCTTCTCATCAAGTTGTGCTAATAGAACTAGTGGGCAAAAAAGTATCACTAGTTCTATCATAGAACTGTTCAATAGAACTAGTGGGAATGATTCGACAGCGCAAGGATGATGATGATGACGGGTCTTCAACAGTACCACAGATTATACCTATAATATACAAAGCATTATAACCAAAAGCAGTAATACCTAAACGTTTTATTCTCTAATTTATCTCCTTGTTGCACTATATCATCGTACTAGCGCTTGTCTTCGCTTGTCTAAAAATACAAAAACGTAAGTAGTAAGTCATTATCATACGAGAGATAACACTGTTCAGTTTAATGTCCACGCAGCACGTTGGTATAACACTACGAGCATTTCAGCCAGGAGTACGGTTAAGCTTTAAAAGACCCAAGTTTATATTAACGTACTGTTTTAGGTTTCCATTGAATGAAATGTACTTTTTTAATAAATGTTATAAATAAATCACATCGACTTTTTATTTCCCTACCTTAAATGAATTAATCAAATTTACTTTGAGGCGAATTGAATATACTCAAGACAGACAAAGTGATCATGTCGCATCTGTGTCAAATTATTGTTTGTGAAACGGTCAGCATGACGTCACAATGCGCTTCGGTCCAGAGAGTATATGTTTATCTCTATTTCGCGCTTGCGATTAGATGTGCTATCTCACTTACACTTCTTATCTAATTCTTAGTGTGTCGTTTTGACATATTTATATTAGTGTGCGTACGCTTTTCGCGATGCGTGCCACTCGCAAGCTCCGTCATGTTACCTTGTCAGTAACCTGTCTACGGTTTCTTACTAGTATGTCTATGGTTTGAACGATTGAGTTTGGAATACGAATTACTTTGTACTTTTGCGAAAACGTACATGCGGGGGTGGAGGGGGATTTTGCGGAGCAACGACGTACGTCCGCCCTCAATCACGCCTAGACAGGCACTGATGAACGGCCGGCAAGCGATATAATGCCAACATTTTGACTATTTTTTTCTTGGACAAAAATGATAACGAAATTACGAAATCTGTTTTTACCATTTATTTTAAAATAAAGAGCTGTTTCTATTGATAATACTTTCATTTAAATTCATTATGGAATCTCTAAGCAGTACACGTTTAAAATTGTGATTTAATGCCATGTTTGACATGTTTTTTTATCGAACCTATCATTCCAAATCGTGTTTCTATCTTTACGATTTACTAGAAGATATGTTCAACTTTTATACTTTAATTTTTATTCATTAAAAATATCATAGTTCACGGGACTTTCAGACGTTCAAAAATCTTAAAAAGTACTGCAACCTCGCCTTAAAGTATCCGCAGCTGTATTCTATTTCCTGAAAAATTACAAACTGCAAACTAATATGACCACATTTTAAGGCCAAATGCCTTGTCATGCCACCATTTCTAGACTTCAGTAAACGCACCAAAAATCTTAACTTGACGTCGTAAGGTTTGTCATGGGCTATTGTCTCACAATAAGGTATGTTGTTGATCATGTGAATTGTACCCGAGTAATTTCAACACACAAAGTTTTGAATCGCAGACGCCAAGGTTAAAATGATTATGATGAAGATTGTCAATCACAAGTTTTTTTATAATTAGTTCTAGACATGCAGTTTTTTAGTGTACAACGGAACACTCAATAAGGTAATTCTATTACACTAAATATAAATGTTGTGATGCCTAAACTTTACAAAGGCTCTATCAACAAAAAACACCCAAATATACTATCACACTGATTTATGTAACGAACATTATTTCTACAATCTGATAACCTCATTCGACAACCGTAGAGCCATTTATGAGATGTTTATACGTTAAATATCTAATATGAAGCCACGCGGTATGCTTCCAGGAATATAAACGTACCATTCCGAAACTAAGGGAATTTAAATGAGTTGATTAACAACTGTGACGAGACATATCGTTGGGAGCGATTGCAGGGTCTACTGTGGCATTACTTACGATACTTGGGGTAGAATTATTTTATTGGTAGGCATTCCCAATTTGTATATTATTATAAAGAGTTCTTGCATTTCTATCTAAATCTAGTCTCAATTCTCTCTTCCTAAATTGAACTGTATTTTTAAGAAAAGAGTTGTATTTGCCAGATATAATAAATATTTAATTTCTAATCAAATTTTAGAATTTTTAAGATAGGATATTACAATTGTATAATGCAAAATTATTGCCCTTAAGCGTACATACGTAACTTCATTACATAGTATAAAACAAAGTCTATCTTCTGTCTGTCTGTCCCTATGTATGCTTAAATCTTAAAAACTACGCAACGGAGTTTAATGCGTTTTTTTAATAGTTAGAATTATTCAAGCGGAAGGATTATATGTATAATTGACACGGGCGAAGCCGCTGCCAACGTCTAGTAAATTATAAAAGTGAATCATTTTCATTACACCAATAAAATTTTTGAGGTCGTGAACAGACGACGAAAGAAAAATAACAAAAAGTATTTCATTACTCGGTTGTTGATGTTTACGTCACACCTACACCAGAAACTTGGACAGACTTTTTAAACTTGGTCAAGAACAAGTCCTTGAGTTAAAGAAGGTAACTTTATCAGTTGGAAAACAATATAGAAGCATCTTTACAACATACACACTCGGTTTTAGAATTAGAAATGTAATATTGTGTTCAGTTTATTCTCTTACTTATCTAAAGGAAAGCTATAGCTGAATGGTTCCATCAAACTATTTCTTTTGGGAAGTATTTAGCTATGAATTGCTGATAAGGAAAATTTTATTTTTTTATTACTGATAGCAGTGTTAGAGAAGCTAGCTTTTGTGTTTGTTAAAAATGGTTGTATTCCTAAACTATGAATGAAACAATGACTACGCGCACTCTTACTTCTTTTTTCAATCTTGAGCAACGACTTGATCGTTGCTCAAGATTGAAAAAAGAAGTAAGATGGTATAGGAGCAAGTCATGAATGTAACACAGAGTTTGATCGGACTTGTAGCGACTATTTTAAAATAGATGAACGTGCAATCATATACAAGTTTCATCATCATCATCATTATCCGCAGCCCGACTTTGTCCACTGTTGAACATAGGCCTCCCTTTGTTCTTGCCATTTGCCTCGATCTTGTGCTAATCCTGTATTCATTGACACTACGGTCGTAAAGGAGTTCATAAGTCATACTGACGTCTACACAACAAAATGGTCGGACGTCAAACAGAATAATTAGCTAATAAAAGGTTTGAAGACTATTAAAATTTAGTCATTTGGAAACATTGATCTATTTGGAAATGACAGTTTTCAGTTAGATGACGTAAACACTCTGCCAAGTGTGCGTTTGCGATGGCCGTGCGGTAAAAACTTCCGTTTCACGGTCTGCGGGCGTGGGTTCAAATCCCAGTCGTAACAGTTATGTGGATTTAGGTTTTTATTAAATTTGGAAAATGTTCATATTATTTATATTACACTCAATTCCTTACAAGTGATATTATTTTATTAGCATACCAGAATATTCATTTGGATAAAAAGGATTAATTTCGGCAAAAGAAAACGTTAACACTGTTATTTAAGGCTACTTTTCAACATCTACGGCTCATAGCGTGATGTTATATGATACTCGTAGTCTATATACTTCCTTGATAAATGGGCTATATAACACAACAAAAATATACAAATCGAACCAGTAGCTCCTCAGATTAGCGAGTTCAATCAAACAAACATACTCATCACTTTATAATATTAGTATAAATTAGTTATCAAGCATAGGTATTGTATATACAGCGACAATAAAAGCTAAACATTTGCAATACGATCTAATTTGCTACGCCCTAAGAAAAGTACAAACGCCAAGTGTCCAGCTTGACGAGTTGCTATGTGTACTTCCGTTAACACATAGTTCAACACCCGAAGGTTGTTTCATCATCAGCCCTTTATACTGTCCCATTTTTGGGCAAGGGCCTCTTCTCACTGTGAGAAGGGTAAGGCCATAGTCCACCAAGCTGGCCAAGTGCGCGATGGCAGACTGCCCATGTCTTTCGAGAACATTATGGAGAACTCTCAGACATGCAGGTTTCCTCACGATGATGTTTGTTTTCACCGTTTAGCAAGCGATAATTAACAGTTTAATTCGCACTTAACTTCGAAAAGTCATTGGTGCGTGCCATGGATTCGAACTCGAAACCCTCTGCGTAGCATTCTGTCGGTCTCTCCACTCGACTATCGCTGCTTACTAAAACTTAATTTAGCCAAACGATACTTAATCTCTCATATCCTAAACATCCAGTCTTCCCTTTTCAAACGTTCATTCCAACCGTGATTACACTGTGGTGTCCGTAGATAAACTCTTGCATATCTTCCTTTTTGAGTTCAGCCACTGCTAGCCACGTATATCATCACTCAACCTGGCCAAAAGATATCCTAAGTGACACTTGTTTAACAACCAATAACTACTTATTTAGACTGATATACGTTGCTCTCTCATCGCCATTTTATCTCGCCAAATCTTAAGCTATGTAATTTATACAGCTATGTATTTTGACAGCTCTAATTACTTTTTTCTATTCTAAACAAGCAAACAATTAACTCTAACACATACCACATGATTTCTAAGCTAACTCTAAGACTTAATTTACAAAGGAATTTTGCAAGGAACTGCATTTTGTTTCAGATATTTTCCCCAGCTGCAACCAACTTTCACTAATTTCACTTCGAAGAGAAATGTTATTTACTAAATCTAGACCAAGAATACCTGGGTTTAATCTTAAGTTTCATCTCGCGTTTAATTTAAAGAACATCTCTTGTTGCAAACATGCGAACTAATCATCTTTTGCAATTTGGCAGATTTCATTTTAGAATGTTTTACAAACGTATTTGTACAAACATTTTTATATTACTAAGGACCAATGAAAATATATATTCAGGCGTAGCATTGTAAAGAGATGTATGAGATTATCATGATATATTTACGATAGAAACAAATTTCGTTAAACAATAACAAAGATTATGGTGGGTCGAATTTGTTAACAAATCAGTTTCGATCTAGCCTCTCTATCATACTTATGCCTTACATTTCTCCTATATTAACTGAAACTTGTTTGAAATCGTGAGTATATCGTAAATATAACAAAGTGTCAAACTATGTATGTGTCAACGTTAAACTATATATCGTATCAAATTAGACAAAATGGCATTCAGTGAAGCAGAATACCAATTCGATTAAAATACAGTGTCGGTTTGTGGCATATATCGCACCTTTGGGAACAAAGGGTCACTTCTGCAATTTTTTACAAAAACGACTTAAATATGCAGGAAAAAACGCGATAATCGACTTTATAGACTCAGCAAAAACGGTGGCATTCGTATGAATAACATCGATTTGAGGGAAATTAAATTAAACGAAATGAAATGAAAAATGATTTATTGCTGCCACACCCAGACACAAGTACATACATATTAAAATAAAAGAAGTTTAGTAAATTAAAAAATAAAATAAAATATCGTTAACGTCTATACAATACATGGTAAGACCAGGTCGTGGCAGTAATAGGACCCCGTTTAGCATAATACCAGACTTCGCCCCCGTTGGATCTCCACCTTGTCGAGGTGGGGGGGCTCAGTAACCGTGGTCAGGTCACCCACGGTGAAGCTAAGCGAGATCCCAGGAGTGGACGCTCCGCGTGGGCTTGACGGAGGCCTGCGCAGGATGCGTCCAATGGTGCGGGTGCGAGGGACAGTTGTTCTGTCCCTCACAGTCGAGCGCGGTCGCGGGAGGAGAGGCGTGTCGGTGTTGCGTTGCCGCGCGTCCTATCTCCCGCGACCAAATTGGGGCGCACCATCGTTGCGTCGCGGTGGGGCCGCAGAGGAAGAGGAGATGCGATGTTACGTTGCCGTCCTCCCTATCCTCTGCGGCCGCAGGGTGTTTTGGCGGCGGAGCCCAACACCTTCATCCGCCGCCAAGGGGGTTTTGTTCGGGGCCCGCCTGACTATCTTCTGGCGGGCCAATGCCGGTCGGGAGGTGGCGAGGAATGCTTATGCGATACCCTACCCTCCGACACACGGGTACGTGAGGAACACGGGTTGGTTTTTAGTCAGTAAGAGTCTGACAGTCCCCTTCGCCCTTCCCCCCAGGGCGGAGGGACTCCATGAGGATTTTCCAACCAGACACAAAAAAAAAAGCAAAAAAAAAAAGCATAATACCAGACTTGCTGGCACTCATATTGGGGCCCTACTAGTGAATCACGAAAGTACAAGACAGTGGATACGAAACACAAGCCAAACATCAATATATTAAACATGTTTACCAGTTACCTACCTAGTGATAACTGATAACAAAACAAACAACAACAATGGGCGGGTGGGACGTTATTTTATTTTGCGTGATTGGCCTGTTTTGCTTGAAACATAACGTCTCAACCGGTCAGTAGTGTGTTGGCATCCGAAATGTGACCTTGCACGATTGTGACGGAGTGACACTACGGTAAGTTATAACTTATTTGTTTACATATTGCTTGCAATATTTGTTACTATTGGATAAAAATCACGTTGTGTTACCAAATCTGGTATTGGTTTTATTTATAATTTTATTATCAAAGTTGTGCCTAGTTCTTAATACCTACCTAGTTGTCATGTTTACAACGATATATTTTTGATAACTATTTGGTATATTATATAAAAATTTTATAAGTTTATACAGTAACTTGAAAGCCATATTTGTTATTTCTTTGGAAATGTTTATTATTTTCTTTCATTTGGATGCCATTTGTTTGAATTTGAAATAAAAATCTTGATATTATCATCTGTTTTATTCAATAATCCTCCATTTTATCCTTAAATATAGTGTTTTACTTATTTTTTTTGCTCGTTTCAGGTTGTACTGATTTCCAATAAAATAAAACTTAACTAAAATTAATCCTAAACCATCCTTAAACATGAAAAAACACTTAATTATATGACGTCAATATTTTATAAAAACGTCACTTCTGCAAGACAACTGTTAGCGATTTGTAACATAAAGTCATTTTTGGTACCCTTCCCTCAGTTTATGGCTTGTTTCTCGCAAACCCCTTCCTGTATTGTATTTTTAATAGTGACAATTATTCATAAAGAACTAATCAATTTATGATTCTAAGAATTGTCTTAATACTCTAAAAGAGTACAGAGTTATTTAAAAATATAAAATAAAACTTAAATAATTATGCTCCTCCTGTAAAGTTGAAAACTTGCAGAAGTGACCCTTTGTTCCCAAAGGTGCGATATGTGCTATCAGTCTTTTCGGCCGGATTGCACCAGTCGTGCCCACGTTGTTGAATTTGTGTTTCAACTGATAATTATCGGTTTATACCTGCTTATGCATCGGATGACAACGTCAGTTAGTTAGTTGGACGTTGGTTTATCTCACTTGGTCTAATAATTACGCCATTGCGCATATCCGGATAAAAGGGATTGTGAATTGATGCACATCATTATATCATCAGATTAGATAGAAAATAATCGCTTGTGTGCTAGAATACAAATGCAAAGCTATTGTGTTTCGAGTAACTGCGTTCCAGTATGTCCGTTATTCACAAATAAACGATATTATTTAATTTTTTTTTGTTCAGGAAATCTGATTTGGCTTATCTTAATGCGTTATGCATTTTTTATACATTAAAGGTTCAAAAAAGGCTCCTTTAATGTGAAATAGCCAACAGAAATAAAATATTTGAGATGATTACCATTTCAAAAGATTGTATTTCAAATCTTTTGGGATCAAAGTCACTACATATCTTATTTAACATTTTTAAGTAGGTAATAAGTAATTTACGCACCACAAAAATAAATTACAAACATGCGATTCAATTTCAAATACTTTCAGTCTTAAAAAATACATTCAACATTGCTTTACATTTAAAATTATTCTAATTTATCTTACAAAATTTTTATCAGGAGAAAAACCCCTCTTTCGTGAAGCACGTCTTCTTACTGCAGTTACAATAATTGCCAAGCATTTAGTCTGTACGTGGAATCAAACGTGTTGCAGCTTAAATAAAAATTAGCATTCCCATCTGGCAAGACATTGTCAGCCTTTCGGGCACATTGCCAAATGGCAGCAATTTGGCACGGGTAGTCTTATAACCACAATTAAACATAAGATTATTTAGAGGCATTTATCAAGAATGATGGGTTGAAGTTTGTGTAAGTTACGCAACGACTAATTAACTTGAATTTAATTTGAATACAGTTAATATTTGCTTCGAGGTTTTACATATATACGTACATAAACTCACGCCTGTTTCCACGAAGGGGTAGGCAGAGGCATATTAAACGCCCACTTTTCGCCAGTGTTTTGATCCCACGTAATAGTTGGCGAGCCTATTGCCGCTTTTCGGGATATTTTGATTGCCAGAGCCTCGTCCGTTGATCGGCAGGTGCACCACTTGCAGGTGAGGTTGGCTTGGGACCCTAAGTTCTTTGTGGAAACCATATGCATCGAGGTTTTATTTTGTTAAATTAGAATGGTCTTCATATCTTGAGTGAGTGGCATCAAATATACATATAAATATTTAATTATAGATTCATGAAATAAAATATACTCGAATATTTTTCATTGAATTACTTTTTATTTTAGTATCTCCCCAAATAAAATATCCCCCAAATAAATGTATTTTTACTTGTGACATTTCAAGCTTTCTCATAGATTTATTGTGTTAATATTGAAAGCAGCATCTAAGGAAGCAGTAATGTAAATTCCACTTCTAAATGTTGTTTTTTGTTTTTCATAGCAAGTTACAAGAAATTTTAGATCAGTTTAAGCTTCTGGTTAGAGGCAGCGATAGCCTAGCCCAACAGACTGCCATGCCAAGGTATCGAGTTGAAATCGACGCGTCGGCGCGCACTGACTTTTCGAAGTTTTGTGCGTATTTAATAGTTAATTAAAGTAGTAGTCCCTTGCCCCGTGCCTCGAAGCGCACGTTAAGCCATCGGTCCCGGTTGTCACAAAGACCCTTGACAGTCGTCAATACCTTCTAAATAAACTGACACTAGTCTAAACCATAGAATATCGCTATTCCTTCGGGTTGCGGAGGTCAGGCAGAAAGTCGCTCTGTGGATATGCTAACATTATTCAGCCAAATCTGGTTAGACTAGTAAGCGGATCCCAGGTTGAAACTGGGATAACGCTAGGAGGACTTTCTGGTTAAAAATAAATTAACAACTATATTGACTTTGTCAAAACCATCTTTTAAAATTGTAGGTATGGATTTCCAGAGATTTTGCAAATGGAATTAATGAACATTACGTACTTTAAATTCAATTAGAATTTTCATTGTTTTCTCATCTGAGTTTGTTATAGAATATTTTACAACATATTAGTAAGGCCTTTAATCAGTCAGGTTATTTTACTGAAACAATATTTTCGCAGCAGATCTAATAGGTCAACACCAAACTTTATCAAACAATGAGACTCTTCAGCTTTACGTATTAGTAAAGTAATAATGTTCATTATTTTACTATTGATTTTTCCCCACACCGTGCTCATCTGAAGAGTCTCGAAATTCTGTCAAGATCTCTTTTAGAGCAGACACTTTCGATCAACTTGAAGGTCACGTTTTTAACCAGAATACCTAAGCTGTGTGGCCATCAGTTTGAGGCGGTACTTTTGCACTTTTATACCAAAGAGGTTTGAAATAAAAATACCACGTAACTAGATTTTGCCCGCGGCTGCGCTCGTGTGCATTACACACCAAAACCTTCTTCAGGAATTACCCTATCGAGTGGTGAGAACTGTACAAAAATTTGTTCGGTAGTTTTTGAATTTATTTATCTTCATAAATACTTCAAAGGAAGAAAAGAGGATTTCATATTATTCAATAAGTATATATATTATTTACAGCGATATTGAACTATGTCAGTTAATATTTATTATATTAACATTTATAGATATTCTAAAAATAATAAGAAACTAATGACCCCAGAGCCGTTGGTGACTTGAATACCTAGTATTTTTCAAGCTAGCGTTTGACAGTGAACATTCCATCGAGCATCACCTCGCGTGGATCGTTACGCGACCGAACGTTAGCCGCCGTGGTCAGGTAATCCTGACGAAAAACAAGTCAAACAAATACAAAGGCCAATAATTCAGTCACCGAAGGTTCGATGCGGTATTTTAGCAGGTGTGTCGCTACACTTATCAGTTTTACGTTTTCTAAGCGAAGGTAGGCACTTATAGAAATCTCAGAATTTATACTTTGTCACATAAATCTGATGTGCTAAGCACATTTGTACACTTTTTAAATTACAAAACGTTTTTGTAAAGAATGTACGAAGTTTAATTTGCACAGTTTCCAAGATAATGGTCGCGTAAGCCGATTCTGTAACAAAAAGACGTTTTCGATTCGAGACAAAACTTTTTCAATGTAATGTTTGTGTCCGATTGTTTAAAATGTACTAAATAGCATAAACCTAAGATTTTTTTAAATTGAACACATTGGTTGGTAGTGCAATGTAGCAGCAACTACATATATTATGTCATTCATTGTAAGATTGGCAAAAACTAAAATACTTATGACATCTATTGAATAGTGGTGGCACTACAAAGAAGACTAACGATTAAAAATCTTTAATTACGCTATCAAAAGTTACTCATCGCTTCTGTGTATTCCATATTCCCGAGGCCTAATTTCTAAAAACAGGTCAAGCTAAGTTAAACCGTTTAAAAATGGCACAAATTTAACTCTTTGTACAAATCAATATCACATCAATAAGCTTAAGAAATAATCCCCCCATGGGATCTCTATTGGATTCATGGATGGATCATTGGATCTAAGAGAGATCCAGGGAGGGGACGCTCCACGTGGGCTTGGAGGGGCCTGCGCAGGATGCGTCCAAAGGTGCGGGTGCGGGGGACAGTTCTGTCTGTCCCTCGCAGTCGGGCGCGGTCGCGGGAGGAGAGGCGTGTCGGTGATGCGTTGCCGCGCGCCCTATCTCCCGCGACCAAATGGGGGTGCACCATTGTTGCGTCGCGGTGCGGCCGCAGAGGAAGAGGAGATGCGGTGTTGTCAGTTTGCCGTTCTCCCTATCCTCTGCGGCCGCTGAGTGTTTTGGCGGCGGAGCCTAACACCTACATCCGCCGCCAAGGTGGTTTTGTTCAGGGCTCGCCTGACCATCTGGCGGGCCAATACCCGTCAAGGGGTAGCGACGAATGCTTCGGCGATACCCGACCCTCCGACACACTGGTACATGAGGAACACGGGTTGGTTTTTAGTCAGTAAGAGTCTGACAGTCCCCTTCGCCCTTCCCCCTGGGCGGAGGGACTCCATGAGGATTTTCCAAACCGACACCAAAAAAAAACAATGAATATTATAGTACACACAACACTACAATTACTCATATTATACTATTATTAAAACCAACTTGCTAGTTTAAAGGAACATAAGCAGAAACACAAACAAAATGTTTCATTCTTGAATGTGTATTTCAAAAATACATTTACGTATCGTCAAAAACCAGATCTACTCGTATAAAGTCAGGTCACTAGATGTAACTGGAAGGCATGACACGGTCTACACTCGAAGTTTATTCCGAGATCCTTTGTGTCTCGCCTGAAAACAGTTATTCGCTCTAAAACTGAGCTCAATCAAGTGGTAAAACAATGCTGTAAGCTTACGTAGTAGCAACCTAGTTTACTTTGTGACACATTGTTTGAAAGAATGGATGATTGGTCTTGATTTTATTTAAAGTCTGCTCTTAAGAATGTATCATGTATCGCGGGAGACCACCAACATGCAATCATCTTCATCAGGCTCGGCAACAATTTGCGGATCACACAAACTTGTATGGAGTTGCAGTACATGTAGTCCGATGAAAATCTCGATGAATGTAAAAAAACATTTTCGGATTATTTTTTTTGGTTTCATGGATGGCGTAGTGGGTTGATCGGTTACATCGCCGACTAACACAATGCCGTATTATGCGTTTACTCCCTTCACGGAACAATATTTTGCGTGATCCACAAATTATTGTATCGAATTGTTAGCTTCCTCACGATACAAGAAGTATTTGTGCGTATAATATTGCTATAAAATAATTTTCGTACATATATTGTAAGTGATTCGTATACCTTTTCTTTCGTTGCTTTTTCTCGCTTTTATCCCATATAACTTGTCACTGTTCTTATAATGCCAACAAAGACTTTTGTAATACACTTAACTTGCCACTGCTTTTTTAATGACGAAATAAGTCCTATTCTTAGTAGTTACCATGTTGGATCTAGGTTAGCATATTGCCGCCATTGTTAGTGACAGTCGATACTGTTGATGCCAAAGTGACGACATTGACAGGGCAAGGTTTCATGGTAAAAATATATTTACTTCGAGAAGTACTAGTTTGTTTTGGCCACCGAATACTGGTCTTTATTAAGAACAATATTATTTATTTAAGAAGTTGACATAACATTAATGCAATGTGTCCCATTTTAGCTACAGAGGTAAATGAACGTGTGTGCAGAAAACCTAGGTACGTTGTGTTAATTAGAGATAGATGTGCTAAGATTAAAGCTTTTACTTAAATACCTTTGGTTCGGCGTTACACCGAAACCGTAGGTTCTAGGCGATTTGAAGAAGGATTAATATTGTGGACTGTAGGATGGCGGTTCTTCGGCGACTAGGAAGTGAGGAAGTGAAAAAGTGTTGTGGATAGGAGCCTCTTACCTTGCTCAGCAGTCTTCTTCTTCTCAGAAGGGCAGTCTATTGGTGTCTTCGGGAATCCTGAAGCTGCTTGAATCACTACAATTCACAAATCACTTTCACTTGCGGGCGGTTTTGTTAGGTTTTTGGTATAAGCGGTAATAAATATACATAGCGGTGCGGATTGCGGCGGACATGCGTTTTTGAGCGTCTCGAATCTTCCATTCTTTCTTCGTCCCGTTGAGCAGGGCAGCCAATAGCGAGGCGTTTTGGGAGGGGAATCATGAAAAGGATCGCTCGGATTGGCCGAGCAGCGACGAACCATTGACGTTGACATAATTAACTAGCAATGGAAAGGATAGATGACGCTACCATATGCCCCCGGCCCTAAAGGGTTGCCTTTAAAAAATAAATAAAATTGAACTTAGCTATGTTGGGTGTACTACCGCATAACCCATCAATAGGCTAAGACAGCGATATGACAATAAAATTAATCTAAATTAACTTTAGCGAAAACTACAAAAGCAATAACAGCGAAAACTACAAACTACATACTTAAACTAAGAGGTAGATCCAACTTCAGGCTAGATCTCACTGAGTTGGAAGCGGACAGAGACGTACAACAGGGCGCACGTAGCTCCCCTTCGCGGTTTTCACGGTAACAACGCGGGTTGTACCGTCCTTGGAAGTATGCAATTTCTCTACGATGGCTAACGGCCATGAAAGCGGCGGAGCATTATCATGTATTATGACGACCAACGTACCCTCCTGTATAGGGGATGCAGGACTATTCCACTTGGATCTAGCCTAAAGCTGGTGTAGATATTCCGCACGCCAGCGGCGTGACGATAATGGCACTGTGTTCAGAAAATTTGCAGGGCTTAACGCGGATGGTTCTGCAGGGTCACTACTCAATGCCGTGAGCGGACGCGAGTTGATCAGTGCCTCGACTTGTGCAAGGACAGTTAAAAGCTCTTCGTAAGAGAGGATCTGTTGGCCTATAACTTTGAAGAGATGCGTTTTAATTACTTTGACCATGCTTTCCCAACATCCACCAAAATGTGGAGATGCTGGCGGAATAAACTTCCAGTCAATATGATTTATGGAAAGTTCCTCCTGAAGACGAATACGATATTCTTCCTTGAGAAACTTATAAAGGTCGCGTAAATAAGAGCTTGGGCCCACGAAACAAGTGCCGTTATCCGTGTACAAACACTGTATAGGGCCGCGCCGTGAGAGAAATCGTTTAAGGGCTGCAAGGAACGACACCGTGCTTAAATCTATCGCAACTTCAATATGCGTAGCGCGCGTCGTTAAGCATGTAAAAATACATAGCCAGGCTTTACGGCTTTTAACACCTCGACCACGCACTGGCGTATACTGCAGTGGTCCTGCGTAATCACAACCGGTGTGTGTAAACGCTTTATCAACCTGGTTGACGCGCTGGCTAGGGAGATCTGCCATGGGAGGGAAAGACGGACGCGGACGAAATTTAAAACAGACGTTACATTTATGTATTCTGTGACGAATTATTCGTCGAGCGGCTAAAATCCAATACTTATGCCTAAGTAAGGACATAAGCAACTCTGGAACAGCATGGAGGTGCATCTTGTGATAAAAATCAACAAGAAGGTCGACAACATGATCATGTCGCGGCAGAATGCAAGGATTTTTGTAGTTATAAGGTTCATCCGAATTTGACAGACGACCCCCAACGCGTATGATGCCGTGTTCATCGAGAAACGGCTTGAGTCTAAGGATAGTGGGAGGACAAGGTACATTGTCTTTCAAATTTTGAATTTGATATCAGTACTTGATACAAAAGTCCCATTAGGTAGGTGCCTAAGAAACCTATAGACATAAACGATGGCGCGGAGTAACTTAGACCACAATGACATGCGTAGTGCGAGTGCATAGATGGGAGACTCCGCAACCTCAGCAATCACGGGATAAGAAACAGAATTCCGTTCGGGTACATCTTCGTCTTCTGCACTGTGGTCAAAGGGTTGCATGGGCCATTCTGACAGATCATGGGAAATCCAAGAAGGTCCACGATGCCACAATGGATGATGCAGAAGATTAAGTGGAGTGACACCACGAGACAAGCAATCTGCGTGGTTCTCGGTACCCGCGACGTGATTGAAACAAGTAGCGGAACCAAGTTAAATCAATTTACTAACGTGGTTGGCGACAAAAGTCTGCCAGCGGTGAGGAGAAGAATGAATCCAAGCGAGCACTACTTTGGAGTTGGAAAATGCGTATATTTTATTAATAGGATAGTGGGGCAAAACTGTGTCTTGAACCTTGCGGAGCAACTGAGACAGCAGAAGGGCCGCGCACAACTCCAGTCTCGCAACCGAAATGGTTTTAACAGGCGAGACCTTAGACTTGGCACAAACTTACTGCACCGAGTAGTTAGAACCAATGCGGACTTGCAGATATACGACTCCGCCGTAAGCACGCTCGCTGGCGTCAGCGAAACCTATTAAGTTGATGGTACATCCATCTACCAACCCAAGATGACGTGGAATAGTAATTTGATTGAGCGCGGTAAGCTCAATACAAAACTGGCCCAAAGTGGCGACAATATGGTCAGGGGTTGTTTCATCCCACTCACACTTTGATAGCCAAAGCTCTTTGATCAAGAGCTTGGCGTACAAAATTGTGGGAGCCACAAAACCCATTATGTCCCATAGTCGAGCCACTGTGGACAGCATAGTGCGTTTGGTGCACTTATCATCCGGTGGTGAGACGTCAAACCGAAAACTATCGCAGGTTTTGTATATGGTATTTGTCCCAGCGTAAACCGAGAACTTTATGCGGTACAGACTTCTCAAACTCAATGTCTGGAGAAGCTTTATGAGAATCTGGTATACGTGCGAGAACCTCCTTAGAGTTGCTTGTCCATTTGACAAGATCAAACTGGCCTCGCTTGAAAAGCTGAATAAGCTCTTCACAAAGCGAAATTGCTAGCGGAGCGGATATGACACTACAGGCAATGTCATCCATATACAAAGCGGAGGTAGCAACAGCTGCTGCGGCGGGAAAGTGATCGCCTTCATCAGCGATCAACTGACGAACAACTCGTAACGCGTGATATGGGCTAGATTTGAGTCCAAAACAAACACGATTGAACTGATACACAGATAAAGGTTCCTTATTGTTAAAACGATAAAAAATCCGTTGAAATTTACGGTCAGACTCGCAAACACCGATATTGAGGAACATTTGGCGGAAAGCAGCTGACAGAGCGATTTGGAAAAGACGAAACTTTATTATGATGATAAATAAATCACCCTGTAGATTGGGGCCGGCATGCAAAATGTCATTAATCGACTGACCCGATGTAGTCTTACTACTAGCATCTAAAACCACACGAAGTTTAGTAGAGGTTTTATCTTCGCGAACTACGCCGTGATGCGGGATATAATACGAGGGAAGAGAGTTGCCCTCGTTGCTTACAACTACACTCAAAAAACCTTTATCTATGTAGTCACGAATGACGTCTTATAAGCGCTGCGTAACTTAAGCGATGCATCAAGTTTACGTTCCAAACAATGGAAACGACTAAGCGCAGCAGCGTACAAGTCGCCTAACGAATAAGGGTCACCATAGAATTGCAACGCCACAACGTATCTGCCACTGTCGTCACGAACAGTGGTAGCACGGAAATGTTCTTCACACTCGAGATCTTTACGGCTCATCGAGGGCGGTGCGGTAACCTCTTCAAGCTCTCAAAATCGCTTGAGAAGAGAATCAATATTATTTTCTTGAAGAACAGAAGAACAGCAAGACGTGATGTATTGAGAAGTATGTAACGTAGGTACGGTACCCATAATCACATACCCAAATACCGTCTCAATAGCGGGCGGTAAGTTATATCGCTCACTACGTACCACGTCAGTTAGTAGCAAGTGCGGGAATAATGCAGCTCCGATCAAAACATCAATGTCTGCCGGATTCGCAATCTCCGAGTCTGCCAGCAGCAATGACTCGAGGTGTGTGAGTAGCGATACGTCCACATTAGCGTTTGGCAATGCGTCCGTAATACGCTCCACGATAAGCGAAGAAATTTTAAAATTAATATTCCTATCAAAACGCGAATGTATTTTAATATCTACGGAACCCTTGCAATGTTTTTCTGAACCGCCGATCCCTCTGACTATTGAGTTAGTATTTTAAAAGTTATTCCACAATCCGAGGCGTTTGAAGCATTCCAATGTTATTAGATTGGTCTGAGACGCGCTATCGAGTAGACAACGTACCATGTGCGGCGACCCATTAACATCATAAACGATAACTTGCGCTGTCGCTAACAGTACCGTCTTAGATGCCGTACTCTGCATTTTGGCCCTGCGCGGATCATTATAGATGCGCGAGTGCCGTCCTCGCGTGCGCGTCGCCCGCGCGATGGATGTCGTACACAACGATATTTAATTCTGAATCGTGGGAGGCGCAGTTATCGTAGTCTGCACCTGCGACGTAAGTGTGTCAAGGTTAGCGGATTGGCTTGACAACGGACTACTTTTATCAAAGTGCAACAATGAGTGGTGTCATCGATTACATGAACGACATCTCGTCTCACTAGAACAATCACTAGTTTTATGCTTTATACTTAAGCAATTAATGCAAGCTCTGTTGTCCTTCACGCACTTGAAACGAGCACTCGGATTTAAACTATTAAAGGCGGGACACTTGTAGAAATGGACGTGCACTATATTACTGCACAGACACTTCCGTGAATTAATTTTATTAGATTCCGAGCATGTTACGTAAGATTGTGGATTAGGAACCGAGTTATTATTACTATTTCGCGATTTATTCAACCTTTGTTTGCTGCTGTTAGTGTTAGACGGGCTAGGTGAACTAGACTGCGTATTATGAAATATTTGACACTGATCTTTCATGAACGAAATAAAACTATCTAGTATAGGTATTTTATAATTGCGAACCGTCATCTCGAAAGCACGAATTGTTTCAGTGTCAAACTTTTTTAAAGCGAGTTGAAGCAACATAAAGTCGGAAAGATCTTCCAATTTTAAGTTCCTAAGAGAATTAACCGCAGTTACGAAGTTATCTATAAACAACTGGAAATTCGAGACAGATGCGGCACCGGACAGTTTAAGATTTAAAGCTTAGTCAAAGTAGGTAGACGCTAGGACGCGCGTGTCTTGATATCTATCAAGTAGTGACTGAAATATGACCTGATAATTCTCAGCACTGGGTGTGACACCTGCAAATACGGACTGGGCCTTCGGTGACAGTTTACCTATTAAATAGTACAACCTGTCAGCATCTGTCAGAGAACCATTATCGTGCACTGTAGACTTAAAACTCGCATAGAATAACGGCCAGTTTCGTATATCGCCATCAAACGACACAATCTCGATTGGCGGTAACTTCGGCGTGCGAGCCGCGGAAACGGGCTGTGCCGAATATTTACCCTCCAATTGCGATTGTATACGCTTAATAATACAATAAAGTTCTTTGAAAGAGGTGTACGTCTGATAATTCGATTTTTCATCAGGATTAGTAGAAAGCAATCTTGCGTTATAATCGTATAACAACTTATCAAAATCTGTTCGAATGACTGTCATACAATAGCTGAGAAATGACTCCCTATTACTATCAGAAACGCCTGCGGTCTTTGAACGCTCATAATTGTTTTGAATACGCTCAAATAAAATATTGCGTTTTCTTCTAAGATTGTCATCTCTTTGTCTTCCGACACGCGTGACTTCTTTTGTTGTGACATGCTTACGTAAGTATAAGCTAATGAGACCGAAACAAAATAAGAATATCTAAAGTACCTATTATTTTACCTAAGTACCTAGGCAACACTTTAAAGCGGTAGAATTACAAGTTGCTTGAAATATGAGATTTACAAGACAACTATGATAGTTCCAGAAATAATAATTGGGTAAGCAGGTAGCTACATAAAAGTATATTACCTACTGATGCGTGCGAAAACAACCATGTGACGGTTATGTGAATGGACTAGGAGTATAGCTTGGTGCTATAACTGCCTAGGTATATAGATATAACGAGGTTTTACGTATAAAACGTAAATGAATCCGACTCGTATGGATCAAAAAAATGGTTCGGCGTTACACCGAAACCGTAGGTTCTAGGCGATTTGGAGAAGGATTAATATTGTGGACTGTAGGTTGGCGGTTCTTCGGCGACTAGGAAGTGAGGAAGTGAAAAGGTGTTGTGGATAAGAGCCTCTTACCTTGCTCGGCAGTCTTCTTCTTCTCAGAAGGGCAGTCTCTTGGTGTCTTCGGGAATCCTGAAGCTGCTTGAATCACTACACTTCACAAATCACTTTCACTAGCGGGCGGTTTTGTTAGGTTTTTTAACCGACTTCAAAAAAAGGAGGTTCTCAGTTTGACCTGTATGTATGTATGTATGTTTGTATGTATGTATGTTTGTCCGCGATTATCTCGCGTTTGGCTGAACCGATTTTGATGCGGTTTTCAGAAAAGTATTTGTTACACTTAGGAAAAGGTTTTAAGCCCTTAACCGACTTCAAAATAAGAAGGTTTTGAGTTTGACCCGTATATATGTAAGTTTGCCCACGATTAACTCGAGTTTGGGTGAACTGATTTTTATGCGGTTTTCAGAAAAAAAGTATTTATTACACTTAGGAGAAAGTTTTAGTATTTTAACCGACTTCAAAAAAAGAAGGTTCACAGTTTGACCCGTATACATATATTGGTTCATAGTATGTTTGCATGTATTATGTGTGTGTGTTTGTACGTGTGTACGTATTTGCGCGCGCGCGCGTGTGTGTATTTGTATGTGTACGTGTGTGTGTACGAGTGTGTGTGTGTGTGTACGTGTCTATGTCTCTGCGATTAACAAAAAACAAAGAAAGTCGGTAAAAGAATCTAATGCGAGAGCATATTTCTCATTCTTGTCATTTCGGATAAGGCTCTGTTGTCGTGGAGATGGTTGAGTAATTTGTTCGAGTCAATATCACTTAAAGCCATTCCTTTAAGGGATTTGACCCGCCTCAAGGCAACATAGCCTTGGCCTATAGCAAAGATTTTAGGCCCTAGGTCCGCGGAACTAAGTGTACATCATTGCAACTTGTGTACCGTCATAGCCCAAATCAATATGACTGGCAACATCCGCCTCTCGATGTCACCATAACCGCGATTGCCTTGATAGGTCGCTGACACTGGAGCTATGGAAATGTATCCATCATCATCTTTAAGACGCAATGCTATTGATGGATCATCAAATAATATCAAAATGGCATCAGGCAGTTCACCTGGCTCAAGTTGATCTCGTCTTAGTGCCGGCCATTTAAATCCTTTAGGAACACCCATTGCCCCGTTCGCTAAGCCATCCGTTATTGGCATATTTCTCCGGAGCATAATACGAGAGGTGACAGCCAATTCAATAGTATGTACAAGTCCACCGCATTTGTTTGGATCGTACTTCCGTATGTGGCTGATTCCCTAGACTCATCTCTCTCTTCCAGCATAAAGCCTAAGCCCATAGGCACACAGAATAAAAGTAAGTACCTATGTCAAAGTCATGATAACAAACTGATACTAGCAGAAAACTTATCACTAAAATAATTGAATTTAACTATAAACAAACTATTAATAAGCCCAAAACTTAAAGTAAATGGAGTACCTATCACTAAAAAGTATGAAATAAAAATAATAGGAAAAAAAACCAAAACGAAATTGAAAAGTTAAAAATCGCACCAAAAAAGTTTACTAGGTATTTAGTTTCTTTTAAAAAAAAAAGAGAACCGCCTACAAAAAATCGATCCACTGAAAACTACGAAATAATTTTTACATACGCTAATACATAGTATATAACTTAAACAAAATACTTAGTTTTTGAAGTCGGTGCCAAACCATCAAAAACAAAAAAGAATACTGGCAAACAGAGAAAATAATACGACGAATATATCAAATCAATAAAGCCTCAAAAAATCTGAATTAATAAAATTTAAAATAATCTACCTATATACTGTAAAAAGCAACTTATTTAAAAAATATGTAAAAAGTGTGAAATAAATGCTTAATTATAAAATAATTATACTTCTTAGCTATTTTGGGCTGTAAGTACTATGTAGATTGAATGCACTGGTTTGGAAAGGATGACGCCAAACAATAGGCTTTTAGAGGGATTTGGTTTGGCACCGACTTCAAAAACTAAGTATTTTGTTTAAGTTATATACTATGTATTAGCGTATGTAAAAATTATTTCGTAGTTTTCAGTGGATCGATTTTTTGAAGGCGGTTCTCTTTTTTTTTTAAAAGAAACTAAATACCTAGTAAACTTTTTTGGTGCGATTTTTAGCTTTTCAATTTCGTTTTGGTTTTTTTTTCCTATTATTTTTTGTATAAGCGGTAATAATTATAAATAGCGGTGCGGATTGCGGCGGACATGCGTTTTCGAGCGTCTCGAATCTTCCATTCTTTCTTCGTCCCGTTGAGCAGGGCAGCCAATAGCGAGGCGTTTTGGGAGGGGATTCATGAAAAGGATCGCTCGGATTGGCCGAGCAGCGACGAACCATTGACGTTGACATAATTAACTAGCAAAGGATGGATGGCGCTACCAACCTTAATTAGCATAATTTATTTCAATTGATATAGTTTGGTGAAAATAGAGAATACAAATAAGACTAAATTGGGCAAATCCATTTGATTGTAGGTTTGGATTTTTATTGTTCCACAAGGCAGTTATAGTGTCGTTGACAATTATACACTAGTTTACTGCCTCCGTGGTACAGTGGACAGCGTAGGCGTCTGCTGATCGGAGATCCTGGGTTCGATTCCCGCGTTGGGCAAAACTGTTACTGAGTTTTCAGTTGTCAGTACCAGCACGGAGTCTGGCAAAGTGTCCGGTAGCGGCAATAGTTTCGCTCGGAATTACGTGGGACATAAAACTCAACATGGCGAAATATGGGTGTAATATTACACCTCGGCCTGCACCTTCGAGGATCAACGCGTGAGGCTATAAAAATCTCTTATAATATGATCTCTATAGAACTTTTAGCCTGTCATTTGTAACAGATTGTAAAATAAATAAAATATGTCATTGACATGACAGCAATATTTATACTCTCAGCATTAAGACAAATTGTGCTGGAACCGTGTCGTGGTAAGGAGCCCTAATACTTAAGGAAGATGGAAATAATTTATTTAAACGTTAATGGTGGGTATATTTTTGAATTGCAATAGCTATAAGATTACTTATACAAGGAGAATGCAATGCTCTGAACCTCTAATATAACTAAACAATTGTTTTAAGGAAGGGTAATGTATTTTGGCAGTCTATGTATGTATGTTTGTGTGTTCTACCGTAGCGCCTAAACTACTGAACCAATCTTAATAAATAGGATTAGATTCGCAATAATATCCCGCGTGATAAAAGCTATATAAATGTTATCTAAATTTTCTATTACGGAATTAATACCTGAGATTCAAACCCCAAAAAAAATAAATAAACTGATATAATCGTCACGTATTTGTTTTCTTTATTTATTTAGAGGCTTTTAACTAATAGGATATGTATGTATCATACCCTAAACTTACCAACTACACAAGATAATAAAATTATGCAATTTTAAAATTAAAACGAAAGTCTCATTGCTGCAAGATCATATCAGCAAAATTTCTGGCTGCTTCACTAAATGGCTCACTGAGTATATTAAATATCACCCCTACATCTTCCTTGTTAACGTCGAACCTTTGCATCAATGAGTCTCTCTGTTGAAAAAACTTAGCGCATTCAATGAGAATGTGCTGGACATCATCTAATGTACCACAAACTTCACAAATTGGAGAATCTACCTTCTTCATTAGGAAATAAAATTTGTTACATGGATAGTGACCTGAGCGCAATCTATTTAAAATTACTATAATAATCCGAGATAATTTAGAATTAAAGAACCATGGCATTCTAGGCGGCTCACACTGTATTGTTTTGAACCATATGCCTTTTTCTCTACTTCTAGAACCAAAATATTCTTTGAATATTATATGGTATTTATGTTTGAATTTAAATACAATTTCTATATAGTGACGAATATTCGTGCCGTGTGGTGTCCGGCGGAGTAAAATAGGCCTCCCTCTCTCCTACTGAGGTGTCGTAAAAGGCGACTAAGGTTTTTCGACGGACGCATTGTCATTAAAATAAAATAAATATTGACGTCTTTAACCATAGAGAAGGAAAACTTGAAACAAACCCGGCAGTCTGCCTCGCCGTTAGGGACTGACTGTTAAACCCCAAAGAAAACACACATACATACATAGACTCACGCCTGTTTCCCGGAGGGGTAGGCAGAGACTACGAAACGCCATTTCCAACGATCCTGACATACCTCTCTTGCTTCATTCACTTCCATCAAGTTTCTCATGCATGCTCTTCTGTTTAGGGTACTTCTGACCTGTTCTTTTTTTAGGATCTCTCCAATCTCGTCAGAGAACGTCCGCCTAGGTCTTCCCCTTCGTCCTGTCTCATTCACATTTGCCTTATATATCTTCTTTTTCAGTCTTTCGTCATCCATCCTCTCCATGTGCCCAAACCATCTTAACATGCCTTTCTCGATGCTTGTCACTACATCTTCTTTTACCCCACACCACTCTCTTATCACACTATTCTTTACACTGTCGGTCAAAGACACACCACACATACTTCTCAGTGCTCTCATTTCTACAGCATTTATTCTACTTTCAAGTCTCTTCTGCCATACCCAACTTTCACTACCATACATAAGGGTAGGCACTAACAACCCTCTATGCACAGCCAAAAGTGCCTTTTTGGACACCTTTTGACTGATCATAAACGCCTTCAGCGCTCCATTCACTCTATTACCTGCATTAACTCTTCTTTCAATATCTTCTTCATTCTTACCATCTCTTGTAAACAACGTACCTAAGTATACAAACTCATTCACTTGTTCCACTCGCTGTCCATCGATCAAAACATTACAAGCCGTAACGCATTCCTCCTTTTCAAAAACCATAACTTTCGTTTTACTTACATTCACTTTCATTCCTTTCCTGTCTAACGCACCATACATGATTGTTACCATCTCCTGCAACTCCTCCGCTTAAGACGCAAGTATTACCTGATCATCAGCATAAAGGAGGCATTTGACGAATAACCCATTCATCCTTAATCCTCTGTCACTATGTTTTAAATCTTGCCAACAACTGTCCATGAAGAGGTTAAACAGCCACGGCGACGCTACACATCCTCGTCTAACACCTTTCTCGATGGTGAAACAGTCAGTGTATGCCCCGTTTATCCTCACACAAGCTCTAGAATCCTCATAAAGGAATTTCAGAGCTCGAATGAGGCTGCTGTCTACCCCATTCATTGACAGCACCGACTACATTTCATTCCTCACCACTTTATCATAAGCCTTTTCCTAATCCACGAATGCGCAATAGACCTTTTGACCTTTGGCCAAAAACTTTTCGGCTATGCTTCGCAAGGAAAATACCTGATCCGTACATCCCATACCCTTTCGGAATCCCGCTTGTACATCCCATATTTTCTTGTCGGTTACTTTCATAACTCTTTCAATCAGTACCTTTGCATACAATTTGCCAACAATGGTGAGAAGGCTACTGCCTGTATAGTTTTTGCAGTCTTGTTGCAAGCCTTTTCCGTTATAAAGAGGCACAACTACAGCTGTGGCCCAGTCATTAGGTACTGAGCCGGTGCTCCAGCATAAGTTATATAACCGCTGCAACTGACCAACTATGATGCCCTATCCAGCCTTCAGCATTTCGACTGTAATCCTATCATATCCTACTTTCATACTTCCCAGTGCCTTTACAATCTCATCCACGCCAATGACGCTTTCATCATTGCTATCACTAAGATTAATTTCATCGATGAGTATCTCTACCGCCGTTCTTTCAAATAAACCTTCAAAATACGCTTTCCATCTCTTCAGCACGCACGATTCACCATTCACTATCCTTACATTTTCATCTCTGATCGATGTGTATTCTGAGGATTGAGCTCTTCCACAAATTGCACTCTAAGAAAACGTACAGTCAAATAATAACCCACGTGATCATG
The DNA here is from genome assembly GCA_944739405.2 of Euclidia mi. Lineage (NCBI taxonomy): Eukaryota > Metazoa > Arthropoda > Insecta > Lepidoptera > Erebidae > Euclidia > Euclidia mi. Next base: position 12,551,620 of record OX123204.2, on the reverse strand, counting down.
GCTGTAGGTAATATTACTGTAAGTGTACGCCAGGAGGGTACCGCGAAGCCAGAGAATCCCCTCCTCGTCCTGTATTTGCAGGACGAGGCTGCTCCTCGTATTCTGGGGGGAGCAACCTTACAGCTATAGGCGCCGATGATATTCGCCATACGTCACGCCAAAACCATCCAAATCCTATGCGGAATTGTTCTCGTCGGGGCGGAAAGTGGGCAACGGAATGCCGATTTGCGACGTTAAATGTTAGAGGAGGAATGAATGAGAAGATGGATGATGTTAACGAAGTACTGAATGAAAGAAAACTAGAAGTTTTGTGTGTGAATGAGACAAAGCGTAAGGGGAAAGACATGCTGACGGCGGCAACATGGCAGTAAAGGCGTCAGTATAATTCTTTCAGAGCGAATGGCAGAATGCATGCGTGAGTATGAGTGCGTAAGTCCACGTCTTATCTGGGTCCGGATGAAAGTAGGCCTGACACCTCTTTTTTTGGTAGGTGTATACGCTCCGGACTCTTCCTATAGTAAGGCAGTAAGAGAGAAATTTTGGGCACAAATGAGAGAAGTCGTGTTATTGCGTAAGTGAAATGAACGTATCGTCATGCTTGGAGATTTTAATGCAAGGATTGGAGTGAAGCGTGATGGGTATGAAACTGTACTAGGGACGTTTGGAGATAAGAGTGTCAATGACAATGGCGTGTACTTGTTAGATGTATGTGTGGAGATGGATCTGTCTGTGATGAATACATGGTTCCAGCATAAAATGGTACATATGTACACGTGGCAAAAGAAGGAAGGAAATGTTGTGTTAAGAAGCATGATAGACTTTGTGATAGTTGATGAAAGAATGAGAAGGAAAGTAGTGGACACCAGAGCTTATCGCGGACCTGATGTTGGCACAGACCACTATTTGGTTATCAGAAAAAAATAGTGGTCTTTTCAAACGCTGGCGGCACCGAGATAAAGGTTTCACTACAGAATGAGAACGTATAAAAGTGGAAAGATTAGGCTATGAAAGATATGTACAAAAAGCAATTTAGCGAACGGATGGATAAAAGTGGGAATCTTTTAAATAAGGAAAGTGTGAGTGAGGTATGGTCGGTATTTAAAACCAACATTGTGAAATGTGCTGAAGAAGTATGCGGTATGAGTAAAAGAAGAAGTAAGAAATGCGAGAAAGCTGACTGGTGGGATGATGAAACTAGAAGAATGGTTGAGGAAAACAAAAAGCATGGCTGGATATCCTAGCAATAGAGGCAACGAATAGAGCTAGTGGTGATAAGAATGAAGATAGTGTTAAATAAATTAAGGATAAGTATAGGTGTATGAAAACTAAAGTCAAAGAATGTATAGAGAGGAAGAAGAATGAAAAAAAGGAGAAGTATGAGGAACAATTCGGCGCAAGTTTCCAAGAGAATATAAAACTCTTTTGGAAACTCATGAAAGAAGCGCGGGGTAAAAATATGAGTACATCGATGAAAGTGATTAGGAATTAAAGAGGTGAAGTCATGAATGAAAAAAGAAAGATACTAGAGCGCTGGAAAAAAAAAATTGAGAGCTTATTTTAGAAAGATGTGAGTGAAATAGAGCAAGAAGAAACGATAGATATGTTTGTGAGCCCAACTGCTGAAATTGGAATGGATGAAATTATGAAAGCGTTGAAAGGTATGAAGTCAGGAAAGCCTGCTGGATGTGATACAGTGACGACTGAGATGTTGAACGCTGGTGACGGACTTATAATTAACCTGCTGCAACGCCTTTTTAATCTATGCTGGAAACAGGGCCAAGTTCCAGATGACTGCACGAAGGCAGTGTTTGTCCCAATTTATAAAGGCAAAGGTTCGCAGCAGGAATGTCAAAATTATCGCAGGATCCGCCTTCTTAGTGTTGTTGGAAAAATGTATGCCAGAATTTTGATTGACAGAGTAGTAAATGTGACTAATGACAAGATGATGGGATGTGCAAGCGGGATTTCGTAAGGGAATGGGATGTACGGATCAAGTCTTTTCCTTGTGCTGCGTCACAGAAAAATGTCTGGCAAAAAACCAGAAGGTGTATTGCGCGTTCATAGACTTGGGAAAGGCTTATGATAGGGTGAATAGAAAGGAATTATGGAAGGTGTTATCCAAGTATAGGGTGGACAACTTTACAATAAGGGCCCTAAAATCTCTGTATAAAGGTTCTAGAGCCTGTGTCCAAATCAATGGTGCCTATACGGACTAGTTTGACATCTCCCACGGTGTCAGACAAGGGTGTGCAGTCTCGCCCTGGTTGTTCAACGTATTCATGGATAGCTGCATGAACGATATGAGAGAAACTGAAAGCGGAATCGATATGGTAGGAGTGAGTGTTAAGTGCCTCTTATATGCCGATGATCAAGTCATTCTTGCATCATCGGCGAATGAGTTGCAAGAAATAATGGACTGCATGAACAAGAGCTTTAAAGCGAAAGGTATGAAAGTTAATGCACGAAAGACGAAAGTGATGGTGTTCGAAAAAGATGAAAGTGTGACTGAGTGTAATATTACGATTGGAGGTGAAATTGTAGAGCAAATAAAGGAATTTGTATATTTGGGTAGCGTATTTACAAAGGACGAAAGATGTGAGGGAGATATTGAAAGGAGAGTGACTGCGGGAAAGCATGTAAATGGAGCACTGTGGGCGTTTATGAACGGTCAGACGGTGCCAAAAGAGGCGCAATTGGCGGTTCACTATGGAGTGCTTGTCCCCACGCTGATGTATGGAAGTGACAGCTGGGTATAGCAGAAAAAGCATGAAAGTAGAATTAACGCAGTTGAGATGCGATCACTGCGTAGTATGTGTGGGGTAAAACTGAATGATAGAATTCCGAATGCAACTATACGAAAGAGCAGTGGACTGAAAGAAGATGTAGTGACAAGGATTGAGAAAAGAATGCATAGGTGGTTTGGACACGTGGAGCGAATGAGTGAAGAAAGAATGACGAATCAGATATATAAGGCAAATGTGTGTGGGCAAGTCGGTCGCGGCAGACCTCGGCGGACATTCGTCGACCAAATTGGAGACATCCTAAGAAACGGAAAGGTCCGAAGTACCCGAAACCGGCGAGCATGTATGAAAAGAGTAATGAGTGTAGAGTAAGTGCGTGAGGTTTGTAAGGATAGAAGCAAGTGGCGTTCTGTTGTCTCTGTCTACCCCGACGGGAAAAAGGCGTGAGTATATGTATGTATGAATATTCTGAATTACTAGACCCTTAGTGCTTGCCAATTTAGCCAATTCGTCAGCCTTTTCATTACCTTTCAAATCTATGTGAGAAGGAACCCATTGCAATCTCAGTTTAATATTATTTTGAATTATTTCATATATCTGTTTTAATACAACATAGGCTACCGGTGCACCTCTGCTATGACCAGAGGCACATCGAGCCAAATGTTGTAAGGCGCTTTTGCTGTTTGTAAACAGGACAAACTTTTTATCAGTTTTGTCTCGTATATAGTAAAGAGCGCCTGAGATTGCAATGAGCTCCAATGTCATTACAGAAACATCATTGTCCATCACTTTGTAAACACCATACAAGTTTGCATTGGACTCAAAATAAGCAGCGCCGCAACCGTTATTACTTTTAGACCCGTCAATAAATAACATTGACCAACCAAAGTACTTATCCTGCAATTCACTTATCACATAAAATTTCAGAGAGCTAAGTTCATGCGACTGTTTGGCTCCTTTGACACTATCTAATTCAATGTTAACAATGTTATTTATGCCCATATAGCTTACCCAAACATCTAACTTAAATAATTTGAGAAGCTTAGCGTGGTGTATTACATATTCTTTGCACTCATTATATATAGTTAACAATAACGACGTTCTAACTCTTTGCCAATATCTTTCACAACACAAGTTACTTATGAGGTCTATTGTAATATTATTAGTCTAAGACATATTTTTAAGGCAATATTAATAACCTAGGTATAATCTTCTTACAAACAAAGGTGGGATACACAACTCACTCTCCATAACGTGAATCAGTGTACTCCTTATATACCCTCCTATTAAACGAAGAGCTTGATTCTGCACTTTATCAATTTTGTACAAATGAGTTTTTGCGCTATTACCATATAAAAAACAGCCATAGTCAAACCTGCTCCTTATTAGTGCTATGTAAATGGTACATAAGTGTTTAGAATGCATTCCCCAACCAGAACCTGTTAAAACTTTTAAAATATTTGAGTGCCTTGTAGCCTTCTCGACAACTTCATTCACATGTTTACTCCATCACAGTGATGTTCTAACCAGAACCCTAAATATCTAATAGTGCTTACAACAGATAATTCTCTTTCTTTAATTTGTAATTTAATTTCACTCTTTCTAAGCCCTCTTCTAAAAATACATACTTTTGATTTAAATGGGGATAAATGAAGACCTATATCATCTAATAAGTCTGTCATGGTATGTAACGCTGACTGTAACTCAGTTTGGCTTTGTTTAATCTCTTTGTGGCTTATATATAGTACAAAATCATCCGCATACTGAGAAACAACTACATTAGATATATTAAAACATACGTTTGATGTAGTAATATTAAAGAGTAATGGGGAAATAGGATCCCCCTGAGCTAAACCCGTGCTAGTATGCCTGACTTCTAAAACTTAACTATCTTCACCTATTTTAATTACTAGCTTCCTATCACTCAAAAAATTCCAAAGATAATTACACATATGTTTGCCTACTCCTATTTCATCTAAAGTATTTATAACTTTACTCATAAAAATATTATTATATGCGTTCTCGATGTCAAGAAAGCATGATACAGTTGAAGTATTCTTAGAGAAACCTAATTGAGTGTAAGATACCAAACGTGTTAAGCAGTCCAAAGATGACTGAGCCCTTCTAAACCCACATGTGTATGGAGATAAAAACGAGTGCTTTTCAAGAAACCATTCGAATCGTTTGCTTACCATATGATGAAATATCTTACATATGCATGACATAAGGGATATTGGACGAAATGTTGTCTCGGATTCAGGATCTGTTTTAGATTTGGGGATAGGAACAATTAAAACTGTACGCCATTGATCAGGAACAACACCTACACTATAGATGGCAGTGTACAAGTTTAAAAGAAATTGTTTGCCAGATGAAGGTAAATAACTAAGCATAGAATAAGCTATTCCATCATTGCCAGGTGCAGTGTCCCTTTTCTTTAAGCAAATTTCTAACGCGTGCAATAAAAAAGGTGAATCCAGAAGACTATTACATGATGTTATAGTGGGTGGACAATTTGCTACTGAATCTGGAGTGAGTGAGTAGAGTAACTGCTTATGTTTTTCCTCTGATGCGAATTGGTTGGATTGTCTGTATCCCTTGTACCACCGCATTTTGCACCACATATCCGAGGCAGAGTTACTTCCTTATATACTAGCACAAAATTGTTTCCAGCTTGAGGCTTTCGCTTGTTTAATTTGTATACTCGCTATTTTAGTTTTTTCCTCTAACTTTGAAAGATTGTCTGGAGTAGGATTTTTTGTGAAAACTTTTAAAGCTAATCTACGCTCTGCAATAATTTTAGACAATAACGGTGACCAAAAATCTTTTAGGTTTGAATTTCTTTAAGGGATTGATACTCAAATATTTTTTATGGTATATTGTTATTTGCTGATAATTATATTAATCGCCTGTATGAAGTAGTCATAAGAAGCTTGAATGCTACTAGGGGAACAATTAAAAGGGTCAAACATATAAAAATAATGAATAAGATCTTCCTTGCACTTCTGCCAATTAGTATTTTTAAAGTTACGTTTTTGTATCACTTTATATGTATCTTCATAATTTAAGCACATTTTGATAATAAGGTGGTCACTGCCTAGATTTTCATTCATTACTTTCCACTTAAAGTCTAATGCTATATCAGTCGAAACAAAGGTCACATCAGGCGCAGATCTCTGAATTACTTGATTAACTAATTTAACTCTTCTCCGTCGTTTAAGGCAATAAAACCATGGTCAATAGCTGAACCGAATAATTGAATCCCCCTTTGGTGTCACGTATTTAGTATCAAAAGAAAGGTTTTGGTGAGCACATTACAAATATTTACATATATTATACTGCTTGAGTCAAAATATAAGTTTAAAATGCGGTCGTACTTTCAATTCGCGCGTTTCGGACGCTTTGAGTTACCTAGTTTTCTACCCTTAAATGTGACAATGTTAATATTGCTCGGTTAGTTTACATGCCCCATCTGAACACGGAAAAGGGTTAAATAAAAAAATAAGTTATAAACTAACTATAACCTGCATTCAGAAAAGTATAAATTCAGAAATGCTCAAGCTAGAGCCGTATACTAGTGTACAAGTAGTTACCTCCCAAGTTTGTTTAATCCTGGCACCCACGTTATGTGTACGATTACAACAATACCACGGATAATGAAACAGCTATGTTATAGTAGCGTTTATGTCATTTGTTTTAAGGGTGCTTGATTCACATTTAACTTTTTAATACTGTAAAACAATAAAATCTAAAGCCATGTATAGGCAGATACACATAAATAATATAGCTGAGGACGACATATTTTGAATAAAGTATCTTGCTAAAATATAAATATTGAATAGGTTCAAATAAATACCGCCGATTTTATGAACACCAAATGGACAAATAAAGAGATAAAACATTTTATTGTAATATTAATAATGTCGTCCTTTGCCGAATTTACCTAAAATAAATGTAAATTAAGCCTTTGTACCCTTTACAACCTTGCGGTCAACAACCGTTTTGCAGTATAAACAAAAAATAACCCGGTGTCTTTCCTTTTTCTACCGTAATTGTACCTTCACGCTATATCATATATGTAAGTATTAGGTTGTAGCGGTAGCTGCGTACAATAATTAAGGCATGTATTTAATGCAGCGACTAAGTAAAGCGAATACAAGTTTCACAAATAATTAGAGTGGGTACCATATATAATGGGTTGGCAGCTAATAAGGAGTATCGTAATAAGTAAAATGTAGCATATTAATATGTCAGTAATAAGCTTCGTTTTAATTTAAACTAGCAGTATTTTATTTTTTTGGGAACTGAATTAGTATCTGAGCGGAAACTTGATGATGAACTAAAAATTGAAAATGGACATTCATAAATAATACATTTACATATACAATAATACATTGTCTTAAATGAAGTGTTTCGTATAAGTAAATAAGACGCTTCAGTCTTTTAAGCCAAGTTGACGGAACCCTGCTTGGCAGGGCTCCTAATTTTGGGTACAGGGTCACAAGAAAACCTAACATAACCTACCTACTAACATTATTAGTCGCCAAGTCATTATTTATATTTCTATTATTTCAAATGACTTGTATTGTTTATTTGCTACCTAAACGCAGCTGCTAGTTTTAAAATTTTATAACACCCTTAGTTTTGAATCTTATTTAATATAATAGCCGCGAAAATATTTAATCGTTAGCAACTTATTTTATTAGTTGCAAACATTTAGTCATCTTTTAAGTAATTAGTCACTCGGAAAATAATAAGCTAATAATTAATGGCGTTTATTTAAAACATCAGCACTGATGACATCTAACGGACAGCAATGAAACTACGAAGAACGATTGAAGGTATTGAATCGCGTTATTGGAATGACAAGCGCGATATTTATAATGTGCTACAGTTATTTGTGCGACAAGAGAGCAAAGTTGTTTTTTGTTTCGAGTGCTGATTTTGAGTCCCGAGCAAGCGAAGGATTCTATGATTGATTCACGAGCGTAGCGAGTGCTTCTAAGTTAGAATCCTGAGCGTAGTGAGGGACTCAATCACTCAACAGCACGAGATGTAAAAAGCTTTGCTCTCGTGTAGCAAACATAACTTTTGACCTCAGCTCAGTAAGAACATGTATTACTTAGGAGACATAGAAATGGACAAGAATAGATTGAAATATCGTTTATTATATTAATACTAGCAATGCCCGCGGCTTCGCATGCGCAATTATTATAAGTAATTATGAAAACTATCAAACAATATGTAATTTAAAGTACCAATTAAACTAATTTAAGTAAAAGTATTTGACTGCACGGTTAGCGTAGTGGTTTAAGCGGTCGCCTCGCTGCTTGACGCTGCGCGCTGTGTTGTGGGTTCGATCCCCACACGAGAGAACACTTTGTGTGATTCATAAATTGTTGTTTCGAGTCTGGGTGTTCATTGTGTCCGTTAGATGTATGTTTGTAAAGTCCCCCGCGACACAGGATTCAGTCCTAGTGCGGGAGTTGTATTAAAAAAAAAATTACAGTATCAGTAAGCGCGTAAGGTTACCCATCCACCGTCTTTGATCACGAAATAGTTGTTGGATTTGAATTTCCCACCCCTTAAAATATCGGAGTCGATACCCATATTGACTTTTTTAATTTTCCCATTCGCCATCTTTGATTTCCCATCCGCCATCTTTGATCACGAAATATATGTTGGATTTGGATTTCCCGTCCCATTAAATAATGGAGACGATACCCATAAGTATTGATTTTTAAAAAAATTCCCATATCCTCCATCTTTGATCACGAAATAGATGGTGTTTTTGAATTCCCCATTCCTTAAAATATCGGAGATAATACCCATATTGACTTTAAAAAAAATCCCGTCCGCCATCTTTGATTTCCTATCCACCATCTTTGATCACGAAATAGATGTTGTATTTGGATTCTCCATCCCTTAAATCATCAGAGACGATACGCATATTGATTTTTAAATTTTTCCCATCCGCCATCTTTGATTTTCCATCCGCCATCTTAAATCACGAAATAGATGTTGTATTTTTATTCCCCATCCCTTGAAACATCGGAGACGATACCCATATTGATTAAAAAAAAATTCCCACCCACCATCTTTGATCACGAAATCAATAGTGTTTTTGAATTCCCCATTCCTTAAAATATTGGAGACGATACTCATATCGACTTTAAAAAAAATCCCGTCCGCCATCTTTGATTTCCTATCTGCCATCTTTGATCACGAAATAATGTTGTATTTGGATTCTCCATCCCTTAAATCATCAGAGACGATACCCATATTGATTTTTAAATTTTTCCCATCCGCCATCTTTGCTTTCCCATCCACCATCTTTGATCACGAAATAGATGTTGTATTTCGATTCCCCACCCCTTAAAATATCGAAGGCGATATCCATATAAATTTTTTAAATTTTCTCATCCGCCATCTCTGATTTCCCGTCCGCCATCTTGGATCACTAAATAAATTTCATATTATTAATCAGCGTCCCGAAAATCTCGAAAACGATACCCATATAGATTGTATCCTATTCGTTTAGCCTTTTTTTGCCTTTGACCCAACCCTCCCTTCTCGTTTGACTATTTTATTATTTTTGTCTGGCCCCTAAAAGTTGTGGCGTAATTTAATATAGCTTATAGCCTTTTGGAATAATTGGGCTATCATAGGTAATAACAATTGGGTGCACGGGGCCCTACCAAGTTCTTCGGGGCCCAAGCCAACCTCCCCTGCGAGTCGGTGCACCTGCTGAATGACGGACGAGGCTCTGGCGCAAGCCTTCCCTAGGGGTTGGGAGGTCAGACGGCAGTCGCTCCCGTAAAGGCAAAACAGTCAAATCAAGTGGAATGGAAAGCAACAGGATTGGTAACAGTGTTTCGGGTAGGGCACCGCCGCAAAACGGTGCGCAGGAGCCTCGCCCGACTCTTGTGGCAAGTGGGCAAGGGCTACCGTGTCGGGGGTGGACACGGCCAAAGAAGTTAGCCCCAACCCGGAAGATCCGCTTCGCATCTTGGAACATTGGCACGCTAACCGGACGCGTGAGAGAGCTGGCCGATGTACTCTCCAGGCGGAGGGTGGCCGTAGCGTTCCTGCAGGAGACTCGGTGGAAAGGCAGCAGATCCCGGTCCATTGGGAGTGGCTACAAGCTGATCTACACGGGTGGAACTGGCGGTGAGAGCGGGGTAGCGGTTGTGCTCGCCGAGGAGTTTCAGGACGGGATCTTGGAGGTGAAGCGTTACAGCGACCGGCTTATGGCTGTGGGGGTGCTTATTGAAGGGGTTGTGACCCATTTGATAAGCGCCTATGCACCACAGGCAGGTTGCAGCGACGCCGTCAAGATGTCGTTCTGGGATCAACTCGGCGAAGTTCTTCGTGAAATTCCGCTCTCACAGGGAATCATTCTGGGTGGTGATCTGAACGGTCATGTGGGTGAGGGGTGTGAGAAATTTGAGCGTGTTCACGGTGGCTTTGGCTACGGTGGCCGTAATGAGGGAGGGGAGTGTATCCTCCGAACTTGTGCGGCTGCCGACCTTGCCATTGTGAACACGTACTTCAAAAAGAAAGCCGAACACCTTGTCACCTACAAGAGTGGGAGGCTCGAGACCCAGATTCATTTCCTACTTACCAGGAGACACCATATCAGCAAAGTAGCCAACTGCAAGGTTATACCCGGTGAGAGTCTCACGGCACAACACCGCCTCCTTTTCATGGACCTCCGCGTGAAGCCCAAAGGCAAGCACGCCGACCGCTGTCAACGTCAAATTCGGTGGTGGCTGCTCAAGGATGCCAAATCCCTGGAGTTCGCCTCAGCTATCGGTGACAAGTGCGCTGCTACTGAAGGTGAACCAACTCAGAGCCAGTGGGATAGAGTCCAGGCGGTCATCACTGGAGCGGCGAAGGCAGTGCTGGGCATTTCTAAGGGCGGACGCAAGTGTGACAAGGAGACTTGGTGGTGGAACGACACAGTCCAGAGGGAGACAAGGGCGAAGAAAGCCCTCTTTAAAGCGTGGCAAGCGTCCAAATCTCCTGAAGACCGCGACGCATACAGGGCTGCCAAACGTGCCACTAAGAGGGCTGTAGCCAGAGCCAGACGAGACCACTTGGAACCGCTTTATACCAAGCTGGAATCGTCTGAGGGGCAGAAGCTCTTATACAAGTTGGCACGCTCCAGGGTCAAAGCGGCACAGGACATTACTAAGTGTTGCTGTGTTAAAGACCCTGAGGGCAACCTATTATGCGCTTCAAGCGCGGTGAAGGAGAGATGGCGCTCGTACTTCCACGAGCTGCTTAACAAGCAGCATAAAGAGGTGCAGCCACCGGAACTCCCTCCGAACCAAGGACTAGTGCCGCTGGTAACGCCTGAAGAAGTCCAGAGGGCCCTTCGCCACATGAATAATCGGAAAGCTGTCGGAACTGATGGAGTCCCCATTGAGGCCTGGAAGGCAATGGGCCTACGGGGTGTGGGCACCCTTACTAATCTATTTAACCGCATACTCCTAACCGGAAAAATCCCGAACCAATGGAGACTGAGTATCATCACTCCAGTCTTCAAAGGCAAGGGATCGGTACAGGAGTGCAGTAGCTATCGCGGTATTAAGGTGATGTCTCATACCCTTAAGCTCTTTGAGCGAATCATCGACTCCCGGATCCGGCAGGAGACCACAGTCTCGGAGTGTCAATATGGGTTTCGCCCTGGTCACGGCACCATGGACCCAAGTTTCGCCCTCAGGATCGTCATAGAGCGGTACAGGTCGAAGAACACGCCTCTGCATCTTCTGTTTCTAGACATGCAGAAGGCCTTCGACTGTGTGCCGAGTCAGATGATCTGGTGGGCGCTAAGATCCAAAGGTGTACCAGAAGCATATGTATATTGACATCATCCGAGACATGTACTCCAATTCCGATTCCGTAGTTCGGACTGCTGTTGGCGACACAAGAACCTTTCCCATCACCGTCGGGGTCCACCAGGGTTCCGTCCTTAGTCCGTACCTATTCAGTGTCATATTAGACGTACTGTCGGACAGCATCAGAGACTCACATGAGCAGCCCCCGTGGCTGTTCATGTATGCTGATGATATCGCGCTGGCGGATGCGGACAGGGGACGCTTGGTGCGGCGTGTGAATGCGTGGAAGGAGTCGCTTGAGAACGGCGGTCTGAAAATAAACGTGGCGAAGACCGAGTACTTGGCCTGCAACAGTACTGATCCCGCGTCAATTCGTATAGGCGGACACATTGCCCAGCGAAAGGACCTGGTCAAGTACCTGGGATCAGTACTGCACGCGTCTGGTGACATCGATTGCGACCTCAAGGCACGCATTTCGGCAGCCTGGGCCAAATGGCGTGAGGTGAGCGGTGTCATTTGTGACCCCAAAATGCGGGTTAAGCTCAAAGGACAGGTCTATAAATCCATCATTAGACCTGTCCTGCTATATGGCAGTGAGACGTGGCCTGTGCTTGAGCGACACAAGCAGAGTCTGCGTGTCACGGAGATGAACATGCTGCACTGGATGTGTGGTGTCACGCGGAAGGACCGCATTAGGAACTCCCGCATCCGGGGTAGCCTTCATGTCCGTGACATTGCTGACAAACTGCAAGAGTGTCGTCTACGCTGGTATGGCCACGTCTTACGTCAACCGGCATCTTACGTGGGTAACAAATGTCTTGCCATGCTACCTCCACCTGGCCCCGGTAAACGGGGAAGGCCAAAAAAATGCTGGCTTGACGTCGTAAGGGATGATATGCGTGCCAACCAACTAACCACCAGGGATTCTGAAGACCGTGCGAAGTGGAGGAGACATAGCCGGAAAGCGGACCCCGGGCTCCAAGGCGTGGGTTTTGGAGCGCAACCGGGACAGCGCTAGGATGATGATGATGAGGTAATAACAATTTTTAAAATCCGACTGCTAGTTCCTCAGATTAGCCGACATTATCTTTTAGCCTTTTTAGCCTTTTGCCCGGCCCCACAGGGTTGAAGCGTTATGTTATATAGCCTTCTGGAATAACTGGGCTATCGTATACAAAAAGAATTTTTCAGATCCAACCGGTAGTTCCTAAAGATGGGTCTACGCTAGACGAACCGAGCACGAGCGGAGCACAAGCGGAGCCGTTCTCGGTTTCGTCGTTCGCGGCCTCAAGTGTGGACGTGCAACGAACCTACAACGATCACTGTCCTCGAACGTAGTTTTCCGCAGTGAGCTCGCGGCTCTTGGCGAATATGGACGATATTGCAGCAGTCGCTGCTGTTGCCGCGATTATCATAGCAGTGGTTAGCAAAAATAGAAAAAGGCCAAGACGATGGGGATCTACAAATATATATAAAACTAGAGGACGCCAGCAGCTACGCCTGCAATTTTTTTTATTTACCCGTTTTGGCCGATCCGGTGGGAATTTCGGGAAATCCTTTCTTAGTGCACCCCTACGGTCCCCAAGGAACATACATGCCAAATTTCAGGTTCCTGCGCCCAATAGTTTCGGCTGTAGCGTGTCTGTCAGTCAGTCAGTAACGCAAGGATTTTATATATTAAGATGCGATCCAATCAACAAAATTTAGATTTGATAACCATTTTGAGAGGTCAAGAAGCAACTGGCCAATTTAAGAACTTTCTTCGAATGACATCGACAAACTTTGAGAATCTACTACGCTCAATTGGACCGCACATTGCGAAAAAAAATACCAAATTTCAAGAGGCTATATCCATTCAACAGAGGTTGGCAGTGACGTTGCGTTTTCTGGCAAGTGGCGATTCGTTCACCAGTCTCCAATATACTTTTAAAATGTCCAAACAAGTAATAAGCAACATTATTCCGGCACAGACGTACAGCACTATGTATTGAATTAAAAGACTACGTACAGGTAAGTATTTTTTTTATTTTAATAGAAACAATATGGTTAAAAAAGTTAATTTATATAAAATCAGAAAAACGTTCGATGGTATCTGATAAAGTGGATTGTGTATCGACGGAGGATGGCTGCTGATAAGAGGAGTCAATCTCATTTACATTGGTAGACTGACGAGAGGTTGACGGTGTTGCTGAATATTGATTGGACGAATAACCTGTTTGGTAAGTAACCAGTGTGATAAGTTGCTTGAGAATGTGAATATTTATTGTTTGAAATAGAATTAGTTTTTATTATAAGTCAAATCGATTAGATCGATTGAGTAACATTTTGTTTAGTCTATTGAAAATTTCTGACAATGGTCACACTGAACTGTCACTTCGGTCTCTTCCCGCGTTGAGAAATTACCACGTTGTCGACTCGTACGTAAAAGAATTGGTCGCCTTTTGAAAAGCACATCCTTGTAGCTACGCGAATAGTTGTGAAATGTATTAAATTGCCGCTTTTTTGACTCCCGGCACGGTTTGTGACATATTGAACATTTGTGAAAAATCTTGTGAACTTGCATCGTGCATTGAAGACGCCGCGTTGGAGTCTGGTAAAGTATAGATAATTCACTTGCTAATATTGGCCAATTTTAGTCTTGTGTGTATCTAACTTGCCTCCAGGACTCCACTCAAGAACATCACCAGGATATATAAGGTAAAATCTTCTTATAACTACTTTATAATTTGTCATCGCTGAGAATCTCAGCAATATATGTCAGACATTTGATTACTTTAGGACAACTGGATGAATATAAATTAGCTTCCACTGTGCTTACAACCAATTCCCAGTAAGCCTACGGTAATTCTAGACATAATTTTGGTGCAGAGCTGTAGTTGAAATTTAGCCGCTGTTGCATTACTGAGTATAAACTCAGATTGGTATGAGCTTGTATCTTATCACCTTGTAGACAGTATTGTAGTGTTTGTCAGGTCAGTTATTGTCTAAAATACATAATATTTAATTGTATAAGTTGACCTAGATAATTTGAAACACATTGTCACATAACCTCAATCAGTAATTGTTGATTTGTATTGTTGAAAAATCTAACTTAAATTTGTTGTTGCATTAATAAGTCAGTTTGTTTGGATACATAACAGCTGTATGTATCAATAAATTTAGTAAATTTAGTTTATTGCATATATTCATAAACATTATAACCAACTTGACCTTGCCACTTGGGCGGGTCACATTAATAAACTTTGTTTTGTTATAATATAAAGATAATATTGTTAGGTAACACATATTCTGTGCTTACTTCCTATTGTATATCATAAATAACACAGTTAGTCTGTCTGTTGCAAATAATTAATTAATTAAGTTGAAGTTTCAACTTTATTAATTTGTTATAAGTTATAAATTTGATAACTTTGATAACTTTGACTTTGTTTTGTGTCAATATATATTGAAACTATTAATTTTGTTGGACAGTAGATATCTGTCACTTGCCTGCACTTGCAGTAAACAGGCTAATACTTTGTTGGTTTCAAAGAATTGAGAAAAATTAAGTTTTGATTGTTAATATTGTTTAACGCTTGTCCGGGCTCTTTTGAAATTTTGATTATGTCAGCTATCAAGGACTTGCGTGCGGCTGCTGGTGCTATTGCATCAGATTTGCGCTGGTTTGCCTCAGCCAGTGCTTTAGTGAACCGGCCTGATCGCCAGCAGGCCTTACTTCAAAGGTACGAGCGGATAGATGTTCGCCTGGCAAGTGTGGAACAGCAGTTCCGCACATTCAGCTCTTGCTGTCTCGAAGTGTCAGTCACTGATTTCACTGCTGACCAGCGAAATAAGGTCAGCGAAGACTATGCCCAGGTCTTAGACCTGTATGATGCTGTCTCCAATAGTGCGAGACAACTAGTTGCCGATATGAAAGGGCAACCCGGCCTGAAGCAGGAGCTTCCTAGGTCAGCACCGGGGCTGGTGAGTAGGCTCCCTACTTTGGACCTCCCCCATTTTGATGGCTGCCTAGGAAGCTACCTGGGCTTCATTAATTTGTTCGACAGCCTAGTCAATGATAGGGCTGACCTTCGGCCGGCACAAAAGTTGGCCTATCTAATGTCGGTTCTGGATGGGGAGGCTAAGGGCCTCATCCAGCATCTGCCCGTGTCTGACGAGGCGTACCAGACGGCTCGGGACCTAATCACCCGTAGGTACCATAATAAGCGTGGCCTCGCCGACACGCACATTGAGCAGATTTTGGGTTTGCCGACGCTCACCCGGGTCTCTGGGTTGCGCACCCAACTTTTGAACCCGCTCTTGGTGGCCATCAACGCACTTAAGTGCCTTGACCTGCCCGTGGACCAATGGTCCTATCTATTGGTGCACATTGTGCTGAAGAAGCTGCCTGCCGACCTGAGGTCGCGTTTTGAACAGCGCTTCGGTGGGGATAGCGCGACCCATTTGCCCCCCTTTGCTGACCTGGAGAGGTTCCTGGAGGATGAGTGCCGGGTCTTGGACAACTCCGGTGGTGACACGCCGGCTAAGACGCAGCCGCCCAAGGTCAAGGAGCAGGCTCGCGGTCACACCCGAGCCAATGTTGACCGGCGCCCTCCTCGCTTTGCGGTCACGCAGAGCCCAGCGGAGTGCTCTTACTGCAAGGTCACGGGGCACAGAACGGCCAGTTGTAGGGCATTCTTGGACCTACATGTCGCCTCTCGTAGGCGCATCGCGAATGCCCGCCGCCTTTGCTTCTCTTGTTTGGGGTCCCACTACCAGCGAGACTGCCCAAACTCTCGCCCCTGTCCTCACTGTGGAGGACAGCATTTGGACATTCTCTGCATGAATGCCAGAGAGGTTGGCCGCTTGTCCAACCAGCCGACGCGCACGGGCGGGTGTTTTGAAGGTGGCAGCCGAGGCTCACCGGGGCGTAGCCGAGAGTCGCCTCGCTCAATTGATCGCCACTCACCCCGCTTGGAGAACCGTAGCGTGCGCACGCCTCCTCTCTCTCGCGCACCTGAATGTGCTGTTCAGCGTCACCAGCACCATGACTGCTGCCCCAGGTATTCCCCTCCTTTGGCGGAGCGTCCCCGCCTTGACTCGCGCCCACCTCGTTTTGGGCGGGTGCGTCATTATGACCCCCCACAGATGGCACGCGGATCGAGTCATCGCGCCTTTGAGGACTTCAAGCCGCACCCTTGCTTTGACTTGCCTGGTCCTGGCCAACGGTCGCCGCCCAGGCAACAATAGGTAATTAACTCCTGCCCTATAACGCCAACCTCCCCCATTGAGACCGTTATCCTACCAACGGTTGCTGTTAGGGTCTGGGGACCCACGGGGACCTCTGTTGTTGTCCGTGCTATATTGGACACAGGTTCACAAGGTTG
Source organism: Euclidia mi (assembly GCA_944739405.2). NCBI lineage: Eukaryota > Metazoa > Arthropoda > Insecta > Lepidoptera > Erebidae > Euclidia > Euclidia mi. The sequence goes on along the minus strand of OX123204.2, from coordinate 12,534,670 downwards.
CATTGTTTCCACTTATTTGGTAGGGCAGGTTAAATTAAATATGGGCTCTTTTCCAAATTGTATACGGGGCATAGGTGACGTAGCCTCTAATGTTGAAGGGCAAGTTAAGGTTTTGTTTGGCCCTGTTGAATCTTCACACCCGAGGATTAAAACCTCGGCTATTGTGCTGAAGAATATTTTGGGTATGCATCCACAGAAGCAGCTACCTGCTGCTGTGGTGAATTTGACATCGGGATTGGAACTGGCAGACCCCAAATTTGACACACCGGGACAAATGGACTTGTTGATTGGCTCTGATGTCCTCGGTGGAATTTTGATTGGTGGGAAAAGGGTCTTGGTGCCAAATGGTTTGACTGCCATCCCGACCATATTTGGATTTGCTTTGATGGGCCCTGTACCTAGGGACCCCCCTCCACCCGAACTTGATAATTTGTTGGCTGTAGGCTCTGCTCTCTCTGATGCGGTTCAGAGGTTTTGGGAAGTAGAGGAGCCCCCTCAAGCTGCTCGTTTGAATCCAGAACATGAGGAGTGCGAGCTGTTCTTCCAGAACAACACTGGTCGACTCCGTTCTGGTCGGCTCATTACGAGGCTACCCTTCCTGTCTGTTCGGCCTCCGCTTGGTGAGTCACGACCTTTAGCCGAAAAGAGGTTGTTGGCCATGGAGCGCCGCATGGGTCGTGATCCGGAGCTCAGACAGAAGAACATTGAGTTCATGAGGGAATATGAACAGTTGGGACACATGTCTGTGTCAAATTTGGATTGGCGTTCGGTGGAGCACTACTTTCTCCCGCATCATGCGGTATTGAAGCCATTGACTGGGAAGCTGCGCACAGTATTTGATGGTTCTGCGCAGACTTCAACAGGCGTATCCTTGAACCAGTGCTTGCATTCTGGTCCCAAGTTGGTCAAGGACCTTTGTGACGTCATCACCAGCTTCCGACGACATCAGGTTGTCTTTGTGGCCGACATAAAAATGATGTTCAGGCAGACTATTATCCACCCTGATGACCGTCGCTTCCAGCTGATCCTTTGGAGAGAGTCTCCTCGCGATCCCATGGTCGTCTACGAGCTCAATACTAATACGTACGGGTTAAGGTCAAGCCCCTACTTGGCAATACGTTCTCTTTGGGAGCTCGCAGACCGCGAAGGCCTACGTTTCCCAAGAGCCTCCGCCATCTTGAAGGACGATATTTACGTCGATGACATTTGCTCGGGCGCCTCCACAGCGGACGAGGCGATCCTCCTGCGGGACGAATTGATAGGTATTTTGGCCTCCGCTGGTTATGAGTTGCGTAAATGGATTTCCAACTCACCAGCGCTTTTGGAAGGCTTGCCAGAGGATCATCAGCAAGATCCACATCTATTTGAGATTGTTGACAACCCCGCCATGATGGCTGTTCTCGGCGTTCAGTACAGACCAGTCCAAGACATCTTTACGTACAACGTAGACTTGAAACTGCCTTGTTCTTGGACTAAACGTCTCGTGTTGTCTACTGTCGCCAGAACCTTTGATCCGAACGGTTGGATTTGTCCTATCATATTTTGGGCAAAATGCTTCTTGCAGAAGCTTTGGACAGCAGGATTGACCTGGGACGAACCCCTACACGGCACTCTTGTTGAGGAATGGACCTCTTTTGTATCCTCGCTTCCTGCCGTCAATGAGATCTCCTTGCCTCGTCCCATCCTTCCTCCCGGGAAGTACAAGGCCACCCTTCACGGGTTTTGTGATGCCTCGGAACGTGGTCACGCGGCTGTGGTGTACTTGCGCACAGTCAGTGCCTCAGGTCAGGTGAGAGTTTCCCTGATCATGGCAAAGAGCAAGGTTGCACCCCTTCGGACATCTCTGACCATTCCAAAATTGGAGCTCTCGGGAGCAGCTCTACTTGTACGCTTATTGAACCACGTGTCTAACACTTTGGGTAAAAGCATTTGTATTAATGGGACCTACGCCTGGACAGACAGCCAAATTGTTCTTTGTTGGTTGAAGGCTTCTGTCCACACCTTGGAGGTGTTTGTTGCTAATCGCGTTTCCCAAATCCAGAAATCCGAAGTCAAGCTTGTTTGGAGACACGTGCCAGGTGAGCTCAACCCCGCTGATTGTGCCTCGCGCGGATGCTTGACGCCTAGTTTGATAGGTCATTCGCTGTGGTGGGGTCCGGAATGGTTGAGTCGACCAGAAATTGTTTGGCCTCGAACGCCAGTTTTGAATACTTCTAATTTGCCGGGTCTACGAACACTCGCTCTTGAGAAGGTGAAATGCGCCTTCGACCCCGATTTTAGTTGAATCGTTACAGCTCCCTCGACAAGTTGTTGGGTGTCACTGCTTGGGTAAAGCGTTTTGTTTTTAATTTTAGGCACCCACAACAGAAACGACTGACACCGTTTCTCTCACCACAGGAACGACAGGAGTCCCTCACCTTTTGGGTTCGTTCTGTGCAATTGGCGCATTTTGAAAGGGAGATTGCTATCCTCAAGTCGGGGAAATCGAAATTGTCGGGAGCTGTATCTAAATTGAACCCCTTTTTGGACGAAACGGGTCTCTTGCGCGTTGGAGGGCGTCTCAAGAACGCCAACCTCCCTTACGGGGCTCGTCACCGCCTTTTGTTACCTAAGGACGGTCATTTGGTACGCTTGTTGGTAACCGACCGTCACCTTAAAAATTCGCATGCTGGTTGTAATGCCCTGTTAGCCATTTTGCAACGCGAATTTTGGATTTTGTCTGCCCGAAGAATTATTCGGAGTGTAGTCTTTCGCTGCATCCCTTGCTATAAGCTCAAGGCTTCTACCATGCAGCCCTTGATGGGAGACTTACCGGCAGATCGCGTAACTGAGAGCAGGACGTTTGACGGTGTTGGCACGGACTTCGCAGGTCCCTTTTTGGTGAAAACGTCGACACTTCGTAACAGCAAGACTGTTAAGGCCTACTTGTGCGTTTTTGTTTGTCTCTCCACAAAGGCCGTACACTTAGAACTGGTCTCCTCGCTTACGACCGAGGCGTTTGTAGCCACATTTGACAGATTTGTATCCCGCAGAGGGCTGCCTTCCTTGATCCGTTCTGACTGCGGCACTAACTTCAAGGGCACTTATAATTATCTGAATGATGTTGTTAATTTTCTTGAAACCAACAAAGCTGATATAGGTGATAGGCTTGCCCGACGTGGGATAAATTGGTTGTTTTCCCCACCAAATTGTCCACACTGGGGTGGTATATTTGAGGCCGCCGTAAAATCGGCCAAAACACACTTGCGCAGGACAATCGGTGAATCTGTCCTTACATTTGAGGAACTCGCAACTGTGTTTTGTAAGATTGAGGCCGTTTTGAACTCTCGGCCATTGTGCCCGATCTCCTCAGATCCGAATGATTTGGAGGCCCTTACGCCGGGCCATTTTTTGATTGGTCGCCCACTTGTCGCCTTGCTTGAGTACCCCTATATTGATACGAGACCTGGTCGTCTCTCGCGTTTTGAATTGGTACGCCAGATTACTCAGAGCTTTTGGAAACGCTGGAATTTGGAATATTTGCACATACTCCAGCAACGCGTTAAGTGGACCGACAAGACCGATCCACCCAAGATTGGTGACCTCGTTTTGATCAAGGAGGCTAACCTTCCGCCACTCAGATGGCGCAGGGGGCGCATCCTTCGTTTGGTAACTGGGGCTGATGGAGTTCCCCGATTTGCTGAGGTCTTGGTGGACGGTTCGATTCTGAGGAGAGCGGTTGCAACATTGTCACGTCTACCAACCGATTAGCGGACCGGTAGGCCGGTCCGGGGCGGGTGGATGTTTGAAATAGAATTAGTTTTTATTATAAGTCAAATCGATTAGATCGATTGAGTAACATTTTGTTTAGTCTATTGAAAATTTCTGACAATGGTCACACTGAACTGTCACTTCGGTCTCTTCCCGCGTTGAGAAATTACCACGTTGTCGACTCGTACGTAAAAGAATTGGTCGCCTTTTGAAAAGCACATCCTTGTAGCTACGCGAATAGTTGTGAAATGTATTAAATTGCCGCTTTTTTGACTCCCGGCACGGTTTGTGACATATTGAACATTTGTGAAAAATCTTGTGAACTTGCATCGTGCATTGAAGACGCCGCGTTGGAGTCTGGTAAAGTATAGATAATTCACTTGCTAATATTGGCCAATTTTAGTCTTGTGTGTATCTAGCTTGCCTCCAGGACTCCACTCAAGAACATCACCAGGATATATAAGGTAAAATCTTCTTATAACTACTTTATAATTTGTCATCGCTGAGAATCTCAGCAATATATGTCAGACATTTGATTACTTTAGGACAACTGGATGAATATAAATTAGCTTCCACTGTGCTTACAACCAATTCCCAGTAAGCCTACGGTAATTCTAGACATTTATAATGGCCCATGTCAGCTTTCACAATAATTTCAAAGATTGCATGCTGCATTGCCATCTTTGTTTGAGCGCTATAAGTGTCCATTTTTGAAGTTAAAAAATCCGTAAACGCTTTTGTGTTCTTATCAACACAATTAACTTCTGTTGGTGCTCCAAGTTTCTTTTGTACATTGTTTAATGCATCTACAGCACTTTTAAACAATTCGTTTTCCGGTTGATTGAATCTGCGGGGTTTTTTAGATGGAATAGACGGTTCTGTGTGTGTGTCTCTTTCCTCTTCCGGATTATTACTCTGTTCCTCGGCTGGATTATTATTCAATTCCTCTCCCGGAGTATTACTCGATTCCTGTAAAAATAATAATTATTATTATTTATTTTTCAGCTACCTAAGACTTCTGATGACTGCCTAAAAAGCAGCAAACACTTTCAAGATACATGGAACCTGCCACACTGTGTTGGAGCTATTGATGGCAAGCACATAGTCTTGCAAGCACCAATTCGTAGTGGAACTGAATTTTACAATTATAAATCATTCTTCAGTATTGTTCTTTTTGCATTGGTTGACGGTAATTGCAATTTCCTATTCGTTGACATCGGGTGTCAAGGTAAAATATCAGATGGTGGCATTTTTAAAAGTTATCAATTATGGACAATGATTCAACACGCTTCTTTGAAGTTACCACCATCGCAAACATTACCTAACCGGCAAATAAATATACCATATTTCTTTGTTGGTGATAGTGCTTTTGCCTTACATGAAAATGTGATGGTGCCCTACCGTGGAAATCATGTCATGGGTTCTAAAGAGAGAATTTTTAATTATAGATTAAGCAGAGCTCGGCGAAACTATATCTGCAGTGTTTCGCGTATTAACCTCTGGAACGCAGGCGGGACATACGTATGTCCCAGGAAAATTTGTTCCGTCCAGCGCTTGCGGGAAACACGTATGTCCCGCAACGATAGCGCCATGTTTCACTACTTGAAATGACGTTAAAATAATTCCACCAATAAGATTATGTCCCACTATTGCAAAGTATGAATATTCTTTCAAATTCTGCATTGTAATTGGTTGTCATTTTTAAAGACTTTTTTTTGCAATAATAACGACTGAAAATTGTTTGCCACAAGTCCGATTTCGCGCGCGTTAAAGTGACGACAGCTCTGCTTTGAAAAACGTGTAGCGTCGCAATCTCGTAATTTCACTATATGTATTATAGTCATTGTCATTATAGTCGGAAACTAATCTTGTTTGCTATAAAATATAGTTAAGATATCATCATTGTATAAATTATAACGAAAAACTATTTTCAAAATATCATTATCAAAATTGGCGGCAAGTTGTAAATACACCCGTTAGCTTTCAGTTTTGTAAGATTAGGTACTTAAAAGTCGGTACTATTACTCATAACCTTTCTTATTTATCACAAACTAATGAATAAATAATAATAAAATAATAAACTTATGATTTTGATATTTACGAAAGTGTATCTAAGTCGGCACAGTTTCGCGTGCGTATATGGCGGCCGTTTCGTATTCCGATGATGTGTTTAAACTTTTGTTGATTTATAAAAATATAAGTGAAGTTGATATTAACTGTTGATTAAATTCAATAACTAATTAAGTAAGGTATGTAAAGTGATGTGAATAATTGCTAAAATGCTAAATATTTGTGAGATAGTGTGTGTTAAAAGTTTTATTGAAGAGGATTTTTTCATGTTTTCGAATTTTATTTCAACGAACTGCAGAGAAAAGATCATATATCTATAATAAGTTTTCTAGGCATATTTCAAGGATACAAAAACCATCATTATTTTTGTGATACGTTTAAAACTAACTGAGATAAAGGTAAAATAATGACGCCGGTCAGCTGTTGCTCGATCAAGAGGTAAAGCAGCCTGCACTACCGGCCATTTTTTATTTTTTACGTCAGGTGCGGGAGGGGTTAAGGAAACCAATGCTTCTAGAACCTAAAAAAGCTGAGTTAATTGTGTTGACCACTGTTTATCTACACAATTACTTACGTTCTAAGAGTACTGATTATAAACTTCAAATATTGAATAATACAGAAGAAACTACACCTTTCACTTCTTTTTGCCCCTCAGGCAAATTCCAATACGATCAGCATCTCATGTCAAAAAATTTAGAGATGAAATAGCAGATTACTGTATTAAAGAAGGCAAAGTTGAATGGCAGCAAGAATATGCTTAAACATGTGTGATAATGACTTTTACGCCACCCTTGGCCGTTAAGTGGGAATTACAATATTTTTAATATAATTCTAAAAACTTACCGTATTCAATCTATTACGAGGTTTGTCACGGTCATCCAAAAATTTGAGATTATTATATGCGAACCACCTACTCACATACACTTGTGATGCACCTGTAATAATAAATAGTCAATTGTATACTGATTATAACACAAAGTTCAAATAAAATAGAAATGATTAAAACATAAAGTTCAAATATAACAATAGAAATGACTTTTCATTACCTTTGCCAGTGCCCTCGGATTTATCCTCCTTTTTTTTCTCTCTGCGATATGAAGCCAATAAACTAATAATTTTATTTTTGCACAATTCTACATCCTTACCCAATTCTTGGGATATACGAGACCATGCATCAATCTTCTTATTTTTTTATAGTAATCCTCATGTTTTGGGTCCCTTATCAATGGATTATTTTGATATAATTCAATTAATTGCACGGAAGCATCTTCGGTCCACGTTTCCATGATGTTCGGCTCGAGCGACCGACGTGAGACTAAACACGTCCACGAGCGCACTGCGAGCGCGAAGCAAATCCCTTTGTGTTCGTCAAAAAACCGACAACAGGCGGAACGCAGCCGAGCACGAACAAAATGCTCGCAGCGCGCTCGTTCGAGGCTTGTAAGTCGGTCCACACTATACGAATTGTGTTCGGCTCGTGCTCCGCTCGTGCTCGGTTCGTCTAGCGTAGACCCACCTTGAGATTAGCGCGTTCAAACAAACAAACTCTTCCGCTTTATTATATTAGTATAGATAGATAGATACATACACAAACACATACATACCGTCACGCCTTTTATCCCCGAAGGGGTAGGCAGAGGTGTATTTCTACACCCACTTTTCGCCAGATATACTTTAGTCCCACGTAATAAGGGGCGAGCCTATTGCCGTACCGGGCACATTTCCAGACTCCGTGCTGCTACTGAGAGTTTCGTGATAGAAAAACTCAATAACACTGCCCGACCCAGGAATCGAACCCGGGACCTCCCCATCCCACGCGCACATTTATACCGCGAGACCAACGAGGCAGTCATTTAGGGTTTAATGTCGAGTTTTCCGTCGCTACGCAAAGATGCTATTTGCATCGTGTTATCCCTTAGTCGCCTCTTACGACACCCACGGGAAGATAGGGGGTGGTGACACTTGTATTCTATGCCGTCAACCACACGGATAGATGTAAAAGCAAAATATGTTTTGTGGGTTATCCTTGGAAGATAGACATATACCATTGCGGAATTATTTGTAGATCTATTAAAGAGGTACAATCCCACCATACATTGTTTTTTATAACTCGAAAGGTTTTGGCAGCGTTTTCGAGGAAAGCTCCCGATCGGCTCAATTTTTGCCGGCGCGTTGAACAAATATCGTCGTAATATCGTCAGTTTGCACAAAACCTAAACTTATTATACACTAAAACCTTCCTCAGGGATCACTTTCGATGTTTTTGAAAACCATATACTAATTTGTCCAGAACTTTTCGAGTTTTAAGCGAACAGACAGACAGACACCGCGGCGGGGGACTTTGTTTGTTATATATAGATGAATTAAAATCATGCCAAACATTTTAAAAGTTACAATTACTAAAGGTACAATTTTATACTATTAATAAGACTATTTTTATTAAAATCCAATAATAAATTAAATAAATAAACAATAACATTTAAAATATCACAAATATCTTTAAATTTTAGGGTATAACGCGTTTCCGAACTTGTTTCCTTTGAGGTCGAATTCCAAAATCGAATTTGGAAGGGGTTTGTATTTTTAACTCGCTTTTTTATATGCATGTGAAAGAGACAGAGCACAGTAAAATTCGAATCTTTAAAATTTATGGCTGAACAATGTCAATTCCTGGCACTGAAGATTGAAAAATTAAAAAGCTACTTTGACCCACGCTCGAATCAAAATCGCGTTTTGTTCACTGTTGTCTCGCAGCAAAAGCGGCATGTTTGAGCTACTGAGGGGATAAATAAATATTATATCGCGCGTGTCACTTATGATAGCTAGGACATTTTTGAGAACTATAATTTTATACTGTAAATTCTCAAAAATATCCACCAGGCAAGATGACCTAGCTTGATCAGAAGACCCTCTCTTTAGGGGGAGTAATATCATAGCTCATTTTATTTATTTATTTATTCTTTATTTTTTGTTTGAAACGTATTGAATGAAACACTGTTTGATAACAGCTGTTCATTGCGTCTATCTAAATAACTATAATAAGCAACGTCATTTGAGTCGGTGTTAATAAAATAGTAAACTGATTAGTCTGATTACGATTATATCGAACATCAATATTATACCAGCAGTTCTTGCGTTACTGACTGACTGACTAACGAACAACAAACACCCGTAACAACTGGGTGCGAGAAACTGAAATTTGGCATAAAAGTTCCCCACTTCGGTCCCAAGGAATAATGTACTAAGATGTGTTTACCCGAAATTCCCGCAAAATCGGTCAAATATGAAACGTGTCTAAAAATACATATTATTTAGGTGGAGCTGCGCGCATTCTCTCGTACGAAACCTAAAAAGCATAACGATGAAAATTGATTTTTCAGAATGTTTAATTGTATAATTGTTTCTTTTTTTAAGAATATATATCTATACGGGAATTGACGCGAACATGCATTAGGTACTTACATACCTTATTTTTGCTTGACGTTTTGAGACCGTTGCACGTCCCGTGTAGTTAACCGGATCGGTGGAGTGATCCGGTTAACAACACCCTACTTTAATGCGCAGTCGGCGAATGTTCAATATACAGATACGGTTAGTGTGTTTTGCGCCGGTACTTCGAAAATCAACAACCCGGGGGTAGAAATAGAAACTAACCTCGCACTCGGAGACGTGACATCGCTACACCAGTCAGCTTGCGACCACGGGACGTGCAACCGTCTCGAAACGTCAAGCAAAAATAAGGTATGTAAATACCTAATGCATGTTCACGTTAATTCCCGTATAGATACATGCAACGCGAGTGTTTAAAAGTTTCTATTGTTTCTTTTTTTGTCGGTTGAATAGTTCTACTTACGCAAAACTAGTACAAGTTCGCCAGGTCAACAGCGTACTTAAGTTGGTCTGACGGACCAGTTGACATTATGTAGAGCATAGTAGACATACACTATACATGGTATTTTTATGGCAAAGGTACGCAATAGTTATGCAGTGAAGTAAACTGGCAATGCTCGAACTTTACAAATAAGAAACAACAACGAAAGCGTTTTTTTTTCGGGCTGACAGAATAGCACACACCGCATAAAAAGAATAAAAAAGAAAATACCGAACTCCAAACGAAACAAACGTCAATTTCAGCCATTCAAGGAACCTTCCCAATATCACGTCAAACCGTCATGTGAAAATTTCGTACGGTAATCATAAGTTTAATAAGGCACGTCCGGTGGATGGGGTTATACGGTAATTTGACAGCAATGCACGCTGGACACGCGGGCCCGTAACGACCGGGCCCGTACGTGTCGGTCGGACGTGGGACGATGTTATGCGAGAATGTTTTTTGTATATCTCCTTTCTGTTTGATGTATGGTCAAGACTTTTTCGTTTTACTCAGAAGACAATTTTTGTAAAAGTTTCATGTCGTGCTCTGGAAGACCTATACGTATATTTTATTATTTTTTGCTGAATATACCTTTTTGTCATTTAATTTTAGCTCCTACTCTGTCAAATCTCTATGCATCTATGTACCTAAACTAAGAAGTGTTTTGGTAGTTGTAGGATATAAGTTACTATGTACTTAAAATCTGTCTCTAGAATTAAATTCATTTTAGCATTGAAAATTGGCTTAGAAATGGTTTGCGCTTAAGTTTAGTGTTCAATTTATCGCTCATGTAAAATTTTCTTCTATTTACAACGACGACGTGACGTGGGATACACTGACTGACTACAAGAGATGACAATAGGTATTTCATTTTTCAACACAATTTGCAAAACCATTCATTGCTTTAGCATAAAAACAGCTGAAAAATGACATTCTCTAACGGCCATTTTCAATATTCGATCCATTCATGGATTTTGAGATTCGAGATTCGTGTTTGACATATTTTGTATGGCTATAGCTTATGTCATAAACGAATCTAAAATCTACAGATCTATCTATAGTTCGAATATTGAATTCCGTAGTATTTGATGCGTAGCCAGTCCAAGGCTGACAAAAAAAAATGTATTTCATAATTTAATGTAATGATTTAGGTTTTGATGAAAATCTTTTCAAATTACAATTCTACTCAAATACCCTTGAAACTTAAACAGTCAGGCAGAGTTTAATTAATTTTATTTGCTATTCAAATATATTATTATTCATCCTTTCAATTAATCAATTTGAGGACGATTTTCTAATACAAAGCATAAGCATAGTTTTGTGGCCCCGATGTATCGGGGGTATAACTTAGTGGTAGAGTGTCTGTTTCGCATGCTGAATGTCCTGGGTTTAGATCCCAGCACCTCCAAATGTTAGTTTATATTACTTTTTTGCAGCGGTAAATTTAAAATAGCAGACTAGGTACTAGTAAAAGGGAGATTGGTATATTACTTGATATAATAAAACCTATTAACTAAACTTAACGAAACAATATCGAGTCGCTCAATTGACCAAAAACAAATTTTAATTCATACTAAAAATTCTATTAGAACTAGAAGTTGTGCAAATTTCTAAACCAAAGACTGCTGTCACAACTTCTTTGTAACTAGTATTTTTGATACTTACTTACAAAGATTAACTCAAATTTCTATTGTTATCAAGATACTACAAAACAAAAATTCAATTAGAATTAGGCCATTGTGCATATTGTTCCTTTATTGCCCCTTAGTCGATCGTTGAGACAATGTCTGGTAGGCACGTTTCTACAAACGAATGGGACGTGATTACGTGTACTCGGTGTCCAGCACGTGATGGTTTGGAGACAAACTGTATTTTGAACTAAGAATTAATTTTCGTCTTCGTGGGTACTTGACGAATATCTTGCATCAAATGCCCATGACATTTAAAGAATCAGCGGATGAAGACATCTGCTAAACAGCAGCAAATGAGCAGACAGATCGCTCGATAGTAAGCGATTACTGCTACCCATGGTCACAAACAACCCCATAGGTATCACAAGTGCGTTGTCACCCATAGGGATGTAAAGGAATAGGAGTAGGAGCGAGATGAGGGAGATGTCCATAGATTATAATATTATTGTAATGCTCTAGATACTAGTTAGTGAGGCAGCGATAGCCTAGTGGAGATACCAACGGACTGCCATACAGAGGGTATTGGGTTCGAATCCACGGCGCGCTAATGTCTTTTCGGAGTTATGTGCGTATTGAATTGTTAATTATCGCCTCGGAGAGCTGTCATGAAGATCTTTGACAGTCGTTATAGGGCGTCAGTACCTCTAAAATAAACTGACACTAGTCTAAACCATGAAATATCTCTATCCCTTCGGGTTGCGGAGGTCAGATAGGAAAAGTCCGTGTAAAGTGGAAAGATCCGCGGAAAAGCTAACATTCAGCCAAATCCGGTTAGACTACTAAGCGGACCCCGGGTTGAAACAGGGATAACGCTAGGAGGGTGATGATGATGATGCTCTTGGTACTAGTTATTCCCTTAAAAACGACCATTTGTGTTCTAGGTAGCACGTGATGAGCTGTGCGTAACATCAAAAAGCCAGAAATAGTAGCTGACGATTACATTGAAAGGAAATTGTTTTTGTAACTAGTATTTAATTTGGTACGATAAAATAATACACCTCAGTCTTTACTCCTTATTGACAACTATTATATATATACCTATGCGCCGATTTTTACATGTACTCCAAAGTGACGGTATTTTCTCTTTGTTAAATTGTATCAGAGAATAAAAACATAAAAAAATATTAATATGTTCTTCATAATACTTTAACCTGTCTAATAATGCTTACAAAAAATCATAGATACTACGTTTTTGTCTTTTTTTTATTATTGTAACTTGTCTAGTCTTCTGTCTACTAGAAAATTACAGATACTTTTGACTATACCGCCAATTCAATTAGTCCCAGTACACCTTGCATATTCTGTTTCCATTTCGTCACATACAAGTCGATTGGTGAGAGAACGACTGTGGCTGTGGGGTAGGCACGTGTCTACAAACGAGCGATACGTGAGTCCATGCACTCTCTGATGTCCAACACGTGGTGGTTTTATGGCCGACTGGATTTTTCTTGGCAGATGAATCTTTGGAAACGCAGTTGTACGGTAGAAGTGCAGTTTTGTGGAAGTAGAAATGTGTGAAAAAATATGGAACGGGAAATGTTTGAAAAGAATATTAGAAAATATTTAACTGATTTTAAAATCTGGACCGAGTGCTACATTTATAGGGAAAAAATGTATTTGTTTAGATGAGATATTTAAAGAAATCGACTTTTAAATATGCTTCACAAAGATAAAATAGTGGTTACAACAAATTCTATACAGCAAAGGATACGATATATCTGTGAACTATATTTAGTCTTGTTTGTAATTAGGCCCAAAATGATTAGTCGTGTCCTTAATCCTATAGGATATAATAACAATAATAATATTCTACCACATTCACACAACACTATCTTGTCTCAAACTAAGCAGATTTTGTTCTATGGGCATACATAGTACAAAATCTGCTAATAATGGATAAACATAAATATATACTTCTTTTTTTGTAAATTCATACATATTATCATATAGAAACACTACTAAACCAAGAAAAATATCCATGTTCATGCACACAAATGTTTGACGAGAGCACATCTTTGTTTTTTGTTTTTGTATGTTTATTTTATTTACAAATATCACAAAGTAGGCTATCCATCCATGCATTCTTCTACAGAACCATATAAATAGTATGTATGTAATTCTATTAGCTTGTGCAAATGTAGCAGCCGTAACAAAACCGGACACGTTTTGCCTAATGACATCTACGTGGCTGACACTCAGTTGTCCCACATCCCTTGATTGCATAAAACTGTAGGTTTAATTTAAATTTTATTGTTCGTGTGACGTAATAGGCCGCACGTGTTGTTTAGCGACCTGCATTGACGTCATTCTCTGATGACCGACACGTGTCATCATCATTGGCTTGCCCTGGTGTATGTGTTTCAAAATACACAACGGGTACAATGCTTTTATTTTGTTAGCCAGCTTTTAAAACACATTACACGTGTGACGTCAATCCTTGACGCATCACTCGGCCCGGTCGACCCCGCCGCCCGCGCCCTGCAACGGACTATAAATATTGAAGCGCTGGCTGCGTTCGGCCCTTTTTCATCTGGCTGCGAGACGAGCTAAGTGACCTCTCCTGGACGAACCGGCAGCAGGACAATCAGCAAAACCTCACCCATCGCCGAATCACGCGACCCTGTGTAAATCTTTTTAATAACACTTTACTAGTAATTTTTTCGCTTGCTAAATGATGTCTAAATTGAGAATTAAATCAATTTTTATTGTAACATTTAACCACGTTTCTCATTTAAACACACCCTAAGTAGGGATAACGTAACAGAGGACACCCGAAAGGTCTTTTTAACGTTACAGTGGCGCCCACGGGAATATTATAGGTAGGGTTTTGTTGAGAATCCGCTGCCGGTGAGTCTTTTTTTATTTTATTTTTTTGTGTATGTGTGAAATCGTTCCAAAGCAGTGTGTAATTATTTTAGTGGCATTTATTGTTTCTTTTTGCTTGTTTTATTGTGGACGGAAAGTCGGTGGTGTTATGCCGGCCACAATAGACATTTTCTCTTTTTGTTCCGCTGTGCTCGGAAGGTCGGTTTTGTGTTGAGCCGGTCACAACAGACAAATTTTGTCTTACTACGCATGGTAAGCATTTTATATTATAACTATTTCTGTTGCCGCGTGTGATAATTAATTTTGTATCAACCGCATAAGTAACAAGTTATAATCGTTTTGCTTGCGACCACGTGTCAACTAAATGACGCGCTGTGGTCACATTCCTTGATTGCATTCTTTGTATTGCGATTTATGACCTCACGTCCACTAACGACGTGCTAAGGTCACCTTCGTTGATGGTATGCTTCGCGATTAGCTTTTTTAAATGCCACTAAGGTAATTAAGTGCTACTGGTAATTATTGCTAATAATCTGCTTTGGCTGACTTATGGAACGAATTCACACCCTTCTCTTTTTCATTTATTTCTATTTTCTACTATAACCTTCTGCTAGTGATTTTGTACGGCGATATATTTCTATATAGTCGGTATTATTTAATACTTTTATCGCCTACTACGGCGATTATCTTTTAAATTAACTATTTTTCTTACTAAGAAAGTTGCATCTTTATTATACCACGTGTACCTAACATAGTTGGACTGGCTGAGAATGAACGTACCTAAAGATGCTAGCGTATTATATACTAGGTATTTAGCTAGAATTCCGCGTTCATTTATTAATAAAATGTACACGTGTCACATGCAGGTTGCTCACTAACAATAATGAAAAAGTTGAATCTTTGTCTATTTGGTATAGAAATACGAATATCATCGTAGAATTATTAGTTTTTCGTTTTGTCAAATGTTTATTATGCTACAATCGTTGTTTTTTATCCTCTTGTTACTGCCTATCGGTATGTTATTTGAGAATGCATCTATTTATGCATTTACTGTTCATTGTGAACTCAATCATAAAATTCCTGCGTCGCAATTATTGAATTATGTTCTTTTTGTAATGTTTTGTGTCGCTAGGATTGTTCTTTCAATGTCTGGTTTCTATTGAAATATATAAGACATATAATGATAATTAAATGATAAAATTAAACCGCTGACAGCCGGTAAAATAATTAATTATCAATATGTAACTTGTTTCCTTTATACAAAATGTTTTACTAAACCATCTTAAATAGTGCTGGTTATAATGTGTTCTTGTGTTTACGCAAATGTTATATATATCAAACTGAATTAATCAAACTTAATTGAATTGAAACTAACTTTAACTAAAGTGGGTATTTGCACATAAATTGAATCAATAACTTCTATTCTTGAATAAATAAGTGGCTATTTACATATGAATCAAATAATAATATTTATACCTCATTAAATAATTAAAGTGACTGTTTACACACAAATTAAATCAATAATTTAAAAACTTAAATAACTAATGTGGGTACTTATACATAAATCAATAATTTATATACTTTTATAACTAAAGCGAATTAATTGATGTACAAGTTTAAGAATACCCTTTCGTATTTTACAATCAACTATTTTAAACCTAAAAGCTGAATAAAATAATTAAATCTTATTCTATTATAGCATAAATGTGTTTATAAACGATTGGGTACAGTGTCATTAACAACAATGTAAGACGCATATGTATGCGAAGTTATAATTACCTACATAATTATTTGTGAAGGCCAACAATAGTGCTATTGTTTTCGAATTGGAGCTCACAAGTCACAAGATAATGCATTGTTGTGTTAACGATTTATATAAACATGCTGACATAAAACATGAATAAATATTACTGTTATAAAATTGTTGAAAAGGTTTTCCAAACTTAATATTTTTGCACAATCTGTTATTTATCTAACTTATTATCCAACTATCTGATAACTATCTAATTTCACATAACTATATAAATATCAGATATGTTTCTCTTGGTGATTTCCATATAAAAGATCTTAAATTAACTCACTACAAAGTTTAAAAATGTAATGATTAATGCTCATCACTAATGAACTAATCACTAAAATAACTTAACACTTCGTTACAAATAATATAAAAATCTTTAACTCCTAATTTCAGCTAAATCATGTACCTACCCAAATATCTTGTTACATACATGTCAGCTTTGGTAATGACTGATCGAAATATAATAAAATATTTTTTTTTCCCTTATGGCTCAGTGGCTAACAGGTTGTTGTCGGATTGGTCTGTGGTTCGATTCTCGATTATGTTTTTTTTTTGTGTTTTTTAACAATGGTAGTGTGTACTATATCATCGACTGTCTCCTGCGGTGATATACTATACATTGCAACCTATTCCGAATTGTGTATATGCCGTTAATGACTTTGTATCATGATCAGAAACTAGTTAATTGTCCGCGACAATGGAATGCGGCTGGCGCCAAGCGCACAGTGATGACTCACTTGTTTACGTCAGCCGATCACTTGGCTCAAAACATTGTATTATACTTTATACTTAATTATAATGAACGCTTTTTTATGCTTTTACAATTCGCATCGAGCGCGTTAATGAGCAATTTGTTTGTGATACTGCCAACTAATCGTATGATTTTTGGTATCGTAATATAGTAAGATCGTAATATTGGTTTACGACTTATACTCTTTCAATTAATTTCACTTATCGAATGTGGGTGGTCAGGTGGTGCCTCCCAACATAGACTGGGTGACTATTTGCTATAAAACTCACGTATAATACCTCTTCGCGCGTCGTGTATTATAATGAATGCGACTCGCATCGTGAATGAATGTTGGCTTGTTCATGCGTATGATTGTGTGTAGGTCTTTTTGAATGTGATGAATGTCAGGTAATAGGAACGTTCAATGCTTGGTGACGTATGAATGGCCGAGGGTTATACTTGTTTTTTTCTCCTCTTTCAGGCTTAGTAATTGCCTTGTATTTAACCTACTGACACCACTACCACTCATCTGTTTCAGGGTCCCGGAATGCAGTTGCCGCCTGCCAGCCACAGAATTTTCCCTCTGGGAAAATTCTGGCCTAATGGGGGGAGTGTGTGACGTCAATCCTTGACGCATCACTCGGCCCGGTCGACCCCGCCGCCCGCGCCCTGCAACGGACTATAAATATTGAAGCGCTGGCTGCGTTCGGCCCTTTTTCATCTGGCTGCGAGACGAGCTAAGTGACCTCTCCTGGACGAACCGGCAGCAGGACAATCAGCAAAACCTCACCCATCGCCGAATCACGCGACCCTGTGTAAATCTTTTTAATAACACTTTACTAGTAATTTTTTCGCTTGCTAAATGATGTCTAAATTTAATTGAGAATTAAATCAATTTTTATTGTAATATTTAACCACGTTTCTCATTTAAACACACCCTAAGTAGGGATAACGTAAAAGAGGACACCCGAAAGGTCTTTTTAACGTTACACACGGTATACTGGCAATTATGCTATGGGATCCCGACGTGAGCAGAAATGTGTGTTTATCTGTAAGATTATGTATATAATTATAATGGATGTTGTTCTTTGGACGAGGAGCGTGAATGACTTTTCAATAGTACGATGTTCCTGTCTCATAATTATCATCAACGATATAATATGAATCTTTATGTCAATACTGCCTTTCCGAACTATGTGGCAATTTATCCTCATCGAAATAAAGGTATTTAGGCGCTTTTAAGAAGGTTGAGTCTAAACTTTCAAACGACCCTTACTAGGTAGGTACATAGGTGACTGGTGAAGAGCAGCTTTTTGTAAATTCAATGATGCATCGATTGGAGATATCTACCCTAATCGTAGCCATCAGAAAATAGTCAAGTTAAGTAATTTTGCCAATGCGTTTTCAACGGAGAATTGGACAAGTGAAAGCCCTTTTAACAACCTAAAAATCTGCTCCTGAATATTTAAAATATTAATTCTATATAAATAACTAACCCGCCGGTAGTCGCGTCTCATTTTGAGACACGAACAGTCGCGCAAAGGTCGAAAGGACCCAGATATGGAATGCATTGTTTTTAATAACTTAATTTGATTTTGGAATTATTTGTAAATAAACTAGAAAGAGGATACAGAAACAAACTTAAAAATACGAAATGTTAATCAAAGACAAAAATGGAACATAAATTACAAGATTTAGGAGATCACTACAAAATTTTAACTTTTTATCATATATGAACGAGAAAATGACTTTATCTTTTTTTATTTCATCTAGAAACATTTAAATTCTTGTTCATTATCACATATGATCAACTATCTTATAAATAAGGGAGTTTTATAAAGGCTTATTCGAATCTAGTTTTTCTAAGCCGGACTGTCTGTATTTTCTTTTCTACCATGTACTTGAAACATTATGTTTCGCATATGCTAGCGCAATGTAGTGATACAAGACCTGATTGGCTTATGATAGTGACTATGAGTGAAAAAATTCTTCACGAGCGCCATTTCTAGCCTGGCAGTAATTTTGACGGACGTAGCTCAGAGGCATATCATGATTCAAGTCGCGTCTTCTTTGCAGCAGCTTGGCAGACACATTGCTGGAAGTCCGGAACGACAATCTCCGGTCTTAGGAACTTCATTGTCCTCAGAAAGTTTGCCTTAACCACTCTCAAAACAATTTGAATCCTCCTTATCAATTTCCCAATATTTTTAAATTTTGGACGAAATTTCTCCTTCAATGTATTCTCCTTCAATGTATTCTTTTTCAAAAATTTTTTTTGGTCATTCAAAAGATTTCGTGACATATTTACAGAGAAATAAAATCAAGATAATATCTTTGCAATCGAAAAATACACTTACAAATCGAGTCGCGCAAGGGTCGAAACAACCCATTTTCACTTGATAGGTCCGTACTATCCAAACACCACGCTAAAACAGGCTGTGGCTGAGTGTGTAAATAGCCTATGAAGTTACTCGAAGGTACCTAGCGCGACGACACGAATAAACCTATACAAACATAGTTATGGTACAAAAACTAGAGTACTGGGTCTTTTCGACCCATGCGCGACTACCTGCGTGTAACACATCGCATTTTTAGAAAGATATAAGTAACAAACCTGCTTCAAAATTTTAAATACAAATATCAAATGTACTTCTCACAATCAAACAAGAAGTTTTTCCTTTTGGAATTAGCAATTGTTTGTTTTCAAGTAAAATTAACACTAGAACAATATTTGCTTAAAATAGCGGTCCAAAACTTTCACTTTAAACAAACCTAGAATACTTAGCTAAAATTAGCTGCCGCAACCAAGTTGGTTTATATTGCTTTCCGTTACCGCAAACATAAGCAATTTGTCTGCGATCGTGACCAAGAATTCAGTTTTAGCTATCTTAAGTTACTTCAGTAAATAGACCAAGATCTTATATCTGCGGAACCTTAAAGTTTAACACAGAAACTGTTAACAAACATTAATATCTTGTAGTCCTATCTCAGTTGTAGCCTTTGAGGGCAAGTGCCTCGACATTTACCAGCGTAAACTTGGATGCTTCTGTGCCAAGTTAGGCTAATGTGTTATAAAGGTCATTTAAAACGGATCGCCTGACAACTGGTGAGAAATCACTTAAGATAGATGTCGTATCTTGTGCGAGGTATTCTGAATTAGCTGGTTATATAGCAATAGAAAAGAAAATACTAAGGTAAAATACGGTTGTTTCCTCATTACGCTGCATGAGTTTTTTTAGAAACGTCTTTATCTCTCATTAAAGCAGGCTAGCCGGTGGCAGATCCCATGTGGTCAACACTAAATTGCAAGGTAACATTTTTATTCCTGTTGTAAGATTTCTTTTGCTTGTATCTCCAGTCTCTAGTCTTGACTTTAGTAATCTGGCAGCAGGAAAAATACAGAGAAAAATAAAAATGGATAAATTTCTGCGTATATTCAGGTGGTTGGGCAACTACAAATGTGGAATTAATAATCCCCCAGAACCTGTTGCGTTGCCTCTGAAACTGCAGTTACGATCAAAATGCAGTTTCGATTTAATGTCAGTGTCTTGCTTATGTCAGAAATGATATATTTGAATGATATCGTGACTAGATTGTAAATTAAGCAAAGTGTCAAGTTATGTGTCGACGCCAAACTGTATAAGTCATATTAGACAATAATGACACTAAATTTGCAGAAAACTGATTGTGAGTCAAATCATGATTGTGTATCAAAATACAGTTTTAATGACATTATCAAATACGAGAATTGGCCTTTAGCTTGCTCGTTCAGGTACTAGGTTAGCATTAAGCATCTTCTTAATCTTCTGGTTTTATTTACATCTGCAAATGTCTTCTTAAGTATAATTTAGAAATTGAATTGTGCCTCTTGCTTTACCGATGCCTAATTTTGGTGCTGTTATTTGCTTGAATCACAGAAAGCACGAGTCACTGCAATACTCTCTTGTATATTATCAGTACCATATGTGATTAAACATGTGCTTATGCCATTAATTGTACTATTTTTGTATCTATCATTTCAATATGTTCCTTTATTTTTTTGTAAAAAATATTATACATACTCATTCAAATGGTTTAATGAAGAAGAATGCAATTACAACGTGAAATACTAATAAACGATACTCAATTATCATCTACAAACAATGGTTGTGTTTATACTCTAAAGAAACTAAATAACATTGCAGAATTTCCCTTCTCAGCATGCTTGAACAATTTAAAAACAACACATTTTTGTGCGGATAAACATTTTGTTTCAACACAATATTTATGTTGTGACAAGAAAAAAGTTATTAAAGCTAACACTGTTGTCACAAAATCAAAATCCACAGAACACTGTCTCTAGTACTTTCAGAACATTATTAACATACAAGTTTTTACAACATGTCGTGCAAAGACTATTAGGCGTTAATACTTTAAAGAAACACGATCCCAAGCGTGTGAAGTTAAGCACATTAGATAGCTAGCAGATTACCTGGTTGTGGCAAAGAGCAAACTTTGGTCCTTTTACATTGTAGTGGCCCTTACTTCGTGTTCTCGAGATTCAAGTACTCTCACTTTAAGGCCTTTATTTTTGCCAGTAATGTTAGTTTTATTGAGAGTTTCGTTAGCTTGTACTACAAAGGCTCTCACAAGAATGAACAAGTATGGAGCTTATCTAAGATGTTTTTTTTTGTTTTGCGTTAGGTTCGTACGTGTGTTTTGTCTAAGTATTACAGAATTTTATTACAATCCGAATCATTTCAGTTAGGTTTAGAAAGGAGTGCTTTGGTGTTTTAATTTTTGTGTGGTGTTGTGACTAAATATTTTAGTTTGCTACTTAATTTTTTTACCTCATCGGAACAAGTGTAAACTGCTTTATTATTAGTAAAAAACAGTTTCTGGTTATACTGCAGGTACTTTTTTTAGGAAGAACTATGTTTATTTTTCATTTGATATGGATAATCTCAATTGCTTCTCTTTAAAACTTTTTGCAGTGGCTTTCAGAGAAGCCTTTGCTGAAGAGAACTAACAAGAAACTCAATAGGCGTACTCTACATACTTGGTTTTAATACAAACGTTGATATTTTATAATGAACGAGATGTTTCCCGCAACACAACAGTAAACATACTGTAAGTTTACATCAATATTTTACGAGAGGGTAGCACTTCCCCGAAACCATTTATTATGAAATAAGCAAGGCTTAACTACTTATTCAAGCTAACAAAAAGTCATGGCATAAGTATCTGTATTCAAAACTATCCTTTTTTAAAATTTAAGAGCTTTGTTCTTGCTAGGTGGAGTTTACGCCATATATTTATCTTTGGCCAGTGCCTTGACCTCATTATACGTCATGACCTTTGCCTTTTCTTTAATTTGATCCGTGTATGTCCTCCTGTGTCGACTTCTTCCTTTCTTTCCTTCTATTTTACCTTCCAGTATGGTTTTGTTAAAGTCATCATGTCGTATAAGGTAGCCAAACAACTTTCCTCTTCTTTTTTCTATTGTCGCTGAAATGCTTCGTTTTTCTTGGACTAAGCTCAATACTTCTGCGTTGGTCTTCCTTTCAGTCCACCTGATTCTTTCCATTCGCCTCCAACACCACATTTCGAATGCCTCCAGTCTTTCCCGGCCTTGCTGAGTCATCGTCTACGTTTCGCTTGCGTATAGAGCAATACACCAGATATATGATTTAATGAATTGTTTTTAGAAGATCAAAACTAGTCAGGAAGTGCAAAACTACGAATGGATCTATTACAAGTATGATGAATACAGGAATTTTGCCATAAAAATATTTTTAATCAGTAATCACAAAGGAGGATAATCTATCTCTAATATCATTGCTATCCTTAGAATTTTCCCTTGCTTCATGTAATACGATCTAAGATACATAATACGAGATCCGTGGTAGGAACTGTACTACTCGACGACAAAGTTAGGTACATCGGCAAACTTATCTAGTTTGTTTAGGTATTGTTGACCCCAATGTCGTCGGTAGAAGGTCCTTCTAAATAGCTTAGATAAATATGTTTTTTTTCTATGTGTATTACGTTGTTTGGAGTTCAATGAATCTTCTCGTCTAATTGAGTTTCTTCAAGGGCCAATCATGGCTGGTGAATATTAGGTGACTTTTTGATGTATTTTTTAATCTGTATAATATTGTATTTTTAATTAATTGACATATTGCACAGCTTTACAGAGTTATTATTGATATTGTTCTGTTTAACGTATATCACGTATTTTATAGAGATATTTTATAGAAAAGCGTATAGTTGAGTAGAATTATCTGTACTGATATACAAATCATCAGAATTGTTGACATACAGCGAGGCACCAGTATTACGTATAATTATAAGCCTCTGATCAAGGTAATGTGGGACTCAGAGGATAGCTCTGAAGTCGAGAGAATAAAACATACATTTAAATTTTCTTTTTCTTATCATCTTAACTCAAAAAGAGGACACGTTTTCCGCGTCCAATTGCTATAAAAGAATAGGTTTAAGAGTGGAAATACCGAGCATTAATGAAATTACGTTCCCAGATTAAATATTTAAGCTCTTATAAAATTGAGCATATAACTTTAGATTCTATCTTAGCCTCGCAGGTCAGTCGAAGCAATTGCCCTCCTGATCAGGGAATTAGAGAAGATATATTGTGTGCTCGCTCGCACGCTATAATTAAGTAACGCCAGTAACAATTTTCTCTTATTCTCAGTTACTTGTAAATTATAGAACGGTGACATGATAAAACACTGTATTGGAATAAGAAAAAGATTAAAAAACAAAAAAGCACGCTTTAATAGAAAACAATAATTAAAAGCAAAATAATAGTTTTATTTTAAAAGTGCGTGAGAAGCTTTTTAGGATATCATGTATTGACTTTAGCACACCACGCTTATGCCTCCGCTAAACTTTGTTTCACCAAGCTAATTAAGACAATATTATTTACAAAAATACGTCTCATCTGGTTATCAGATCGGTGAAGGTCGATGTTCCACGTCTCCTCTACTATGGAGGCATAATTACATTATCGTTTATTTGCGTCACTTTCACCTCTAGATCTAAATAATAAGTGATAAAGTGAATGTTGTAAGCTGTAGATATCATACGACTATGAATATTTAATATCACTGAATTTAAATTTAGATTACTTATCTATAAATGCATCGTGTGTATGAAATCTAAATAATTTTGTTATATTAGCATTTTAAACATTGTAAGTAGTGTAATTAAATTAAGTATATCTCCGCCAATACAACACAAAATGTGTTCGTGAGGCGATCGAGCTGAATAAGGGATCCAAACTGTTCCAGAGGGATCTGTCTGTTGGGCAGAGTCAGCTGACAAAGCTGAAGACGGAGAATGGCAGAATCGTATCGTCCAGGCCTGAGCTCTTGGAGGAGATCGAAAGGTTCTATGGACAGCTATACACGACAACGCAACAACCCGCAAGTACTCCAGCGTCAGACCCTAGAGCTGGATTGACCCGACACTATACCGAAGATATCCCGGACGTCAGCATGCACGAGATTAGTGTGGCTCTCAAACAGCTCAAAAACAACAAGGCGCTGGGTGATGACGGAATTACGAGCGAGCTTCTGAAGGCTGGCGGTGTACCCGCTAGAGAAGCCCT
Source organism: Euclidia mi (assembly GCA_944739405.2). Classification (NCBI taxonomy): domain Eukaryota; kingdom Metazoa; phylum Arthropoda; class Insecta; order Lepidoptera; family Erebidae; genus Euclidia; species Euclidia mi. The sequence continues at coordinate 12,510,322 of OX123204.2, read as the reverse complement.
TCGGAAGCTATTTAATTCCGTCATTCTCGAGGGTAAAACGCCACAGGCGTGGCACAGAGGTGTGTTGGTGCTTTTCTTTAAGAAAGGGGATAAAACCCTCTTAAAGAACTACAGACCCATCACACTTCTGAGCCACGTCTACAAGCTGTTTTCGAGGGTCATCACGAATCGTCTCGAGATCAAGCTAGACGACTTCCAGCCTCCCGAACAAGCCGGTTTCCGTAAAGGCTATAGTACCATAGACCACATACATACGCTGCGGCAGATTATACAGAAGTCCGAGTAGTATAACCAGCCCCTATGCTTGGCGTTTGTGGACTATGAAAAAAGCCTTCGATTCTATCGAAACCTGGGCGGTGCTACAGTCTCTACAACGGTGCCGGATTGACTACAGATATATCGAAAAGCTGAAGTGTTTGTATGAAAACGCCACTATGTCAGTCCGCCTCCAGTACCAGAGTTCGAAACCTATTCAACTCCAGCGAAGAGTGAGACATACGTGTCATATCCCCGAAACTGTTTACCACTACGCTGGAGGATGTTTTCAACCTTCTGGACTGGAATGGACTCGGCATCAACATCAACGGCGAGTACATCACTCACCTTCGATTCGCAGACGATATCGTAGTCATGGCTGAGATCATAGAAGACCTAGGCACAATGCTCGATGGCCTCTGTAGAGTCTCCCAACAAGTAGGTCTTAAGATGAACATGGACAAGACGAAAATCATGTCGAACGTCCATGTTGTACCTGCTCCTATTCAGGTTGGGAACTCTACGCTCGAAGTTGTCGACAAGTATATCTACCTGGGACAAGTAGTCCAATTAGGTAGGTCCAACTTCGAGAAGGAGGTCAATCGTCGAATCCAACTCGGTTGGGCAGCGTTCGGGAAGCTACGACATATCTTCTCGTCCGATATCCCGCAATATCTCAAGACAAAAGTCTTTGACCAGTGTGTGTTGCCAGTGATGACTTACGAATCAGAGACGTGGTCGCTCACCATGGGCCTTATCAGAAGGCTCAAGGTCACTCAGAGGGCGATGGAGAGAGCTATGCTTGGAGTTTCCCTGCGAGATCGAATCAGAAATGAGGAGATCCGCAGTAGAACCAAAGTCGCCGACATAGCTCTCCGGATAGCCAAGCTGAAGTGGCAGTGGGCAGGGCACATAGCTCGAAGAACCGATGGCCGTTGGGGCAAAAAGGTTCTGGAGCGGCGGCCACGCACCGGACGACGCAGCAGAGGTATGCTCCCCGCAAGGTGGACCGATGATCTCGTCAAGATCGCGGGAGGCGGTTGGATGCGGGCGGCTGAAGACCGGTATGTGTGGAGAACCTTGGGGGAGGCCTATGTCCAGCATTGGACGTCGTTTGGCTGATATGATGAAGTAGTGTAACCAACACAAATTAAATTTATTATTTTATTGTAAAATGCCCCCACAGTTACTTTATAATTTATTGATGAAATAAAACAGATACATTATTATTTATTATACCTAATAATTTTACATAACTTAAATTTCAAATTTATATCGGCAATTTTATATTACGTAAAAACTAATATTATTACAGCAAACCAATATTTCCATTTACTTGGAACTTCGAGTTAGTGTTGAACACTTCTGTTGAAGTTTTCTTTGCTCTTGGAAACAAAGTCGAGACTTTCTCTTACTTCAACTCATAACCTTGTTTGTTTGCTTTTCCCTGTACATCTCAAGGCTCAATAAGCTTTTCCCTGTACATCTCAAGGCTGCAAATTTAGCAGAGAGAGTAATTGGAGTCTAAGATAATATCCAAGATGAGTTATTTGAGAGAATAAGCTGAGGAAACAAAAGTGATTGGTGGATGTAATTTGCGCTTACCGCACATCTCTTTTTGAAAGGCAGCCTAAGTAGAATTTTCTCGTTTTTAGATTCAAATAACGATATGTCAGGAATCTTTTCTTTGAGTTTGACGGCTACAAGAAGCCTCAAAGCTAATATTTAAGGAATGGTTATAAAAATTCGCTTGAGAATTCTAACTATACATCCAAGACTATATCCAAGGCTGGATTAAAAATAAGTTATTTTAATGGTGATGAATATAATTATAAGCTTTTCAAGGATATGTTAATATTAAATGGTTTGTTATCGCTTGCTAAACGGCGAAGAAAGCTTTTAGAGGTTATCTGCATATCGTTGTGCAACAGAGTAGTTTTGCCTCGTTTTGGGGTTTGTTTTATAAAGAATACGTTTATTAAACTTTAAAGAAATCTATGGTGTTCATTTCAGCTTTAATTTCTGCGAGTTTCTTGCTTGATAGTCAAGCAAATAATTCAGCACGGAGCTATTTACTTCATGTCCCGACGACGAGTACGTTGAAAAGGTTCCTCTCAAATATTTAAATTTTAATCATGTGTGCTTAGGATGTCGTTTCTTGAGTATAAAATAAACGAGCATTGTGTTTGCTGAAACCATAACAGTACGTCATTCATTGGAAGATAAGCAATTTTAGGTTAACGATGGCGAACATTTTATTCGAAACTCGAAGGAATTTGGCCTCCTTGTTCTATGGTGTGATTATTATTCGAATGTGAATTTCCTATTATTGGTTGACTATAAGGGATTGCTGTATCGTAAACTTAAAATAAAATGTTATATTTATAATTACTGTGACCAAATTACGGGCATGACTAACACTAGCTAACTGTATGGTTGCATAATGACCTTGAGCGCAAATACAAAGCTGTACTCTTTATTCCATTATTTTTGACGGCATCCGTCACCAGGCTCTTCCTTTTTCTTTACTTTTTTTACTGCAAAAATATTGCGTGCTAGACGCAATTTCACGACTCCCAGATTCGGCTGGATAATTCTCAACAGACAATCGTAGTATATTAGTGTTAGAGCAAATACTGATATGTTCGATCTAGAAAACTAATCCGAGACTTCATATCCCGCAGTTGCTTACACTATCATTGGACCATCACCACAACAGTCAGACACATTGCTGTACATCCACACACAGCCAGTGCAATGTGGGGCGTTTTGTACATCCAAAGATACGTTTTAAAGAAAACTGGACTCATGCCAAATAAAATCTACAGTTAAAATAGTATTTTAATTTCGACCCGTTTTTTTTTTCTTTTTAACGACTATATTTTTTTTTACCAGCTAGCACCCAATTACGTACAATCAAGTATTTCACACTTCCAAACTATTCCACTGTTACAACAATCTGAGTATCATACAAAACTAAACGTGCTAGATTCACCCCGTAACTAAAGCACATAAATATACGCTGCAGCTTTAATTAAGGCTCTGTTTAACCTATGACCGTGACCGACAGCGTTTGTCGTACGCTTGCTATTGACATGTGCAAGCTCTCACAGTGTATTATCAGAATGCTTTACATTGAAATTGAATGGGTTAGATAATTGGAAAGGTTCTTATTATCAGCTAACCCATTCTTATATTCGTTATATGATTGTATGTTTAAGAACTTATTGAGAACTACAGATTGTTTTTTTATCATTTTGCGCTGTATATGTTAGTATAGTCTATTACTGCATTATTACTTTCGTGCTAATTTAAATAAAATATCCGGTGGCTTTGTAAATAATTCTCTTGATCTAAAAAAATCCTTGATGAAGCAATTAGGATAAAAACTAGCACACGTTTATCATTTTTTAAATAAATAATTTTTCGAAGTTATGTGTGTATTAACCTTTAACGTCACGGGCGGGGTCTAAGCAGATCCCACGCGCTGTTTTTTAAAGGTTTAAAGATCGCGCGTTTTCGGCTAATCTCAATGCGATGCGAGACCTTTCGACGTCCGTCGCTCTTCTGCTAAGGTAAGTTACATTTTTGCTTACGTGGGGATACCTGCAGACCCCACCCGTGATTATTTGTTTAGTTTTCAGAATTGGTGTTGTATAAATGAAAAAAGGAGTCACCGACTAACCGAAAATCAAATTGCACAAATTAAACACGATTTTAGTAAGTCTGAAAGTGAAGGCATAGGAGACACACCTTAGGAGAACATTTTGCCAGCTTAGTTCAGATGAAGCTGGTCCTAGTGCCCCAAAAATAAAACAAAGATTCTATTATTGTCCCAGATCCAAGGATAAAAAAGTTCCATTGTCTGTAAATCTTGCAAGAAAACTATTGGAGTCCCTCCGCCCCGGGGGAAGGACGAAGGGGACTGTCAGACTCTTACTGACTAAAAACCAAACCCTGTTCCTCATGTACCCGTGTGTCAGAGGGTAGGGATTCGCATAAGCATTCGTCGCTACCCTCCGACGGGTATTGGCCCGCCAGATGGTCAGGCGGGCTCCGAACTAAACCTCCTTGGCGGCGGATTAAGATGTTGGGCTCCACCGCCGAAACACTCAGCGGCCGCAGAGGATAGGGAGGACGGCAACGCAACACCGCATCTCCTCTTCCTCTGCGGCTCCACCGCGACGCATCGAATGGTGCGCCCCCATTTGATCGCGGGAGATAGGGCGCGCGGCAACGCAACACCGACACGCCTCTCCTCCCGCGACCGTGCCCGACTGCGAGGGACAGACAGAACTGTCCCCCGCACCCGCACCGTTGGACGCATCCTGCGCAGGCCCCGTCAAGCCCACGCGGAGGGTCCCCTCCTGGATCCCTCTTAGCTTCACCGCGGGTAACCAATCCACGGTTACTGAGCCCCCCCACCACGACAAGGTGGAGATCCCACGAGGGGGGTCACCATGCCTACCCAAAGAATAAACCTTAAGGTTATTTTAGGGTAGTACTTTTCAAGACTTGTCATTTTTCTCTATAATGTTTATTGTTAAGTTTTTTTTTTATAATTACTTGTTTTTAATTCTTATATTATTAGAAAAATTAGTAAATTCGTCAGAAGTTGACTCTTTTGTAAAATTTTAGTACATTAAATAAGTGCCTTAAAAATTCTATGTACTAGATTGTTAATTTGATAAAAATGTTCCTTACTGTCTAAAGACTGATGGTTTTCTGATTAATAAATACTTTTTATAAATATTATTATATCTCTTCTTATAATATAAAACGGCTTTTAAAAATTATTTAAAAAATCTGAACATATATGTAAATTTAAATTGGGGATACTTCTGGACCCCACGCGTGACGGAATGTTATCCTAAACAATGCGTGTACTTAAAGGTTAAAAATGATAATTATGGCTCGCTTAACAATGTGCCCGGTAGATGGCAATCGGCTGGCCCCCTATTATATTGGGACCGAAACATATCTAACGAAGTGTGGGTGTGTAATCCACCTCTGTCGGGGATAAAGGCGTGAAGTTATTATGTAAAAAAATTTCGAAATTTTTCTATGAACAAAGATTAAAATTATATATTTTTCATTCTTACATATTTTTATATGGATGCATGAAATGAACATATATGTGTCCTTTGGAGAATTAAGAAAAATAATATATTAAAACCGCAGCAATATTGCTGCTGAATAACAATCTCACCAGAGCGCAACATATCCAAAATAAAATCATAAGCATATTCCGCTAAGGCCATTTCCTCTTAAAGGTTCCACGCGATTAAAATCGTGAGTAAAATTAGTAATATTATAGTAGTGTGCATTAAGATAGAACCTTATTAATATGCGCAATGCATGCTGTGAGCTAATCTGCGAATTACCCAGCGTACAGTGTTGGCGCAATGTGGGTCTTGTAAGATTTTTTTTAGTACCAATTCTCAGTTGAGATTGCTAACTAGGTTGTTTTTATATATTTGAAACTGTAATATAAATTATTAATTTTGTAGTGTGAATAGAATTTTAAATTGCTAGTTCCTGTTACGTAATTTAATATTTTGGGATGATTTTAAGTTGCTGGATTTCTACGGATAGCTTAGAGCGGTTTCAGATTAGCGTTTTATACGCGCGTATAAGCTCGTTTTTGGAAGCGCATGTAGGCGCGTACAGGCGCGCCTTTTGGCACACGCGCAACTCGTACGAGCGTTGACGCGCTTCTAAGCTCGTATATGCACGAGCCGTCAGAATCCATGTTGACACTGACAAGATGTCACTACAGTTTCGGGCGAACACGCCGAAATATGCCCGTTCGGTTTTTTGAAGCTCGTAATATAGCGCGCGTGTAAGCGCGTATGCTGAAACGACCGTATACGCGCAGAAAAATACGCTAATCTGAAACCGCCCTTTGTGGTTTCAGCGGTCGCCTCACCGTTTAGCATTGCAAGGAGTATTATGAGTTTGATCCCCATACGAGACAACTATTTGATCCACAAATCGTTGTTTCTATTCTGCGTGTTCTGTGTGTCCGTGGACTGGGTGTTATAAAATACCCCGGTACAAGAGATTTATTCTTAGTGCAGGAATTGCAAGACAAAAAACATAGAAAACAGAAATTAATTTATTTTTATAACATATGAGGTACTTACAATATGTTACACAATTAGTGAATCAGAAGAAATAGGGCAAGTATATTACAAAAACAAGGTCTACTGAGTCAAATGTGAAAGTATGTGAGGATGAATAAGGAATATTCATGATTCTTTTTTATGTCTTAAATTAATCATTTACATATTTATAACATAGAAAAAAATATAAATGGGTTCGAAAGTATTCAAATTATTTTGCAAATCGAAATTGAAAACATTGAATAAAACTGAGCCGCTCAAGCGCCGCCATTTGTCGCGCCCTTTGGCTTACGCCACGCGGCCCGACGCGTGTTGTTAACTCATAAGCGTTTCAGTAACTCCAGACATATTTTACATTTAATTGCTTTATCAATCATGGAAAAGCTAAAAAACCTACTTACAAGTATCGTATAGTACCTAAGATATATCTATAATCTATGGTGTTGAGAAGAGATAATATATCCCAATTATCCTGTTTATATTATTATGAAGATAATTTTAGCATTCTAAGTATGCCATATTTATATACAGCGAAGCGTGAATGAGTACCTAGGAAGTTTTGAAATCTCATACTGAAAATATCTGCAAAAAACTAAGCCAATTTTCATATGCCCTCCACAAATTAAATAAAGTAGTAAATCAGCCCGCGTTACTTACAGCTTACCACGGCTATGTCGCCTCTGCGCTACGTTACTGAATAATCTTCTGGGGCAACTCAACAGAAAGAGAACGTGTATTCATTGCACAAAAGCGTTGTATCAGAAGTATGTGTAACCTACAACAAACAGACTCCTGCAGACCGCATTTTATTAAATTAAACATTCTACCATTGCCCAGTCTCTTTATTTATGAGACTTCAATATTTATAAAACAAATATAAGCTTATTTGAATATCGGCTTAGAGCGCGTCATAATGACAAACTGGCCATAGTTTCTAGTAATACGCAGTTACTGCATGAAAGTGTCTTCTGTTTGGGCCCACGCATATATAATAATATACCATTAGAGATCAGGCATATAAATGAAATATCAATTTTTAAAAAGAAACTGCATAAATGGTTACTGGCAAAATGCCACTACTCGGTAAAAGAGTATTTACAAATGAAGAATTGACTAAAAAATATGGGCAGACTACTTAATAAACATTGTTAAGTTACATATAGTTATATTATTTTTAGCAATAGGTATAATATTTTCATTGTGACTTTGACTTAAAATTAATAATGTAATGTAATATGTGTAATGTGAAATAATTAATATTGTTGATGATAATTGAATATTTTTATATTGACATGTGTCTGTTTGCATTTTGTATGATTATAATATTGTATGCCCAAGTGGCGGAACACAGCTGATCTATAATGTAATTTTGTAACATCCTTTGTGTGTAACAACCTGTGATTCACAATAAAAACAAATTGAATTGAATTGAATTTGAATCAGCACAAATACGGTTTAAATCCAACCAAACCTAGTTCAAAACAGTTCAATTAAACTTGCTATAAAAACCTCACTAAACTTATTTCTAGTACTAGAGAACGCCAGCAGCTACGCCTGCAATTTTTTTTTAATTTACCCGTTTTGGCCGATCCCGTGGGAATTTCGGGAAATCCCTTCTTAGTGCACCCCTACGGTCTCCAAGAAACATACATGCCAAATTTCAGCTTCCTGCGCCCAATAGTTTCGGCTGTAGCGTGTCTGTCATTCAGTAAGTAACGCAAGGTTTTTAAATATGAAGATAGTATCACACAATTTTCATTATTGATAAATAAGTAGGTACTTAATACTGGATTACGTAAATATGATCATGTATCAGAATTTCGTAGCAAACTCAAGTGGCTCCCAATTCGTCTTCCCAGGAATACTCACATTCTTACATTACTGTATAATGTCCTATTCAACCCGGACACCCCTTTGTATCTCAAAGAACGTTTTAAGTTTATTCATGACACACATGCAAAGTTTCTGAGGTCGTCTAAGGATCTCAGGCTGCAGATGCCAACACATTCCACAAATTTCTATGACAAATCCTTTACTGTGCAAGCAGAACGCTTGTGGAATGCGTTGCCGATAGAAATTAGGCAAGCAAAATCGCTTGGCATATTCAAAGGCGCAATAAAACAGCATTACTTGGCTATGTAACTGAATTTTTATATTCTACTAGCTTTTGCCCTTCGCGCGCGTTAAATTCGGGTAGCACAAATCTACTTTCAGTGTCAAGTTGTGTGAAGATACTCCTGATTATTCTAAAGACTTCAGAAACTCTATAGGATACAAAGTAGCTCGGTCAGTATTCATGACACTATATACCTACTTACCATAATATCGACCGAAAGGTACAGAATAACATCGCATTGCATACAGTCAAATGCCAAAGCCATGTTCCAATACATGTCCAATATATATCTATAAACACTTTCACATTTATAATATTAGTACCTAGAGAAAATCGTTTCAGCCGTTTAATTTAAGCGTAATAAATAATTATTAGTTTATAAATGCGAACAATGTAATCATCGCGCACAATATGACATTATGTCTGATGTGTCAGTACTGACAGATATACGCACATGCGCACTCAGTTATTATAGCGCATGCGTTCTTACTTCCAAGAGGTAAATTTGCGCCGAAAAAACTTCTAGCCTCTCTACAATCCTCCCAGTTTAATTTCGGCATCTTATGATAGCCTATGTCCGTCTCCATGGTCCAGTATATCTCTATATCAAATTTCAACAAAATCGGTTCAGCCGTTTTAGCGTGAAAACGGAACATACATACACACTTTCGAATTTATAATATTAGTAGGGATTTAGCTCAATGTACCTATGTATTTTGTATGGCTATATGTATATTATATTTACTTATGTATTTCTGTTATTATGTATTTATTTATTCATGTATTTATCTATTTATGTATTGATGTACTTGTGTATGTATATATGGATCCTTACTTCATTTTATAACTACACCACTGTTTTTATTTATCTGATCTCTTCCAGTCCATCCCAAGGTTGCCTGGAAGAAATTGCTTATAGCGATAAGGCCACCTATTGTACATTTGTAAAATTTTATAACGTTATATGTAGCATTTGTATTGTATCTGCTGTACAATAAAGAATTTTCTATCTATCTATCTATCTACTTAAGTATTCAAAGAAAATTGTTCATGTATATCGGAATTGAGATTTAAATTAGGTATAGATACATATTATATCAAGTCATTGACTGCCGCTGTGGTCCTGCGGTATTGTATTGTAAGCAACTGCGGATCGTAAGGTCGCGGGTTTGATTCCCGGGTCGAACAAAAAGTCATATTTGGGTTTTTATGTTAAAAATTATCTAGTGTCTATGTATATAGTTAGTGGGTGAACTTTAGTAATATTACGGATCAATTATTATGATATATATCCGTTAAATAGGAGTTCTGCAGTAATTTTAATGACAAATGTTATGTATAGGTTATGTTTTGATATTTAGGAAACCGCTGTGTGCATTTATGTACAAAAATCAATGTTACGGACTAAAATTGATCAAATATGTATAACATAATGATACCTTTCATATTAAATTAAGATTTGATGCAAAATATGCTGTAATCATATCCATTTTCGGTTTATTTTCGGAATGAGCTTGACAAAACCAGATTCAGTCATCGTCGTAGATTTACTACAAACACAGATTTACTAGAAATCACCACAGGAATACAGGTTCAAAGTATTTTCTCACAAACACCATTAAAACAATATGAAGATTGACGCCGATAAACAGACTGCTGTGTCAGTTGACGTCACATTTCGTTTCGACCAATGGTGACGCGTTTTGTAAGTTTGAATTGCCCGCTCTTATTTTCCACTTTTAAAACAATATTTTATGGGTTTAAATAGTAATTAAATGAAAAATACCTTTTAATTATAATCTTACGGTAATAAAGATTCGAAAGGAGTCGAATTTAAATTTTATGCATATTCCCTATTGATAGATGTTTGTTACTGTTTGTCACTCACTAACGGCCGGTTTGAATATTCAGTCCATCCATGGCTTTTGAGATTCAAGATTCGTATTTGACATATTTTGTATGCAGCTTATGTCAAAAAGGAATCCAAAATCTCAAAAAAATGGATAGATCGAATATTGAATTCCGCAGTAAAATCAGGCCTCCTTCACTCGGCCGTACCTACAGCGATAAGTGCCTACACTTTCGCGCAGCTTCCAAACCCGCGCCGTTAGTCGGTTGTCATGTTTGTCACCGCTCGCACGCAGAGCGATTTTTGCTATTAAATTTGCTAATAACGTGAATTTTAATAGTGAACAACAAAAATGCCTCATCACAAGTCTGGTGCAAAGTATTGCTCATTTCACAGATGTGTGTCGAAAAAGGGAGATAAAAGTGTGTCTTTTTTTACATTACCTACAGATGCGGAAAGGACGTAAGCTAAACTAATTAATACCAAAGTACGTACTTAATAGGTGTTAGGCTTAATAGGTACTCAATGGGTCATTTCACACACATAATGCCTTGTATGTTAGACCTACCTACCTACCACTTACTTATCTGTATATTTTAGATAATCATGTTGTTTACTCATAAAAATTGATTCCTTGAAATTTTTAGTTTAAAGTAAATTATAATTGCTTAAGTAAGTAAGTACATACCTAGACTCAGAATTTACTAATAGCCTGAGTAATAAGGTTAGTTACTTATTTATACCTGTCAAAAAGACAAAATATACTTCCTAAGAATTCGTCAAGCCAACTTGAAATAAGTCATCAAAAAAAATCACTTACCATTAAACAAGGATATATCTAGGATTGTTTTAATTTAATAAAATTTACCGTGTAACCATACGCATTAAACTTAATAATATTTATATATGATATTTATTAATTATTACGTGGTCAAGTAGGTAGATAGATGATGAATAAATATGATAGTAGCAGCGCGGTGGCAGGTCGACAGACGACAACCCTAGCGCGACAGCTAGTGCGTCACGCCGCGCTACATAGTCCAGTCAAATTAGACTTAAAAAGGGGGTCGTGCTTGCAAAAGGTCCGACAATCACGATTTTTTTATATGATGTTAAGACCTACACCAGTGTTAAAAATCCAGATTTGCAATTTTCAAAGTGCTGAGCGAGAGGTAGGGTGTCCAAAAAACCATGAAATTTTCGGATTATTTTCAGTTTTTTTCTCATTATCTTATTAAACGGAGGGTCTGACTTGTATAGTTGCTATGAACAATTTAAAGAAGATTAAATTTGCTATTATTTGAGACTACTACGAGCTCTATACAACCATTAGTTTTCAAGATACAGTTCTTCGAACATAGACATATTTTTTCAAAAAGTGTTTTTTTTCGGAATGTTCACTTTTTTGTGTAATATCTTTTAAAATAAGCACCCAACGTCAAAAATCATGAGGAAAAAGTTGTAGTAAATTTTATTACCTTTCATTTGAGACTAAATTGGTATCTTTGTGCTGAGTGGTTCTCTTAAAAAAGGTAGATTACCAAAAACAGTCATAAAACTTGATTTTGAGGGCTATTGCATCACCGGGTTGTCCGAAAGGTTTGCTGATTTTGTGCTTTGGAGGAAACGCTAAGGTGTCAGCTCGGTCGTTGCATGGCGGTCGTTAAGAAAAAAAACAAACAACAAGAATGCGGTTTCAGAAACTGGACACCAGACTGTGTCAGGTCGAACGTGGTTTAGTTCAAATTAAACCTTTCTTTTTATCTTAGATGGCCCAGGCTTGGCCTCGCACGGAAATAGTATCTCAATTACTGTGTTGGTCGCTGGGAGAGGCTCCTAGTCTGTAATGGGGTCGTCTTCATCATCCGAGCAGTTCAGCTCCACTTCCAGGACATTATTATACAATTTTCCACCACATGACTGGCAGAGGACTGAGCAACGCAGCCCAGCTTTTCTGCACGACCAGCTCCCAAAGCATCCTTTCTAGCAGTTACATGAAATTTTTCGCAGAAGGGTAGGAGGTGCGCGATCCATGGTGGTGAGGATGGGGGTGAGTCCCTGAGAGAAGAGTTTCCATCCCCAATGAGTTGGACTTAACCCCGATGAGTCAACTTATTTATTTAAATAAATAAATACGTTGACTGCCCGCCACTTTTGCACTTGGCGGTAGGATCGTGCTGCATGGTGGCCTGCAGCATCTTTCGTAGGTGGCAAACGAGCGAGGTTTATGTTCGTTGAAGTGACAAACGTCTTATACCTCAGGAAATCCAAAGTATCCCTCGAGATGTCATCCCCGTATAGATCCACAAACCATTTGATGCCTGCTTCTCTCGGCTTGTGGGGTGGAGTCTGGCCGTAGGAAGGCGTCCACTAGCTCAGCAAGTTGTTCATTCTTGCCCAAGAGTGTGGTGATTTTGGTCTTTCCTTGGCCAAACGACGCCGAGGTGGTATCGCACCCGGTAAAGGCGTGGGTGAATAGCACCGTCTCTGATGATTGCTGGCAGTTCCGGTGATTGTAGGCGGTCGTAGAGTAGTGGCAGTAACCTCCTTCGCCCTTCGTGCTCTTCTGAAAGTAAACGTTCGTCTTTTCAGCGCCTAAGCCATTGAGAAGTACAAGTTAATCGACGTCTTCTCCTGCTATGACAACGCGATCGGTTACTACGCTTTTTGAAAGCGCCGCCACGACGATCTCATGATCCACATCTTCTACTGTAACAGCCACGTCTTCCCCCTCTTTCTGAAAGGCATCACTAAGAAGAGTTATTAGGCGTCGCTTGTTGTTTGCATTGCTCAATACATGCTCTTAAGCAATTTGAATTACTATGGATTCATCGAACGTCAATTCATAGCTAGAATACGCTGCGTAGCGTCGGAGTTGTTCCGCTGATTTTGTGTTTTTTTTGGCAGCATCTTCGGGGTAGCCATAAAAAACAACGGAGACGTTCTTCCCAAAGTGGTTACGGACGTAGGTAGTATAACGCGCCAAAGGTTCTCGAACTGTGCTCTTCCGCTGCCACACGACCTCGTGCAAGAGGTAGCCACCATCCAAAACGACGTGAGTGTTAGTATCTATCGGCGTGTGGCTAGAAAGAGGAGTGAAGACAGAGTACATTTTGGATTTTGTGCCCTTACTCATCCCCTGTTCATTGAATAGAGACATCGGGAACGGGGCCAACTCATACTTCAAGGCATCCTGTAAATCCTGTTCAGACTGTTTAGAAATACTCAGTCGCTGCAAAATAAGCCCGGAGGCATTTACATTACTAAATATATTTATTATTAAATTTGGGAGTTTTAGCCAATATAAAATATTGTTACCGCCTTCACTGCGTGGAGGTACTCCCAGCTTATGTTACTTAAGGAACTTATTGTTTGAGAACCGCTAGGCCTACAAGCATTAATTTGGTCTCAAATGAAAGGTAATAAAATTTACTACAACTTTATTCTCATGATGTTTGACGTCGGGCGCTTATTTTAAAATATATTACACAAAAAAGTGAACATTCCGAAAAAAAAACACTTTTTGGAAAAAGATGTCTATGTTCGAGGAACTGTATCTTGAAAACGAATAGTTGTATAGAGCTCGTACTAGTCTCAAATAATAGCAAATTTAATCTACTTTAAATTGTTTAAAGCAACTATATCAGTCTGACCCTCGGTTTAATAAGATATTGAGGAAAAACTGAAAAAAATCCGAAAATTTCATGGTTTTTTGGATACCCTACCGCTCGCACAGCACTTTTAAAATTGCAAATCTGGAATTTTATTACTATTGGAGTTCTTAACAACATATAAAAAATTCGTGGTTGTCCGACCTTTTGCAAGCACGAATCTGGATCTTGACTGGACTAACACAGCGACAGCGTTACGTGTTAGAAAAGAGCGGGAACGGTTAGGTGAATATCGCAGTAGGCACTGAGTGCTTATGCGAGCTGAATTGCACTTTGTTGCTTAGTAGCAAGAGTCGCAATTTCTATAAATTGGTTTGCGAAGTGATGCTTCTGTATGTTAGTACTATCTATTCTGTGGTAAAACTACTAAAAGAAAGTTTCATCTTTTGTCACGCTTAATTACGAGGGTGAAGCCACGGGCATAATTAAGTACAATCGCCGCGTGCCTAGATAAAAGCAACAGCTCGATTTGTTTGCTCCGTGATTTTAATAATAATAAAGTGGTTTAAAGTAACATACATACAGTGAGACTTGAACATTAGTGTGAACTGAAAGAGTGTGTGTATTGTGACGTTTATTTCATCCAAATCGATGCACAAATAACTGAGATATTAACAAAAACATTAAAACAATGTTCGCGTCCCTGACCTAGGTCAACCCGCAAATCGCCCGCTTCGCCGTCATACGTCGCGCTTCCATCGCTTGATTCTAAATAGGTACTAGACGACCACGTCACTGCAAGCGCTACTGTAAAACTTTGCTGCACAAGTGCGTCGTGCGCTATCTGGCCGAATAAAACTGTGCTTTCACCGCTGTAATAAACGACAAACTTATACGTACACTTCATTTTGCATCACTACGCATGCACATCTTTTGAGTCGTTTGTTTATGTTGCTGAACCAAAATATGAATTGTGCTGCTTGTTACGTTATTATTGTTGACGAGGAAAAAATTCTGTGTTGTAGCCTGGATGAATGTAATAAAGCGTATCACTTATTATGTACGGGTAGAACAAACGCACTTTTTGATATTGAAACATGGGTTTGTCTGGAATGTTCTTGTTGTTTGAAAAGAGATGGAGATAATAGTCGTACACCAGTTGGCTCTACAAAGCTGTTTAATCCAAACATTACATTAAGACGGAAGACAGCTCTTACGCAGGTTGATCAACCACAGAACAAAGAAATGCCAGAATTGTATTCAATAATGCACGAGTCAAAAAGTGAAATCCAGACTTTAAAAGACCAATTAACCAGTGCAGTATCGTTGATTGCTAGTTACGAATCTAAATTTGACAGCCATGTATCTCTATAAGCTTGTTAATGGAGAAAGTTGATTACCTAACAAATGAGAGATTAAGGACTGAAAGCAATGATGCGCCGACGCCATCTAAGTCTCCTAAATCACCCGATAATAAGCCATGTCCTAACAAAAATAAAGACCCAGTCAAAAGCCCAAAAAAGGGAAACAGAAGAAACAAGCCTAATAAGCAAGGGCTGCAAAAAGCCAAACTTACCCAATACCCGGAACTCGAAACCAACATTGTTTCCACCAGCCAGTGTAACACCACATCACCAATATCTACTGGGATAGATGTCGTTGCCGAGTTGACGGCACCACAGGCCAATAATTGCACTGTAGAATCTGGTAAACCCCAAGTGTCTAAACCGCTCAGCGGTACTGCCGGGCCGACAGTAACATCTCTGAAGTCGGTTGAGCCATGTAAGTACCTACATTTCTGGAATATGGAATCGGACGTAGATGAGATACGTACTTACCTACAACGATTATGTCCTGAGGGCAAATGCAGTGTGGAAGTACTGAAAGCGAGAGGTGACTATAAGTCATATAAGATCGGTGTACCAGTCGCATCTTTTGATATATTTCACAGCGGATGTCTGGCCCGTGAATACTAGAATTAGACCATGGGTAAATTTTAAAAAGTCTACAATATCTATGAATACAACTGGTACAAATAACATATCAAGTAAACGGCCCTTTCGTACGTAACATGTAAACCTTCAGGTCTTCATTGTCTTTACCAGAACGTAAGGGGCATCAAAACCAAACTATCTACGTGGCGAAACAACTTACTCTTGTTAGAACATAATATACTTGCTGTAACTGAAACTTTCCTAGACAATAAATCGCTGATGCTGAAGTGACAACGAGCGACTGAACTATTCTACGTCGTGATAGAGGGACGCCGTGTGGAGGTGTGATGCTTGCTGCGCGTTCTCCTATTTCTCTGCGGCGACGACGTGAGTTCGAAACGACTGTGGTGAGGACTTATGGGCTAGTTTTATATGGCGCGGTAGGTCTATTTACATTTGTGTCCTTTATATTAAACCTAGTGCCAAAGATGATAACTACATGCAATGGTTTTGTAAAGTTGAAAGTTTTATTACTAAGTGATTTAAATTTAAAAAGCGCCTCATTGTCCGTTAATAATTATTATTGTTATTTTTTGTCTTATTGTAAGACGTGTATGCGACACAGTATTATAGTGAAATAATTTACTCAATATTTGACGAAAGTATACCAAAAAAATGTCGTAAAAATTGTTTAAACAGACGTTACACGGTATGGTTCACAAACGACATTATTAGGGATGTTAGGCTCAAGATTAAGCTGCATGCTACTTGGAAACATACTAAAACTGACGCGGATCACAAAGCCTTCTCAGACCTAAAAGCAAACCTTAGAAGTCGTGTTAAAACAGCATATTCATCATACACTAGCATGATAGAAAACAACCTCAGAGGCAGACCGTGTGAGTTTTGGAAACATATCTCAAGCTTACGCTCTAAAGGTGGTTTTGAACCTAACGTAACATATAAAGGAACCAAATATACAGGGGTCCATGCGGCTGAGGCCTTCGCTGATTTCTTTACAACCTCTTTTCTTCCCGACGTCCCAGCACTCAATGCTAATGAAATTTCAGCTCACGACAACAATGTTAGTAGTAATTACATAAATATTTTTAACATCACGCCTAATGACATAATATTTGAAATAGATGAGTTAAAACTCAATGCTTCGGTTGGACCGGATAACATACCAGCCAGTATTCTTAAACGTTGTAAGAAGTACGTCTGCCTGCCCTTATATCATATATTTATGTATAATATGCAATGGTTTTGTAAAGTATAATGCACAAATATATCTACTCGCAAGTCAATAAGTATTTGAGTGATGAGCATAGCTTCAGAACGAAGAGATCAGTAGACCTTTTGACTCTTGTAGATTACATATCCAAGTGTCTAGACCAAGGTAGGCAAGTAGATGTCTTATACTTTGACTTCCAGAAGGCGTTTGAAGGGTGAACAACGACATACTGCTGGAGAAACTATGTAGCATCTGTGTTCATCAACACCGATGCTCGACTCTGAAACAATCTGCTTCAGAGTCTTTGTAGACTCTGAAGCAGATAGTTTAGCATTGCAGAGAGACATTGATGCCGTACTCGAATGGAGCCTAAAAAACAAAATGTCATTTAATCCTAGCAAATGTTATGTAATGAGGTTTGGTCGAGCGCGACAGCCAATTTCCTTCAACTATAAAATAAATAATGCAATCGTAACCAGAACAGACTGCATAAAAGATCTGGGTATCATGTTCGATCGAGGACTCACGTTACATGATCATAATTATGGTGACGGTTGCAAGGGACTCATATAAGCGTTTAGGCTTTATTCTTCGTAACATGAACGATTTCAGTAGCACTAATGTTATGAAATTAGTCTTTGGAGCGCTTGTACGTAGCATGTTGGAGTCCAGTTCCCGTGTCTGGAATCCATACGAAAAAAGTACATCTTGATGATTAAAAAAGTTCAAAAAGTCTTCCTTCGGTCACATGGTTACTAAACATTTATGTACCCTTCAAAATTTTTACTGGGCTGCCTAGGGTATAATTCGCTTAAGATCAGACGAAATTACGACCAGATAATAACCATGTGTAAAGTTATACGTGGAAAAACAGACGCGGCAGGGTTACATGAGGAACTGTGTCAACTTTTTGCTCCAGTAAACTATAGCCGAAACAGAAGACATAGGACATTTGCGGTGTGCATGTCCCGCACTATATCACGAGCGCAATCACACTTTTTGCACTCAATGCTCTGTTGGTCACCAAACCTGAATGTGATGTGTTTGCGGACGAATGGAAGGAACTTATGTCAGTGTGTCTGGAGTACTATGACACGAGTGTATGAACGAATTTATTAAAATTAATTAATTTTTTTTTGTCTTTTACCAAATTTTATATTTTACTAGAGGATACCAGCAGCTACGCCTGCAATTCTTTTTTTAATTTACCCTTGTTGGCCGATCCCGTGAGGATTTCGGGAAATCCCATCTTAGTTTCTCCCCTACGGTCCCCAAGGAACATACATGCCAAATTTCAGCTCCCTGCGCCCAATAGTTTCGACTGTAACGTGCTTGTCAGTCAGTAAGTAACGCAAGGACTTTATATATTAAGATGATGATATTTTGAGTTTTATGTATTTTGTATGTGTTAACCTTAAGTTGTTATGACTGTCTTCATTTAATGTAATTGGCGAATGCCGTTTTATTTGAAGTAAATAAATAAATTAACCAATGATATCCCGTATAATTCCCTTTAATCACGATTTAAAACACTTTTATTAAATTATTAAACATTTATTATAAAACGAAGGCAAACATTATTTTCATAAAATAAAAACAATATTCGATCTAGGAAAGTTTCAGTGCTCGCATTAATTTTCTATTTGCAAAGCTCGGGGGTTAAAATAACTGAGGCAATAAGAAAAACCGACTCGTGGTGTTGAAAGGAAAACTGTTTTTAATTATTCTTCCCGGTTGTTTGGTTTGCTTTCTCAAATATTGTTCAAGAGTTTTATTGGTCTAAGAGGTTTTGTTCGCATATTTAGTTTATGATTTTGTAATACTGATGAATTTAAATCGCTGTTTTATGAAAGAAAATTTATCTCAAATTTATTTAATAATTCACGCTTGCTTCTGCCTTAATTATCATAAGCGAGTATCTAAAAGAAATGCAGAGGTATTAAGAAAAATATGAGATTATTATTTATTTATTTATTTATTGAATATTCTTTAACAACTATCATTACAGGATTTAAGCCTAATGAGTGTGGCATGTATATTTTCACTAACTACTACATTAACATATAATTATAACTAACAATATTTAATAAAATCCTTGCGACTTCACTCACATTACTGACAAATACATCTGTTCTTTCATGTAACTTATTAATAATGTGCATGGTATGCACAAGTGGTGTATTAGTCATAAGATTAGTCCTGGCTCCCGGTATAGCTAACAGTTGCGGTCCGTCGCCGCCTCGATACGTATCTGTCCGGAACACAAAGTTGTAAATGTTCCAATACTCACGGATTGTAAGAAGCACCACGTAGTAATTTTATAAGATATACAGCGAATTTAAATTCGCGTCATACCTTCAGCTCATTGTATCCTACCATACCAAGTACAAATAGCGTAGGATACATCAATGCATAGAAAGGGTAAATGCCATACAGTTTTAAATATAAGTATCTAGCAAATTTATTTTGAACGCGGTCTAGCATTAAATTGTATTTTGTTTCATGCGGAGCCTATATAGCCGAACCATATTCTAAATGTGACCTAACTAATGCGTCACACAACACCTTTTTTGTTTTAATATCTGTGAACTTTTCTGATTGTCTCAGTACAAAACCTAGATTTCTATATGCCTTCCAGCATATCTTATTAATATGATCACGAAAACTTAAATCTGAGGTAAGATAAATACTTAAATCACGCACATGTGTTACGTGATGCATAGTTGCATCTCCCACCTTGTACTCGTAGCGTATGGGGTTTCGTGCGCGATAGAATGTAATCACCGAACATTTGGACGTGTTGAAACTCATCTTATTCTCCTGGCTCCATTTTACCACCCGGTTTATGTCATCTTGCAGTCGTTCACAATCCAATCTATCCATAACTTCGAGCAACAATTTAAGATCATCTGCAAATCGCAAACATGTACTATGTCTCAGTACTGTGGGCAAGTTGTTTATCATTATAATAAATTGCAGAGGTCCCAAATTGCTGCCCTGGCTGACGCCGGATCTCGTAAAATATGGCTCAGATACGTACCCATTATAGTCCACATACTGTTGTCGATCTTTCATATAACTGGCAAAGAACTGTAGTAGTTGCGGTGTACAACCGATTGCCGCAAGCTTTCTCAATAAAATGTCATTATCACAACATCGAAAGCCTTTTGAAAATCAAAGTATGCAGCCTTGCACACCAGCATCGACTGCAGGTACAACCTTCACCATGAAGTTGAGAAGATTGATGTCCGTACTGCGCCCCGGTATGAAGCCGTGCTGCGCATCCGACAGTTGGGCCCGTACCTGTGCCTGTATGTTACGCTGCATAGCCGACTCGAACACATTTGCTGGTGTAGACAATACCGCTACTGGTCGATAACCGCTAACATGAGGTCCCGACTTACCCTTGGGCACCGGTATGACTCGTGTGAGTTTCCAATGAGCCGGAAACGTAGCTTGTTTTAAACAGTTGTTAAAGATGTGACGTAAAGGTTTCTCTAATACTCGACCACAATCTCTGAAAATAAATGCTAGGGTACCACCGGGACCAGCCGACTGCTTTGGCTTGAGGTTAGCGAGAGCAGTTTTCACGTCCTCAACACTCAGCTCCTGTATGTGCACGCGCGCGCTGATGGCGTCTGCCTTGGCGGACGCCGTATGTACGTCAAGTCGCGGTACTTCTTTACGGTACACAGAAGCAAAAAAGTCTGCAAATTCTTGAGCACACTCACCTTTTGTAAGAAACCGACCGTCTTTTATAATATACTGCTTATTCAATATACTTCTCTTTGAACTTATGTACTGCCAGAAAAAATTAGGATCTTTCGCAAACTGACACTGAATTTTTTTCTATATGTTTGTGATGAGCAATTTCTATGGATTTTTTAGTATGGGCTCTACACCTAGAGAATTCATGATAGTCTGCATCGAGTTTAGTTCTTTTGTACTTTTTATGTAAGTTAGCTTTGATTTTGATGTCTCTAATAATATGTGCTGTGTACCATTCTGGATATACAACCCGTGAAATGTCGCGTTTACACTTTTTGCAATATTAATAACCTTAACATAATATTGGTAGTTTTGAGACCACAAAGTAGCATAATATTCAGTAATAGACTTTGCTTATGGCATTAATTAGCATGTTCGACTGTCAGTAGGTAACAAATCATTCCCGACATTATTTTGACAAGTAGTATGATGTGGTTACTTGTATTACTTTCTTGCGTAGACCTTGTGAATAGCGTATAGTTCTAAAGGTTCTTATAATATGAATATCTTGTAGCAACAGCGATATATTAAATTGTTAATTGTCGCTTGCTTAACGGTGAAAAAAACGTCGTGTGGAAAACTGCGTATCTGGGAGTTCTCCATAATGTTCTCGGAAGACTTGTAATGTCTGCTAACCCGCACTTGGGCAGCGTGGTGGACTAAGGCCCTACCATTTTTTATATTGAGAAAAGGCCTAGGGTTGATATTGATTTAAACCCGAGCCATAATGCAATGATTGTGAAAATTTTGAAACTAGAAGCGAAAAACACAAGGTTTATTACATTACATCATCGAAAGGTAAGTCAATAACAAAATTTACAATTCCTAAAGCCACGGTATATTTTTTAATACTGTTGGCCGAAAATATTGCCGTTTGCAACTAAGTGACTTACTCCACGAGGATTCCTATATCCAGCATATCAATTTTTAAAGCCGTAGCCTCCCCGACTATTAGTTTTTTTTTCCTATTACCTCCGGAGCATAGTTCGCTTGATGTCAATTATTTTGAGCTTCACATCAAAACCTTTTTAAAGCATTCATTTTGAAACTAGTATAAATACACAAATTCAAATTATTAAAGATTCCAAGGCGTCTATTTTCATAGAAAAATCATTAAGTATGTTAATGTAAAACAAAGTGTAGGTGCTCACACCCAAATATTTTAGCAGATTGAGGTTGAGGAGCAAGAGGGACAGTTTACAAATAATAGGTTTTCTTCATACTTCGCGAATGAATCTCTGAATAATAACGCTTAAAGCATTTGCTTTAAGCGTTATTTATAGAATTTCCTTAGTGTATTCAAAATACCTATCAAACGATACCCTACTGGACATAAAAATACATAATTTGTATAATATATTAAATCCTTGCATTACTGACTGACAGAATAGCTAGAGCCAAAACTATTAGGCACATGAAGCTGAAATATGGCATGTACGTTCCTTGGGGACCGTAGTGGTGCACTATGAGAATGAGACTCCTAAAATTCCCATGGGTTAATTTAAAAAAAAGCGGACGTAGCTGCTGGAATCCTCTAGTAGAAAGTAAAAAGAAACAAACATTTACTGACATAGCGAAACTATAAGGGTTCTTTAAAGGCTACTACGGATCCTTAAAAAAATACATCACTTGTCGGTATGATAGCTTTTATAATAAGTTTCGAAACAAATATTTCAGAAAACCAATAATGAAACGTTGTGTTTACTAATCCAGTAAATTTTAGCAACGCTCTTACTTATAAAGAGAGTATTTGAAAGAAAACCGTTTAACATACATGAGATAACAAATCTCTTCTCTCATTCCTAGTGACTAAATTAATCGATTCATTTGAGACCTGACTTTGAATATGAAAATCATTGGCGTTCCATCAAAATAAGTTTTTCAATAAGATGAATAACGATCCTTTGGGCGTGACTAACCAATTTTTTCGTGTTTCTAAAGCTTTTTATATAAGGCGATACTGATGCTGACTTCAGTAAATATACAGATAATCATTATTTATTTATTATCAAAATAATCTAGGAAGTAAGATGATTGGTAGATACTTAGTTTAGCGTAGACTTGTTAAGTTATCTTTTTATGCTATGCTGGCTACTAAGATGGCTTGATGAATTTACTTAAATAAATAAATACTATGGAATTATACTCATCACAAAATATTGCTCAAATGACTATGCAAATTGTTTATTATCATATAAACAGACCCGACACTATAATAGAGATTATATGATTAACATACTCTTCAAAATACAAAATTCAAATAGAAAAGTTGAAATATATTGCTCAAATTAAAAGCAATTATTGAAAAAAGCGCTATTCACTATGAATACGACTGCATCGGATCGCTGTCGGTGAAAGCCAATATAAAGAAGTTCCGCTTGAAACCATATTTTCATTGAGTTATTAATAGGGCAAGTAATTTCTGAGAGCCTGCTCATTTTCTCTTGCAGTCATTTTTACACTATATAAATTTTACTTCGACTGGAAATAGAATATCAGCACCCATTATATACTGTCGGCAAAGAAAGTGTTTTATCCGTTATCAATTGCAACTTCTTTGTCTTTATTCATGTTTCTTTTATAGCCACTATGAATGGCTTCGCAATGTTTCGTGGGAAAAATAAAACACACATTAAAAAAGTAAAAATAAATAATATATTTAATCAACGATTTTATTATTGTTTAGATTTTCACCATTGACAACGATTACATCATAACTCATGTAAGTAATATCTGATATGTATATATATTTATACATGGCATGCATCTGTGATTGTAACCCGGCCATTTGTATCGGCAAATACGGGCGAATGTATTCGTATGTATTCCATTAAGACATCATAGTCCACTCCTACGATCTCCACATTTTTTCGGTTCTCGCTTATCATCTGAAAAGTTTAAAAAGTCTTATTAGCTACAAAAATAGGACACATATTTTAAATTGCTATACTGTATATCGTTCAACCAGGTTATTTGCATAGGAAAACTACGATAAGAGCTTATTGATGACGAGTATGAGAAATGATTGAGAGACGATAAAATTACAAATAACTAAAATCGTCTTTTGTATATCTATATGTTTGAGGTTTGGCGATAAAGGAGTGGTTTTAGACTACCATTTACATACGCGCATATTAGTACGTTTTTAGAAGCACGTGTAAGCGTGCCTTAATAATGGTGAGTTTGCTTTTTGAAGGGCGTAATGTAGATAGCGTACGTGAAAGCGTGCGTGATTAGCGTGTGTAACCAAGAAAACTCCTCAGGTGTATGTTAGAATAGATTAATTTGATGATGCATTGTAGGCATCAATCATTGTAAGTGTGCAAAGAAGCAATGCATCGAAGTCAATGCTACTTTTTATGTATTAAGCGACAAGCGAGGCAACGGATCACCTACTGGTGGCTTCTTATTAACTATAAAGTTAATAATATTTTAGACTACGTCTACAGTTTTAGTTTTCGCAGATTCGGTATGATTACATAGATAAGTACTCATTGTTTCGTCTTAATAATCATTGAAAACCTTCGATAGATAGTTCCACGTATTATGATGATCTTCCCACTTATAGGTAGTAGTAGCTTAGAATAAAGCGTTAATATGTCCATGCAGCTTTGCTTAAAGCTGTAATTTACAGTTTCATCTCACAATTAATACGGATCGATACTTAGTACAAACGTTTTAGATTAATTGGCATTGTTAATGGAAGCGCCATTGCAACCCATCCAATAATGGTAATTGTATCTATCGATTTTGGTATAAAAGCCCAAGCATTTTTTATTTTTGGTCAGTAAATTTGGTCTGTAATAGTCTGGCTTGAAATAAAATATACGATTCGAAAAAATTGAGTTAATTAATATATTATTTAATTTCCTTTTTGTATTTTTATTCCAGCTATATTTAACTGAGTGTATTTTATTTGTGTAGTCATGCTGCAATGTGTTTAATTTTATTTGAGAAAATATTGGCAAATAATAACAATGTTTTCTTTGTATTAAAAAGTTATGCTAGTTTCAGTTATTACATACACACATACATAGACTCACGCCTGTTTTCCGGAGGGGTAGGCAGAGACTACGGAACGCCATTTGCAACGATCCTGACATACCTCTTGCTTCACTTACTCCCATCAAGTTTCTCATGCATGCTCTTCTGTTAAGGGTACTTCTGACTTGTCCTTTTTTCAGGATGTCTCCAATCTGGTCAGAGAACGTCCGCCTAGGTCATCCTCTTTGTCCTGTCTCATTCACACTTGCCTTATATATCTTCTTTATAACCGCTTCAACTGACCAACTATGATGCCCTGTCCAGCTTTCAGTATTTCAACTGTAATCCTATCATATCCTGCAGCCTTACCTACTTTCATGCTTCCCAGTGCCTTCACGAGCTCATCCACGCCAATAACGCTTTCATCATTGCTATCATTACCATTCATTTCAGCTATCGGTGTCTCTATCGCCGTTCTTTCAAATAAACTTTCAAAATACTCTTTCCATCTCTTCAGCACGCACGATTCACCATTTACTATCTTTCCATTCTCGTCTCTGATGGATGTGTGTTCTGAGGATTGAGTTCTTTCTCGACCTGCACGAATAGAAATGGAAATCGTCAGATAATCTGCTATCAAACTCATCTTTCTTTTCCTCTTTTTTCCTTTTAACCATTTCTTTCACTATTCTTTTTGACCTAACAAACTCCTTTCTTGCTTCGTCTATGTCTACACTCGTTGCTTTTCCCATTCTTTCATTTGCTCTGGCAGCCAACCAATCTGACCGAGCTTTCTTCTTCTCTGACACTGCTGATTGTACATCCTTGTCCCACCACGTATTCTTAACCTTTCGTATTTTCCTTCTCTTGATCACACCACATACTTCAGACGCTACACATACTACCTCTTCTTTAAAGGGTTGCCATAATTCTTCCATATCATTAATGCCATCGAACCTCTCAAATCTTGTTATCAATCTTCGTTTATACTCATCTTTCTCTTGTAGATTTTCCACTTTTATTCCTTCCAAGACCCTATTTTCACTACGCTCTCGGTGTCGCCATCCTTTAAACAGCCCACTTATCCGGCTCAACACCAAGAAGTGGTCTGTGTTGACGCCGATCCCTCGATATACTCTTGTATCCCACACATTCTTTCTCAATCGGTCATCTACTATCACAAAATCAATCATACTTCTTCTAACATTTTCCAGTTATTATTTATGTATTAAAATACTATAACAACATGCGCATCACTTATTCAAATATTATTCATTTTCTTTAAACATTTTTTAAATACTAAGAGAAATTAGCGTTCATAATTAACAAAAATGTACGAGGTACCCTTACGGCGCTGATACACCTGAACATTAACTTGTAACAAAACAGCGAGCATTCGCCGTTTTCGGTTTTGTCGAACCGAACATTTTCACGATCATTCTAGCGAACACTCTAAATTCAAATAGTCCGTAGAATATAGAAAAAATATAGCAATCGCACTACAACAGCAGTTTTACCCAATATGTTTACTTCAGTTTCACTTATGAATTATTTGTAGAGTAAGATACATAAACAAATGACGTTTCTAAATAATAAAATGCAGATTTTAATTTGAACAGGTTTAATAAATCACACAAGTGTCTGTTCCTACGTTCAATTTTATTTATCGATATCGAGAGTTTATCAACATCCTATTTTTTTTTATAGACTCATGCCTGTATCCCCGAAGGGGTAGGCAGAGGTGTAATATTACACCCACATTTCGGCATGAATTTTTAGGTCCCACGTAATAGTGTGAGCCTATTGCCGTACCGGGCACATTACCAATCTACGTGCTGTTACTGAGAATTTCCTAACGGAAAAACCCAATAACATTCTATTGAAATTAATTCTGAGTAAAACAAATCTAAGGATCTATTGTAAACATATCAACATTATCGATATTTTATCGATACTTAATTTAATCTGAGTAAGCGCATCACTAGTCAAGTTAAAATTAGTGACAAAAACGAAGATTCTTCCCTAGATTACAATCATAAGTCAAAGTGAAATAAATATTTGTAGCTCGAATTCTATTTATTATCTATATTCTAAGGCTTGCCCAAATGTTCGTGAGAATGCTCGCTAAAACACACTTATTTGTTTTGTAACATTCGCGAGAATGCTCATTACAGGTGAATGCTCAAGTGTATCAGCGCCATTAAGTAAGTATATAATTATATACCTGTAGGTCGCCATGATTTTCTTTTGTTATGTCATTACCCAGCCTCAGTCCTGGGGCAGGTAGCCTCGATCGACGTCTTAACCTATATAAAGCACGGTAGCGCTCTGATGTGAATTCCACAACCAGCGGTTATCCAACCAAGTAATAACCTATCCAAGCTTTGCCCACCTATCGTGAACGGCCATTCAAGTCACGCTATGAATGTATGACCGGCTAGTGTGAATACATGTCAACAGTTACTTACTGTATAGCCATCGCCGCCCTCTCCGATGAAATTTTGCGATACAACTTTGTAATATTTGTCGAGTTCCATAGGCTCGTATCGGGGGACGCTGCACTCGATACATCGGATCTGGACGTCGGTCACCCGCTGGTTGACCGGCTGGGAACCGTCGAATGTTACGCGCATCCCTGAATTAGTGTTAATGTCAGTTATGCATGCGTGAATGAAGACAGATTAGTATAAATATTAAAGGTTGATAAAATAATGTATGGAATGTTCATACAGCCTTTTGCAGTCTACTGCTGGACGTCAGGCTTTTCCATTTGAGTCACAACAGTGTTGTGTGTTTGGCATACTATACTAAGCTGGACTATTTCGATGTGAAGATTTCTGTAAGAAAAATATTTTTTGGTTCGTGTATTTTCCTAAGTCGTCTCTTACGACACACACGGAATAAAATGGGGCCTTTTTGTTTTTATGACCTGTCGCCACACGCGGTATGATATTTATAGAAGATGGCAATAAATTACAGTTACATGTGCAATGACAAAATGCAATTTTTATGGTTGTTAACGACATTTCATATATTTTTAGTAATTAGCACGGCGAAATTCTAAATCATCATCAGCCCTATATATAAACTGTCCCACTGCTGGGCACGGGCCTCTTCTCACTATGAGAAGGGTAAAGTCCATCACGTTGGCCTAGTGCGGGTTGGCAGACTTCACATGTCTTTCGAGAACATTAGGGAGAACTCTCAGACATGCAGGTTTCCTCATGATGTTTTCCTTCACCGTTTAGCAAGCGATAATTAACAATTTAATACGCACATAACTCCGAAAAATCATTGGTGCGTGCTGTGGATTCAAACCCGGACCTTCTGCGTAGCAGTCTAGTCTGCCGGTCTCTCCACTGGGCTATCGCTGCTTCCTGCTAAATTCTCAATGCAATGGTACAATTATAATACTTTTATAAATCTTAAGCGACCGCAGAATAACACTGCCTATCGAACCTTAGTGGAGAATGATTTCCGATATTCAAGAAATGTGTCTATTACTCCGTCTATTTGATAAGTCAAACAATTTAATAATTAAATTGTAGAATAGACATTGGTCTACTCTACATTTGAATTATAAAATAGTCACAACATTGTCTCAGAAAGGCAGTATGTTTTGTGTACTGCCTTTCTGAGGCAATATTGTCCCTTAAGATTGATTTAGCTATCCACAGAAGATATTGCTATAGTCTCTTGAACGGGATCCTGCCATTTTGCCGAAAAGATTTTGTCAAAATTTCATTACCCAAAAAAATTTTAGCAACCTTTTTTTATACCATTGCTATATTTCGAATGAATTTAGTACGCATATTTTTATTTGGTAAAATTTTTACTTGGCAAAATATTACCAAGTATAATGTCATTATGGCATTTGGTCTTTACTCAAATGATTTATCACAGCAAACAATCTTCAGACAATAAACGTTTGGTGATATTAGTTTATTTATGGAAGTAGTTAGAGTAGGTTCATTATTAAAACAATGGCTAGGTTAGGTTAAAACTGTGACCTCCTACGACTTGCATTAATATAAAAAAGAGATTGTTTTGATTTGACGGCATAGAATACAAGTGTCACCACTCCCTATCTTCCCGTGGGTGTCGTAAGAGGCGACTAAGGGATAACACGATGCAAATACCATCTTTGCGTAGAGACGGAAAACTCGACATCAAACCCTATACGGCTGCCTCGTTGGTCTCGCGGCATAAATGTGCGCGTGGGATCGGGAGGTCCCGGGTTCGATTCCTGGGTCGGGCAGTGTTATTGGGTTTTTCTGTCACGAAATTCTCAGTAGCCGCACGGAGTCTGGAAATGTGCCCGGTACGGCAATAGGCTCGCCCCTTATTACGTGGGACTAAAGTATATCTGGCGAAAAGTGGGTGTAGAAATACACCTCTGCCTACCCCTTCGGGGATAAAAGGCGTGACGTTATGTATGTATGTATGTATGTATTGTTTTTAGTAGGTTACCCGGAATTGAACTATTTATATTAGGATAATTATTGATTTTGCGTAAAAACTGTTATTCCAACTGAAATATTTGACTATATAAAAAATGTTAAAAGTACTAGTTGGTAAACAAGTTATAGTTTAAACGTTCATTGCCCAAACATTAGGTTTGCGTTACAATTTTTTGTGAATAGATTTTTTGCCAAGTAACAATTTGGCAAATGAAATTACGCGAAAAATTTTTTGGGAAGTGAAAATTTTTGAAATTCCTTTCGGTCAAACAAGGGAGACCCCTCTTGAACACTATACCTTAAAATTTAAGACTGCAAATATGAGTATACCTAGTCTGTCATAAATATTGTAACAAAGAAAAAAAATATTTTAATTGCAAAAACATTTATTATTTTTACAGTGTGTTAGTTTAATACATAAATATAAAACAATTTATAAAATAAAATGGTTATTCGACGTGGTCTCCATTGGCTGCAATACAGTCATTTAAACGTTAAGGCTGGTTATCAATAGAAGCACGCAATCTTTCCATGGGCAAATTCTTCACTTCCAATCGTATGGATTGTTTTAGGGACTCCAAATTATCATGGCGTACTCTCTAAAACTGACCATAAATCATAATCCAGTGGATTAAGATCGGGAATAGACGACGGCCAGTCCTCAGCTCTGATGAAGTCCGAAACGTTCGCTTCCAACCAAGACTGCGTGGACCGAGCTTTATGACCCAGTGCCGAGTCTTGCTGGAAGGACTATACTTGGTTATTGAACATGATGTTGTTAAGGGGCTTAACTAACTTCTCAAGAATGGTATTGATACACTTGTGCCGATGTTTTGATACCTTTTTCACAAAAATATGGCTCTGTCGACTAATTGGAAAGCTTTTTAGAGCTTTGAGCATAAATATAGTCATTTTGTTTGTTAAAATGTTGCTCAATTGTAAAAAAAAATCATCTGTAAACAAAATTTTTCTGTGACCTCCCTTTGCGTACCGCTTCAGTAGTTTATTCGATTGTAACACCCTATTCTTTTTTAAATTATCAGAGTTAAGAAATAACCAGTGCGCCTCTTATAGGCTGCACGTCCTAAGTCATCTTTTAAAATACGCGTCATGTTTATAGGTGCTATCTTCATCTCCCGAGATAAAATATTTTGCTTTCGGACAGGATTTCTTCGAATTATTTCCCTTACTGCTTTGACCACCTTTTTCGTACGAACACTACATGGACGGCCAGGTCTTTTTCTGTCACAATTAGAGGAGGTCTCATTGTACCTATTAATAGCCCGGTACACAAACATTTGGCTAATACCAAGTGTATGGAGAGTTTTAAAAACTGCTTTTGCCTCCATACCTACTTTATGTAATGCAATCACAGTGATTCGGTTCTCTATATCACTCCACTCCATTTTAATATCGCAAAATATTGTACTATGTATTGGCGCCAAAACGAGAAAACATTATAAACAATCGTATAAAAATGACAGATTCCAAATTTAAATGTAATATTTTTTTTGGGATCCTGCTGTTTTGCCGAAAAGATTTTGACAAAATTTAATTACCCAAACAAATTTTAGCAACCTTTTTTTATACCATTGCAATATTTCGAATGATTTTAGTACGCATAATTTTATTTGGTAAAATTTTTACATGGCAAAATATTACCAAGTATAATGTCATTATGGCTTTTGGTCTTTAATCAAATGATTTTTACAGCAAACAATCTTCAGACAATAAACGTTTGGTGATATTAGTATATTTATGGAAGTAGTTAGAGTAGGTTAATTATTAAAACAATAAACAATGGCTAGGTTAGAACTGTGACCACCAGAAACGACTTGCATTAATAGAAAAAAGAGATAGTTTTAGTAGGTTACCCGGAACTGAACTATTTAGATTAGGATACCTATTGATTTTGCGCAAAAACTTTTATTCCAACTGAAATATTTGACTATATAAAAAATGTTAAAAGTATTTTGGTAAACAAGTTATAGTTTAAATGTTCATTTCCCAAACATTAGGTTTGCTTTACAATTTTTTGTGAATAGATTTTTTGCTAAGTAATAATTTGGCAAAATAAATTATGCTAAAAATTTTATGGGAAGTGAAAATTTGTCAAATTCCTTTCGGTCAAATAAGGGAGACCCATTTTATATATTTATATATATATATTTTTTATTTTATTTTATAGACTCACGCCTGTATCCCCGAAGGGGTAGGCAGAGGTGTAATATTACACCCACATTTCGCCATGAATTGTTAGGTCCCACGTAATAGGGTGCGAGCCTCTTGCCGTTACCGGGCACATCACCAGACTCCGTGTGCTACTGAGAATTTGGAAAAACCCAGTAACACTTTTGCCCGATCCGGAATCGAACCCGGGACCTCCGATCAGCAATCACATACGCTATCCACTGGACCACGGAGGCAGTCAAATGTAATATTTTTTTATTCTTAATTGTAACAGTATTTATGGCCAGACTAAGTATAGCCATCTTTGGTAGAGTTACAACTCATAAGCTTTACTGTGTTTATGTTACTGAAGCAACGTTAAAATGTATATAAATATATACATTTAAACGTTGCTTCAGTAACATAAACACAATGCCTAGCAGAAGAACACATTACCTGAAACCTGCACCATCCTAGCTCCAGCGAAGGGGTCATTGGCCGCGGCGAACTCGAGCATCTCCATAATATGCTCTGCTTTTAAGTCAAATACCTCTACGTTGTTTTCAAATGGCGTGTATAAAATCACAGATTCATATGTGATAACTGTAAAAATAAAATAATAGTAAAATAAATCTACCTAGGTACTAACTATTTATATAGCTTTGTACTTGCGATGACTGGTCAATGACGGTCTTGCGAGCTGGTATTCAATTTTAATATTTAACTGCATCATTGCCATCATGGTTCGGATCATTTTCGCGGATTGCCTGCATTATTAGGTATATAATGTAAGTGGATCCTCCTGTTTCACCATGTCTATTTTCAGGAGGCTAACTAAATGAACATCAAAATTAAAAAAAGTATTATGCTTGAGTATAAATTATTATGTACTGTAAATATATACAAGTGATATAGAAGGTGTAACAGTTGCAGACCTTACAAAATGTAAATTATGTGATGCAAAACCTGGCGATGAAAAAGAGTGACCGAGTTTTATTACCCGTTCTTTCTCATGGTTCTACGCCCTTGCTTTGCGAACGTGGCAGTAAATGTAATTGTAGAGTCTTTAAGTAACTGTCTTATAAATTTATTATTTTGACGTTCATAAGCGTCACATTGTGACCCAAATGAATAAAGGTTTTTGACTTAACTTGACTTGATATATGGTAAAAGGAGGATGTAGCCCAATATATCACACTAGCCAGACGGATTGTATAGATGTCGAGTTTTCCGTCTCCTTTGCAAGTTACTATTCGCTTCGTGTATTTTCATTAGGCGCCTTGTACATCACCAACTGAACAAATTGGGGCTTGAAACCTTAATCCATCACAACATCGCCAAACACCTACATATAATTGCGCCACAAGTGAAATAAATCATAGTATATACGAGTAAAACAAAGGCGGACTACTTGCTTCCTGGACTTATGTCAGTTCTGATTGCACCTTGATTTATGACACAAAAGTGTGCATACTACCAGCTACCATTTTAAGCTCTATCCAAAACCTGAAAATCACAAATTGTATAATGTTCAGCAATCAGGCGAATGTTTACATTACAGCAAAATAAACGAAAGGTTTTGGCGGGCATTCTACGAGTATAGAGCATTCTAGTGAGATTTTTAGCGAGCATTGTAGTGAAAGGACAGTAAATTTGATTGGAACTAAACTTGATACTGTATCTCGCCTTTTGAACCCTTATATATATATATATATATTATATATATATATATATATATATATATATATATATATATATATATATATATATATATATATATATATATATATATATATATATATATATATATATATATATATATATATATATATAGCTACTGAAAAGTCAGGACTAGTAAGACAACAGCAAAATTAAATAATCTGCGTTTAAAAACTTCTCGGGTATGACATACCCGACCTCATTCATGCTCGATGATCAACAGTACAAGATAATTCTGGAGTCTATCTACTACTATATATTTAGCTGTCGGTATTACTAGGATTTTTAGTCATCTATCGTCTTTACAGAAATATAAAAAAAAATATAATGAACAAAGAATCTCACAGCATGCATAAACGCGTCGCATATAAAGTTGCCTTAGTTGCACTCGGCGCATCGACAGCTCGACAGTAAATGCACCATCGATGAGCCAATCTCTTGTGTAGCCAACTCCTCTATCATTGGCAGATATTTATTGATCTTTTCTAATACGTCCGCAGTGTAACAAAAAGCATATTCAAATAAATTTACTTTTTCGGTCGGTCTTGGATTTAAAACTTCCTTTAGAGTCTATATGTAATAATAAGTATGTTGTTAACCTATTAATTATTTTGAACCAAGGATTTGAAACCTCTGACATTTTCATGTAACATATTTTTATACAAATGTACGGTAACTTGTAAGCTTGATTTGGGTCTAACTTTGCTCCTTCTTTCTTCATCATCATCACTACACACGTCTGTCTGACCCTATGAATGCTTAAAGGCAGATATACATTGAGTCAGTAACTAACGTCAGTGCACTGCCGAGTCAGTGCTGACCTGGCACTGCAATCGTGTAAATTGATTTCAAGTCAGTACAGTACTGTCGCGTCAGTACTGACTTCAATATTCCCGCTTCATATTTTTCGGCGTCAGTTCGCACCCCCCGCCACACACAACAGCGCAACTGACGCGCCGTGTAAATGCCGAAGTTAGTCGCTGCCCCTTTTTTGTACGGGAACCACGCTGCGTTGCACCACATCACAAAATGACGCGAAAACTGAGCGACACGGAAAACTTAAAGATTATTCAACTATACCGCGATGATGAATGCCTGTGGGATAATAAATCACAAAATTATAGCCATAAGAAAATCGCGCAACAGCATTACATTATGAGATTTTTTTCCGACAATTCATGTTTACGCACTGACTCTACAAACGTGTGTTCACCATAAGAAATATCCTCGACTACTGACGAAATACTGACTGCGTGTAAATCGTATGAGTCAGTTTTCGGCGCCAGCACTGGCGACAGCTACTGTACAAATCTGCCTTAAATCTTTACAACTGCGGAACGGATTTTGAAGCGGTTTCTTTTAATTGATAGAGTGATTCAAGAGGGAGGTTTGTATAATATAGTAGAGAAACACTGATCGATTTAGAGGTCTCTAATGTGATGTCGTTAATAAACACTTTTTTTGCGCCTACATTGCAATCGCTGCCTGAACGCTACGAGATAGATCAAAATAATGTACTACAGCATTACACCTTAAAAAGTCTACAAAAAAATCCCCGATGGTATATATCTATCTCTAAGGGATAACCCACAATAAACATTTTTTATCTTTTACATTTTAGGAATAATAGCTTATTTACGAAGCAATTTTATGCAATACAACATTAATCCTTATCCGATTAGGTACGTAAAACACATTATGCATGTAATGTAGATCAATATGGCCCTTTATAGGATGTAATTAAAATTAATATTTTCGAAGATATTTCAGATTTAAAATGCAGGGACATAGCGGTTGCGGCGGTGCCGAGGGCCGGGCGGGCGGCGCGGCAACGCGTGCCTATAAGCATTGCACCGTCGCTCGGTCGCTAGTCTTTTTATAATTTTTTTGGAGTTTATTCAAGGATTATTATTCGGATAACCATACAACTAAGCGTGACATGGTTTTTGTTTTGTATTATAAATTACTATTATTACTATAA
Organism: Euclidia mi; assembly: GCA_944739405.2. Taxonomy (NCBI): domain Eukaryota; kingdom Metazoa; phylum Arthropoda; class Insecta; order Lepidoptera; family Erebidae; genus Euclidia; species Euclidia mi. The sequence goes on along the minus strand of OX123204.2, from coordinate 12,475,117 downwards.
TTACAATTCATGGCGAAATGTGGGTGTAATATTACACCTCTGCCTACCCCTTCAGGGATACAGGTGTGAGCCTATAAAAAAATATATAAATTACTTACGCTTTTTATATTGAGCTATTGGTTAGTCTGATTCAGAAAGAAATAAAAGGAGCTAAGGATACCGAATCTTCTCAAAAATAGCTAATTAGTAGCTTTTTGACTTGTGTATTTGTACTGGTGACAGTGGCACTAAAGCCATTTCATATTATTATACATTTCACATTTTGTTTTCAAAGTTTAGTTAAAATCTAGTGGCGCGTATGTGTATTAAGTGACAAACTGAGACTCAAAAATAAAAAATAAATACCTTGTTTGACTTCATTTGCCATATAGTGAGGGTTTCCTGCCCACTCTAGCAGATTGCCAGCGGAGTCGTAGAAAAGTTTGATTTCACCCAAGTATTGAGTATGGGCTGCAGCGTGAACTATCAAAGCCTGAAAAGTATCTGAATAAATAAGTTTGTGAATTTTATAGCATTAGTATCCTAGATGCTCTTAAAATAACGGACAGACGAAAAAGACCATCACTTTCATCATCACCCTGTTCAAATTGTATCTTATACAACGTAAATAGGCATTATGCTTACCGTAATTATTTTCATATTACAACCAGACGCTTTAATTCAATTACCAATAGTTATGAGTTTATCAATGTTCATATTTATTGTTTTGCATAGTATCAGAGAAGGACTTAGGCAGCGATAGCCTAGTGGAGATACCAACAAACTGCCATGCAGAGGGTATCGGGTTCGAATCCACGGCGCGCACCAATGACTTTTCGGAGTTATATGCGAATTGAATTGTTAATTATCGCTTGTCTCGTGCCTCGGAGAGCACGTTATGCCGTCGGTCCCGGTTGTCATGAAGATCTTTGACAATCGTTATCGGGCTTCAGTACCTTCTAATAATCTGTCACTAGTCTAAACTATGGAATATCGCTATCCCTTCGGGTTGCGGAGGTCAACAGGCAATCACTCCGTAGAAAAGCTAATATTCAGCCAAATCTGGTAACGGGATACTAGACTAGTAAGCGGTCCCCAGATTGAAACTGGGATAACGCTAAGAAGATGATGATGAGCATCAGACAAGGACAAAAAATCAAAATTGAATGTACTTACGGATCTTCCAATCTGTTCGTTTTGTTCAACGACAGGGTAAAGTCCCTAAACGGAGAAACCACTATTTGCTGGTGCATCACCATTTAATAGCAGAGTGTGACTGTGACCACCAACTATGATGTCTATATATGGACCACCACGCTTGGCTATATCTCTGGAAAATGAAACCGAAAAATTAGATCAAGAACAAATTAAATGCGGCTTTCTATCATAATTTGCGTGTAAAGTTAAGTATACTTAATGTTTCAAAAATTATATGATACAACAGTCCCTAGTAAATACATTAGAGTCAGACTTTTTTGAGACTAATCCTATCCTCATTTTAACTTCTGTTTCTGGGAAAAGTGCAGAACAGTGTCGCCTGAGCGGCTAAGCTTAGAAGCATCACCCAAAGAAGACACCCAGTTTTCGTTATTTTAAGAGCATCTAGGATACTAATGCTATAAAATTCACAAACTTATTTATTCAGATACTTTTCAGGCTTTGATAGTTCACGCTGCAGCCCATACTCAATACTTGGGTGAAATCAAACTTTTCTACGACTCCGCTGGCAATCTGCTAGAGTGGGCAGGAAACCCTCACTATATGGCAAATGAAGTCAAACAAGGTATTTATTTTTTATTTTTGAGTCTCAGTTTGTCACTTAATACACATACGCGCCACTAGATTTTAACTAAACTTTGAAAACAAAATGTGAAATGTATAATAATATGAAATGGCTTTAGTGCCACTGTCACCAGTACAAATACACAAGTCAAAAAGCTACTAATTAGCTATTTTTGAGAAGATTCGGTATCCTTAGCTCCTTTTATTTCTTTCTGAATCAGACTAACCAATAGCTCAATATAAAAAGCGTAAGTAATTTATATATTTTTTTATAGGCTCACACCTGTATCCCTGAAGGGGTAGGCAGAGGTGTAATATTACACCCACATTTCGCCATGAATTGTAATTATAGTAATAATAGTAATTTATAATACAAAACAAAAACCATGTCACGCTTAGTTGTATGGTTATCCGAATAATAATCCTTGAATAAACTCCAAAAAAATTATAAAAAGACTAGCGACCGAGCGACGGTGCAATGCTTATAGGCACGCGTTGCCGCGCCGCCCGCCCGGCCCTCGGCACCGCCGCAACCGCTATGTCCCTGCATTTTAAATCTGAAATATCTTCGAAAATATTAATTTTAATTACATCCTATAAAGGGCCATATTGATCTACATTACATGCATAATGTATTTTACGTACCTAATCGGATAAGGATTAATGTTGTATTGCATAAAATTGCTTCGTAAATAAGCTATTATTCCTAAAATGTAAAAGATAAAAAATGTTTATTGTGGGTTATCCCTTAGAGATAGATATATACCATCGGGGATTTTTTTGTAGACTTTTTAAGGTGTAATGCTGTAGTACATTATTTTGATCTATCTCGTAGCGTTCAGGCAGCGATTGCAATGTAGGCGCAAAAAAAGTGTTTATTAACGACATCACATTAGAGACCTCTAAATCGATCAGTGTTTCTCTACTATATTATACAAACCTCCCTCTTGAATCACTCTATCAATTAAAAGAAACCGCTTCAAAATCCGTTCCGCAGTTGTAAAGATTTAAGGCAGATTTGTACAGTAGCTGTCGCCAGTGCTGGCGCCGAAAACTGACTCATACGATTTACACGCAGTCAGTATTTCGTCAGTAGTCGAGGATATTTCTTATGGTGAACACACGTTTGTAGAGTCAGTGCGTAAACATGAATTGTCGGAAAAAAATCTCATAATGTAATGCTGTTGCGCGATTTTCTTATGGCTATAATTTTGTGATTTATTATCCCACAGGCATTCATCATCGCGGTATAGTTGAATAATCTTTAAGTTTTCCGTGTCGCTCAGTTTTCGCGTCATTTTGTGATGTGGTGCAACGCAGCGTGGTTCCCGTACAAAAAAGGGGCAGCGACTAACTTCGGCATTTACACGGCGCGTCAGTTGCGCTGTTGTGTGTGGCGGGGGGTGCGAACTGACGCCGAAAAATATGAAGCGGGAATATTGAAGTCAGTACTGACGCGACAGTACTGTACTGACTAGAAATCAATTTACACGTTTGCAGTGCCAGGTCAGCACTGACTCGGCAGTGCACTGACGTTAGTTACTGACTCAATGTATATCTGCCTTTAAGCATTCATAGGGACAGACAGACGTGTGTAGTGATGATGATGAAGAAAGAAGGAGCAAAGTTAGACCCAAATCAAGCTTACAAGTTACCGTACATTTGTATAAAAATATGTTACATGAAAATGTCAGAGGTTTCAAATCCTTGGTTCAAAATAATTAATAGGTTAACAACATACTTATTATTACATATAGACTCTAAAGGAAGTTTTAAATCCAAGACCGACCGAAAAAGTAAATTTATTTGAATATGCTTTTTGTTACACTGCGGACGTATTAGAAAAGATCAATAAATATCTGCCAATGATAGAGGAGTTGGCTACACAAGAGATTGGCTCATCGATGGTGCATTTACTGTCGAGCTGTCGATGCGCCGAGTGCAACTAAGGCAACTTTATATGCGACGCGTTTATGCATGCTGTGAGATTCTTTGTTCATTATATTTTTTTTTATATTTCTGTAAAGACGATAGATGACTAAAAATCCTAGTAATACCGACAGCTAAATATATAGTAGTAGATAGACTCCAGAATTATCTTGTACTGTTGATCATCGAGCATGAATGAGGTCGGGTATGTCATACCCGAGAAGTTTTTAAACGCAGATTATTTAATTTTGCTGTTGTCTTACTAGTCCTGACTTTTCAGTAGCTAGGACTGGCATGCACAGGGCATCAGGTACGAATCCACGGTGCGCATCACTAACTTTTTGTAGTTATGTGCGTATTAAATTGTTAATGACCGCTTGCCCCGTGCCTCGGAGAGCACGTTAAACCATCGGTCCTGGCTTTCATGAAGATCTTTGAGAGTCGTTACGGGGATTCAGTACCCTCAAATAAACGGATGCTGGTCTAAACCATGGAATATCGCTATCCCTTTAGGTTGCAGAGGTCAGACGGCAGTCGCTCGTGGATACAACCGAGATAACGCTACGACGATGATGACAAACTACATTGCACGAGGCATAGACGGTTACGACTTCTAAATTGATAGGCCTATTGGTGAAGGAAAAAGTCGAATGTTCGATTTCCACCCAAGATTAACACGTTTTATGTACCTGATGTAACATAATTTTATATTTGTTTTTTTTTCTGTATCCCCGAAGGGGTATCACACCCAAATTTCGCCATGTTATGAATTAGTAGGTCCTAAGTAATAGAGGGCCAGCCTATTGTCGCCACCGGGTTATGTCAGACTATGTGCCGCTACTAAGAACTCGGGCCTAAAACTTTTGCCCGAGCCTCATGGGAATCGAACCCGGGATCAGCAGACGCATACGCTATCTACTGGATCTCAGAGGCAGCCAGTAGCTAATCATTCTGGATTTTATATGTTCATGGGTATATTTCCTTACTAGAAAAAAAGCAATGTCGGCTTAACAAACCTTTGGCAAAGAAGCAGAAGGGACAAAGCACAAGTTACGATAAAATGATTGACTGTATATCAACGTATATTAGAAAGATAATACTTTGAAGGGCACTATACAAAACACAATAAATGTTTACATTTCTATCGGTGGTCACTTCTCTCCAAAGTGTTAAGGATAAGTTGTTCTGATCAACTTAGATTTGAGAGATTCGACCTTTGTTATTATACAAAGTGATTTATACAAGAAAATAACAAAAATGTTTTGGTTGGGTGGTCATAATAATAAGTATCTTAAATTGGTATTGTGAAAGATGTAAGTGATCATATTATAAATTTTCTTTTTTTTTTAGAAAAAGGGTCAGAGAAGTCTGAAATTGCTAAATCAGTGATAGTAGGGTTTTCGATAATAATTTTGTCTCTAAGTTTTATAAGTAAGTTATATATATCTTTGAATTTTGTTTCTTCGTAATGATGAGTTTAGTAAAAAAAAGTAATATGTTTTATTTTTGTCGAGTGTCGTTTGGATAGTAAAAGGTTCGCGTTCGGTGTTAAGTAACTCATCAGGTTTCTCTAATTGTGATAAGATTTCTTCGCAGTGGGGAATAGAATAATCGAAGTCTAAGGAAACAGGACATGCAATAGTATTTAATTTTGTTAAATGCAGAACTTGAGTACATTCGTGAACAATAGTATTAGAAGTTGGGAGTTTATTAGTGAACTGAAGTTTGAAGTATTGTTCATAGGATAAATTATTTAAATTGTTAATATCTATGACATAAATTGGACAACGAGAAAGTGCATCAGCATTAGAATTGAGACGACCTTGTTTGTAAATTATTTCATAGTCGTACTCCTCGAGTTTAAGGCGCCAGCATATAAGTTTACTGCCTGGGTCTTTGACATTGAATAACCACACAAGGGGTCTATGATCCGTCACGATTTTAAATTTAGTGCCATATTGGTAAGGTCGAAAAGTTTTAACGGCAAACAAAATAGCTAGTAACTCCTTCTCAGTTGTAGAGTAGTTACCTTCGGCGCGATTTAGAGTACGGGAAGCGTATGCTATTGGCCTATCTTTGGCCTATAGGTCCTTGAGAAAGGATTGCTCCTATAGCGTAATTACTTGCATCGATGGTGACTATAAATGGCTGCGAGAAATCTGGGTATTGGAGAATCGGTGCGGTAATTAACATGTCTTTCAGCGTATCGAAAGCAGTTTGTTGCTCAGGGGACCAGTGGAATTAGACGTCTTTCTTTAATAAAGAGGTAAGGGGTTTAGCTAGTTTGGAGAAATTATTTATGAATCGGCGATAATAGCCTATTAGGCCTAGAAATGGTTTGACGTCTTTAGGAATTTTGGGAGTAGGAAACTGCGAAACGGCTTTAACTTTTTCTGGATTGGGAGATACACCTTTATCGGTGATGATATGGCCTAGGTAAGTCACTTCACATCTTAGAAACTCGCACTTATCAGGTTGGAGTTTTAAATTATATTCTCATAGTTTGTCGAATACTAGTTTTAATTTCTGTATATGGGAATCCAAGGTCGAGCTGTACAGGATACAGTCATCCAAGTAAACATAACAATGTAGACCTTGCAGACCTGATAAGACGGTGTTCATAAGCCGTTGGAAGGTAACAGGGGCATTTTTCAACCCAAATGGCATTCTAGTGAACTCATAATGTCCAGACATGCTTGAATTCGTGCTTATGGTGAAACCCGTTTTTGGGGCGTCCTTGGGGGCCATTCGTAATTGATGAAAACCACTGGCAAGGTCAAGGGTACTAAAATATTTTGAGTGTCCTAATTGGTCGAGGATATCTGTGATAAGAGGCAGAGGATAGCTTTCAGAAACAGTGACGTCATTGAGGCGGCGATAGTCTATCACTATTCGGCATTTTTTCTTGCCAGAGGCGTCCATTTTTTTCGGAACTACCCATACAGGGCACTCCAGGGTGAAACAGAGGGACGAATAATATTTTGTTCCAGCATCTTACGAATTTGGGTGTCAACTTCTTCCTTGTGACACTCGGGGAAGCGATACGATTTTACATGAATAGGAGGTGCATTGCCCGTATTAATAGAATGTTCGACGGCGTTAGTAAAGGACAGAGGCTCGCCCTCGACCTGAAAAATATCCGTGTACTCTGAGCAACAACCTAGAAGAGCTTTTTGCTCCTCATCATAAAGGTGTGAACAGCGAATTAAGCTTAAAACGTGATTTGCTCGATTAGACTTAGAACAAGAAATAGAATTTATGTTAGGAAAAGATTCAGAGTGATTAAATTGATCAAAAGGTAACAGTTCCACTACATAGTCCTTGACCTCTATGTCAGTGTCAGTGGTATTTAAAATAGTAACATTGACCTTTCTGTTTGGTTTGATAGAGACTATACAATTTGCAACATAAACACCATCGCGTAAAGTGTGGTCTAATACGAGAGCTTCATTGTTATGATATAGCTCGGCGGAGTAATTTGATACAGCGCACTCGATAACGGCTTCAGAACGTGCCGGGACGATATAAATAGGTTGATGAAATAGGATCGGTACTTTATGACTATTTAAAAGCATAGTATTTGAACTATAATCTATTTTAGCATTAAAATTTCGAAGGAAATCCGAACCTAAAATACCATTGTAGTTTTTTAAATTTATATTATCGCTTATGACGTAAAATTTATGCTCGTGAGGCTTTTTCGATATTAAAAATGATAAATAAATTAAGCCTAATGATTCGCTATAAGTATCGGTATCGTTTATACCTCGTTACCGTTATCGATAAGAAAGCTAAGACACTTATGTGTTTGTTTTGTAAACAATGTTGTATATGGTAGACACACTTTACGTGATAAGTTCGTTTCAAAAATGGTAATTGGGTCAAGTTCACGATCACAGGTTATTATTTGGCAAACCTTCTAATTCCTGTGAATTAGAAGGTTTGCCAAATAATAACCCTTTTAATTTATTATAAGCATTATTATATGTATAAGGATTGGTGCAAGAGTTAGAATAATGTTTAGAAAGATTTGACTCAGACACTTCAGTTGAGCTCGATTTAGTAGGACTCAGTTCCTTTTTGGATAGCTGAGATGTGGAAATAGTAATTGAATTAGTATGACTCAGCTCCTTTTTGGGTAACTGAGATGTAGAAATAGTAGTTGAATTAATATGACTCAGCTCCTTTTTGGGTAACTGAGATGTAGAAATAGTAGTTGAATTAGTATGACTCAGCTCCTTTTTGGGTAAGTGAGATGTAGAAATAGTAGTTGAATTAGTAAAATTATTCGCATAAGATTTATCATAAGAATTAGGATACGAAATATTATAAGATTTAGGATTGGAATTGGTATAAGATTTATGATAAGAATTAGTGGACGATTTAGTATAAGAATTAGTACATGATTTAGTAAAAGAATTATTATTCGACTTAGGATAAGAATTAGTATAAGTATCGACATTCGATTTAGGATAAGAAATAGTATACGAATTTTTGCCGTTATGATTTATCGATTTCGGCAGGCACGCATCCGAAATCTTGGCTAGTTTAAAGGTTCATCATAGACGACTTCGTCACCTTGTTGTAACACATGAACAGCACTAGATGAACCGGGTTTAGGATTAGATGAGTTAGAATTAGCATTTTGACGTTGCATGTTATACTGTCGCTTACGACATTGTTCTATACTATGCCCTATATTTTTACAGTAACTACAAGTTTTTGGATATGAATTAGAATTATTTTTTGAGTTGGAATGAAAAGAGTTTGAATTAGGATTATAATTGGATCTGTTGTTAAAATTAGTAGAATTAGAACTATAGTTAGATTTGTTAAAATTATTTGAATTAAATTTTGAATTAAATTTGATTTATCTTGAAATCTAGTGTTATTTTGTAAACCAGACTTACTTTTAAATTTTAATGAACTAAAACGAAGATTGATTAGTTTTTCCTCCTCAATAGCGTGTTGTACAGCCTCATTGAGGGTTGAGAGATTTCTACACCTTAGAATATTTGAAATAGAAGTATTTAGACCTAGAATAAAGGTGTTGAGCGCTAGATCTTCCATGGCGGCTAACCTACCGGGAAGCTCTTTGGGATCTTTAATATTATATTGAACATCAGACAAAATCCTAGTAAGGGTCTGTTCTATTCGCATAGAATATTTAGTTACATCTTCGGATGGTTCTTGCTTGCAATTCTGCAAGTCGACTGAGAGATGAGTGGCATGTTTCTTTTCACCAAACGTAGTTCGTAAAAAGGGTTTTAAGTCGAGCCACTCGTCGAATGTTTTTAAACTTACTGCAACCTGGGCTTTGCCCTCCAGTTGAGATATTATAAATTTACATAAGATAGACTGCTGATCTTCGCTAGCTAATGACATGGCATTGTCACAGTTAGTGAGAAATGCCGGAAGGGACTTTTTGTCACAACTGTAAGGTTTAATAAACTTGGTTAAAATGTTAACGTAATTTTGTCAGACATTTCAATTTTTTCTGTTTTAACAGACATAGAATAATTGTCTAATAAAAATATAAAATAATTTAAAACTGTTTACGAAAAATATTTGTACACAGCTTTGACGCAAAATCACATAAAAAATAGGAAAATTCACTGAAAAATAAATCACTTATTGGCCATAGATTCACAAAAAAAACACTCACAAAATTATGCACGCGGTGAAACACGATGGCGATGTAACTTGGCGCGGCTGCGCGCTGAGTGTCGGATAACTGCGCCTTCGCAGTTATTTCTCCTTCAATACTTGGAAAATATGCAAAAAATGGAAAAAGAAATTTGAAAAAATGTTAGAGATGGTAAGTGAGTTAGACCTGGTCGGTTCTGGCTCGAGCTGCTGCTGAGGCTTACAAGTTACCTGACGGAGAGTACGGCGGCGGTAGTGTGCTGAAGCGGGCTCACGCTTCGGAGCGGAGGCTTATCGTCGTCCAAGGGTCTTCACACAATCTTCTGGCGCAGGCTTAGCCACGGCAAAGTCTTACTGTCGACCAGTGGCGATAACGGAAGCTCCGCAAAAAAAACGAATGTGCCAGTACCGCATGAAGGCTATCAATCTGACACATCCCACACTTCTGACACCAATTTTGTTAGGAGGCCGGGTCCGTTTGTCTTTTTAAAAAAAACTCGCAAGTAGAAAACCCAAAGTTTATTTGCACTTTACAATATCACACCTTAAAAATGGAAAATTCAATGGTTCCTAAACCGTACCGTACACTGTCGCGTCTCAGATCTAACTGATTGAATAAAATTAATAATTAAAGTATATCGAATAATGCTTATTGTACAATTTACGCTAAAGGAAAATTACGACGGAATAGTAATTGCTGACTAGGCTTTATTTACATTGAAATAAGGGATGTAACAGAACGACTAGTCGGACTAGTGAAACATTGTATTCATGTCGGCGAGGTATGATGATGATTAAGGGGAATATAAATTAACGCCGATAGATATTGCAATTTCAATAATATGAGCGGACAGATGTAATGTTCAAAAACTTACATATCAAGACGTAGACATTACTTTCTATCATGGACAGCTCTGTTTGACCTCGATGCCAAGCATTTGTCAGTATGGTTCATCCACAACCCTTTCAGTGCGACCTGTAGGTTAAAAACTTATATGATTCCACTGTCCGGCAGTCTAGCATTGCAGTTCTATCAATTTTTATTTAAGATTACAAATATATAACTGCCAATTACACTATATCAGGTCTTTCAATAACACAATACCTGTCGGGTCTTTCACCGATATCAGGTCTTTTAATAACACAATACGTGTCGGGTCTTTCACCGATATCAGGTCTTTAGTAATACAATACCTGTAGGGTATTTCACCGATATCAGGTCTTTTAGTAACACAATACCTGTCGGGTATTTCACCGATATTAGGTCTTTTAGTGGACGTCTCCACTTTTTTCTCAACTGAGGCGATAAACGTCTTTTTCCTCAGCCGAGGCTCTAAACACAATACAGAATTACCATACAATAAATTAACAATCACTAGATACTTAGAAACAATAAGATCCCATATAATTAGCTTTACAACACTAGCTACTCGCAAACAGTAGGAATCACAAAATACTTAGCTCTAGCGCCCAGTTGTGGTTTCATCAGACCAGCAGGCAATGATATATATAAGACTCCACACACATATTTATTACAGATTTTTACACAATATACAATATGTTTTGAATGACAATGTCAATACAATGAAGTAATAAAGTAACTTCTTATTCTTCATATTTCAAGTTCAAACCTCAAACGTAGAACCGTTGGTTGTGGCCAGTACTCATAAAGAGGTTAGCTATTATTTACTCTTTCTCTATGGCTCATTTTAAATTTATTAATGTTGCTTCCATGTACTTAATAAATGAACATAATTTATTGCTTGAGTATGATATCAATAACTATTAACTTTTGCAATAGTAGATAACTCACAATGTGAAACAGTTGCAGCTCCTTACAAATATAACATGTAAAACCATTATACTGGCAGTTAAAAAGAGTGGCCACGAGTTTTATTGCCCGTTCTTTCTCGTGGTTCTACCTATTGCATTGCGAACGTGGCAGTAAATGTAAATGTAGAATCATCTAGTAATTAACTTTAACTTTTGACGTTCATAAGCGTCACTTTGTGGCCTAAATGAATAAATGATTTTGAGTTTGAGTTTGAGTTTACACTACATACAAATCGCGAGAAATCACGACAAGCACTATGCAAATTGTGAACAGCTATGGTTCTACGATGTTGGTAACAGACACACTTCATTTGAGATTTAATTTAACAAACAAAGTTGTAACCAAAAGAGGCGTTTTAAAAGTAATTGCTTCTGTCTACGACCCATGTAAATATGTAGTGCCTGCATTGCTACCAGCAAAACTATTTCTACAGTTGTAGTGGAAACAAAATAAAATGGGATACAAATTTATCCACTGAATTACTAGACAAATGGTCATACATACAAAATGATTTATTGGAAATCAAGAAAGTCAGTATACCCAGATGCTATATTAAGAATTTATTGAATGTGGATAGTCAAATACATTGTTTCACAGACGCATCTACTAAAGCTTATGCAGCAATGGTCTATATAGTTGGAAATAACGCTAAAAGTTTCGTCATTGGAAAATCACTTCTGGTACCAACCAAAGACCAAGATAACTTGAAAATACTTGAACTTTTAGGGGTATTAACAGGAAGCCCTTTAATACAATATGTTCTTAAACATATTCAATTAAATATTACAAAGCAATTGATATGGACTGATAGTCAGATAGTTGTAGATTGGTTCAACTCTAATTTATTAACACTATTGGTATCAAAACGGATTGATGAAATTAGAAGAAATAAAAATTTAGTCATAAGACATGTTTCTTCTGAACGAAATCCGGCAGATGTAGCTAATAGACCAGAGACGTCACAAGAAGTTAGACACAAGTTGTTGAATGGTCCAGATTTTTTGGTACGGGGTCCAGCTAGTTGGTCTAAGGACAAAAACACAGTTTCAACATTTCTCGTTGGTGAGCGTCTCACGAATAATGTTATTTTAGAACAAGATGATATTAAAGAAGACCAGAATCCAAATATTAGTAAACCAATTTAAAGTGAACCTCCAGATCAACTAGATTCCAAAGTGATGAAAATAAATAGGATACAGGGCGAATATTTTTCTGAAGAATTAAATAGAAAGGAAACAAATCTAAAAAGGCATTTAGACAGATATTGATGGCATACTCAGATGTAAATGACGTCTTATAAATACGGAACCGTCTTATGACAAACGTTATCCCATATATTGATTCCAAAAGATAGTGAATATTCAAATATTATCATATTGAAACCCACAAAGATAATTACCATGTTGGTGCAAACCACACTCTTAGTATTATACGTGAAACGTATTGGATTCCACAAGGAAACGCTCAAGTTCAAAAGATCATAAGAAAATGCCCGGAATGTGTAAAACATGGAGGTGGACCGTACAAACTACCACCTACTCCAGCTCTTCCAGAGATGGATTTGTTTGTTCATGTGTTTAGCCATTCGAGCCATATACCTGGAAATGGTTGTTGTTACCTTAGACAACGCTTTAAAATTCAAATTGATATCTGAAATACTATCCAATGCATATTGTGTGGAGAATAAAATTCGATGGAGGTTTATTCCTGAACTAGCTCCTTGGTTCGGAGGAGTCTACGAACGACTAGTCGGACTAGTGAAACGTTGTATGAAAAGGAGACTACAAAATACCTTTTAAGTTATAGTCAATTGTCAAACACTGTCAAAGAAATAGAGGCTAGAATCGATCATCATCAGCCCTTTATACTGTCCCACTGCTGGGCACGGGCCTCTTCCCATTATGAGAAGGGTAAGGCCGTAGTCCACCACGCTGGCCAAGTGCGGGTTGGCAGACTTCACATGTCTTTCGAGAACATTATGGAGAACTCTCAGACATGCAGGTTTCCTCACGATGTTTTCCTTCATCGTTTAACAAGCGACAATTAACAATTTAATACGCACATAACTCCGAAAAGTCATCGGTGCGCGCCGTGGATTCGAACCCGGACCCTCTGCGTAGTAGTCTGTCGTCTCTCCACTAGGCTATCGCTGCTTATAATTGATACACGATCTTTAACATGTGTTGATAACGAAATAGAACATATTCTTAAGTCTTCGGATTTGTACAAGCTGACAGATGTATAACATTACATAGAGCACCTTAGTTCAAGGGTGGAGAAATCTCTAGAAATGTGAGATTCAAGGAAATGTTCACAATCGATACTTGACAAGTCTCAGAGAGAGATATAGTCACTCCTATATACCACTCTCTTGTAATCTTACCCGGCGGGAGTGTCGCGATTTCTCGCGATTTGTATATAGTCTTGTAATCCTGCCCGGCGGGAGTGTTGCGATTTCTTGCAATTTGTATATAATGTACATGGCAGCAACATTCATAAATTTAAAATGAGCCATAGAGAAAGAGTAAATAATATCTAACCTCTATGTGAGTACTGACCACAACCGACGGTTCTACGTTTGAGGTTTGAACTTGATATACGAAGAATATGAAGTTACTTTATTACTTCATAGTATTGACATTGTCATTCAAAACATATTGTATATTGTGTAAAAATCTGTAATAAATATGTTTGTGGAGTCTTATATATGTATATCATTGCCTGCTGGTCTGATGAAACCACAAATGGACGCTGGAGCTAAGTATTTTGTGATTCCTACTGTTTGCGAGTAGCTAGTGTTGTAAAGCTTCTGCTGGGATTCTATTGTTTCTACGTATCTAGTGATTGTTAATTTATTGTATGGTAATTCTGTATTGTGTTTAGAGCCTCGGCTGAGGGTAAAGTCGTTTATCGCCTCATTTGAGAAAAAAGTGGAGACGTCCACTAAAAGACCTGATATCGGTGAAATACCCGACAGGTATTGTGTTACTAAAAGACCTGATATCGGTGAAATACCCGACAGGTATTGTATTACTAAAGACCTGATATCGGTGAAAGACCCGACAGGTATTGTGTTATTAAAAGACCTGATATCGGTGAAATACCCGACAGGTATTGTGTTATTGAAAGACCTGATATATTGTAATTGGCAGTTATATATTTGTAATCTTAAATAGAAATTGATAGAACTGCAATGCTAGACTGCCGGACAGTGGAATCATATAAGTTTTTAACCTACAGGTCGCACTGAAAGGGTTGTGGATGAACCATACTGACAAAAGCTTGGCATCGAGGTCCAACAGAGCTGTCCATGATAGAAAGTGATGTCTACATCTTGATATGTAAGTTTTTGAACATTACATCTGTCCGCTCATATTATTGAAATTGCAATATCTATCGGCGTTAATATACATTCCCCTTAATTATCATCATACCTCGCCGACAGATCCAACTAGGCGACTGCAAATCTCACTTCCTCTCATATACTCCCAAATTTCGTTGCAATGTTGTTGAATTGCTTGCTGTGTCCTCTCGTTTCTGTTATCCCACATTTGGACCATTAAACCCCATAAATTTCTATTGGATTTCAGTCCGGTGATTTAGACGGCCAGGGAATTAGCGTAACTTCTGGATGTTGGCTAAACCAGTTAGATACAACTCTGGCCGTATGCACTCTGCAGTTATCGTGAACATAATAAAAGGTTGGAAATTTCTCTCGCGGGTAAACCGTTCGCACTGTCGGTAACATAGATTCTTCTAAAATATGCCGCAAAATACCGAGTGGGAGTAAAAGGATGTTCCTCGTAATGATGACGCATGTCGGTTTTCTGTTGATTCGTTATTTGACGAACGCCATGATTATTTCGTCGTTTATCTTCCAGGGTACCCTCTTCTTCATATCGTCTGATCCAGGTTCTCACTGTGTTTCGAGATATATTTAACTCCCGAGATATTTCTCTTATACCGTAGCCTTGCTCTCTGAGAACTATAATTCTAGCTCTATGTTCTGCCATTAGACAATATAAATATAAACGAATAATATTTTATTGTAATATAAATTATTATTTGACACCAATTTCTGAGTGACTTTTTGATTCTTTGTAATTTTATAATAGAAGGAGCATAGATAAATAATTGGTCTCACTGAGCTCTGCTAGATAGAGCACTACCTGAAAACAAAACCTCCGTGAATGCGGCAATTTTTTACAGCAGTGTGTGTCTATCGGCCTCATGTATGAAGGTTTATACACGCCTGGCTGTCAGTGTGACTGGCTTGCGTCGGCCCATTTGGTCCGACTATTTTTTGCCGCATTTTACAAGTACGCATGCGCTATCTTGTAGAGCGGGGCGAGACCAATTATTTATCTAAGGCTGGGCGTATACGCTCGGTTTCCTGATTAGGTTTCCTGATCAGGAATTCAGATTTGGAATTCCGTGTGCCTAGCGCAAATATCCGTTTTTTTGTATTAGGAATTTATACAGTCAGTTCGAATAGAGACGCTTCTGTGAAAGCACAAATGGACGACGACGATGAATTGATTGACTTTTGCTGGTGCTAGACATGAAGATGAAGAGAAAACGTCGTTACTGGGTACATCCGTGCTATGGTTTTGGCGCGCTTCCGAATGGAAATTTCCGTTCGTATGCGGCGAACGATACGAAATGTATGACAAGCATTGCGTTCGGGGTGACGTCATTAGGTTTTTTTCCGTTCTTACGAACCGAACGCACGTAATGAATTCCAAAACGAACAGCGGGTTTTTTCGTTTAATAAGGACCTGTGCGCCTTGTTTAACATTTTGTATGTAAATGAAGCATTCAGGTTTCCGAATCTAAATTCCTGATCAGGAAACCTAATCAGGAAACCGAGCGTATGCGCCCAGCCTAAGAGAAGGAGTTTGGAACCTGCTTTTGAAAAAAATACATTTGTTCTGAGTTATAGTTAATTCGAAAGAGTTTGGATTCAAATTATGATTATCAATGTTTTATCTAAAATATTCTCTATTGCAGTGATGACAAGGTTAAAATTGCATAGATCGCCGATCCGTTTTGACATAGCTTGCAATATTGCATTATATTTAAAACGTCCTTAGTGCGGCATGTACTGTAAAGGAGGGAAATCTTTATTATTTTGACGGTTTCAAACGATTTATCGCCAAAGAGGGTCATGATTCAAATTTGTCGATAGTACAGTCCTGTGGTCACCCAACGAAATGTGTCAGTTGTAGTGCGGCAATGGTTTACATAGGAAAATACCCCCACTGTTCGGCGATCACAGGATGTCAATTGATTTCCTCATTTTATTATTTCAAAATGACGTTACAGAATTTGAGTAGTCTTTAAAATATATTAAATGATACAAAATGCTGAAAACGAATTAACAATTATAGTATTTATAAGATTTTTTAAATTGGAACATATTTAATCCATTCGCTGTCCGGCGCGAGACACAATAGAAAATCAATTGTTATGAATCACATATGATACATGGGACGGTGAAACTGTTAAACAATATTTGAAATGATAACTGTAGAACGTGTTACATAATTTAATTGTTAATCTGGCAACTCGTTTACAACGATGTAAAATACTTATTGTAATATTAATAATTCTGGAATTGATTAGATTATATAAGTTTGACATCCTATATATGTTATTCTAACACGGCCATACTGACAATGTTTTGTTCTCGAAGCACAACATTAATATTTTTGAAACTACCAATTACATAGTTTCATTTTTCCTTTTTATCAGTATCAGTATATATCAATAATCGAAAAAATTGTCAACAAAATCCATAGTCATGGTCTCAGTTACGGTCGTTTTCATAGTCTAAGTCTTAATCATAGTCTCATACCCGACTGAGCATACCAAACACTCCGCAGTCGGTTAATCATTCACCCGCAGCCAGTGAATGACATGCAACAGCTAAGGCGTTAATCCATTATTTACAATAATCAGTCCTCACTGCGCAGATCAATCACTCCGCAGTCAGTGAAGCTAAATTACCCGCTGCCATTGAATGTCGTACGACAGCTGAGCTTCTTCTAATTCATAATAATCATAATTATTTATCTTCTAATTCATAATCCAACCCTTACTGCGCAGACCAAACACTTCGCCAGCCGATGAAGCTAAATCACCCGCGACCAGTGAATGTCGCACGACAGGTGAGGTTTCAATCTTTCAATTCATAATCCATCTTTCAATTCATAATCCAATTGTTACTGCGTAGACCAAACACCAGTGAATGTCGTAAAAACTTAATCATATATAAAATACAAATACATCCAAATAAACCATTATAATCAAAATATGACATTAATCTCAATTTATCTAAATCTGAATTTGGTTCCGTCCACTATCCAGGCCATAGGCGAATAATAATTATTTCTTAGGGTCTCTTAAGGTATAAATTTGATAACTTTTGTTTTTGTGTCAATATATTGAAACTTTTAATTTTGTTGGTCAGTAAATACCTATTGTTACTTGCTTTAGCTACAGTTTATAATTATTGTTGATTTCAAAGAATTAACAAATATTAAGTTTTGTTAAGTTCTAATTGATAGTATTGTTTAACGCTTGTCCGAGCTCTTTTGAGAATTAATTATGTCAGCTATCAAGGACTTGCATGCGGCTGCGGGTGCCATTGCATTAGATTTGCGCTGGCTTGGTCAGCCAGTGCTCTGGTAAACTGGCCTGATCGCCAGCAGGCCTTATTACAAAGATTTGAGCTGATCGATGATCGCCTGGCAAGTGTGGAACAGCAATTTCGTACTTTTAGCGCTTGCTGTCTCGAAGTGTCATTAGTTGACTTCACCGCTGACCAGCGAAATAGAGTCAGTGAGGATTATGCCCAGATTTTGGATCTCTATGATGCTGTCTCCAAATGTGCAAGACAGTTAATTGCCGAGAGGGACGGGCAACCCATGTTGAAGCAGGAGCTTCCTAGGCCAGCACCAGGACTGGTGAGTAGACTTTCCACATTGGACCTCCCGCATTTTGATGGCTGCCTAGGAAGCTACCTGGGCTTTGTTAACCTATTTGACAGCCTGGTCGATGACAGGGCTGACCTTCAACCGGCACAAAAATTGGCCTACTTGATGTCGGTTCTGAATGGGGAGGCTAAAGGCCTCATACAGCATCTGCCCGTGTCTGACGAGGCGTACCAGACGGTTCGGGACTTAATTACCCGCAGGTACCACAACAAGCGTGGCCTCGCAGACACCCACATTGAGCAGATTTTGAGTTTGCCTACGCTCACCCGGGTCTTTGGGTTGCGCATCCAACTTTTGAACCCGCTCTTGAAGGCAATAAATGCACTTAAGTGCCTGGATCTGCCTGTGGACTAATGGTCCTACCTGTTGGTGCACATTGTGCTCAAAAAGCTGCCTGCCGACCTGAGGTCGCGATTTGAGCAGCGCTTTGGTGGGGATAGTGCGACACATCTGCCCGCTTTTGCAGACCTGGAAAGATTCTTAGAGGACAAGTGCCGGGTTTTGGGCAACTCCGGTGGTGACACACCGGCTAAATCGCGACTTCGTTGCAAGTTGATTTCCTCTTCCAAGCGTCTGACTCTGTCTCGTTCTCGCTCTGACTCAGGATCTTTGTCCCGGATGCTCTGGCTGCAGACGCTGCGATGAGCAGGGCTACGGCTCCGATAGCGAGTGCGACTTCTACAGTCCGCCTCGCTGCGCAGTCGACTCCGACTTCGCCCAGCTCCTTCGCCATCGCGTCCCGATCCACCGGGTTCTGGCGTCTCCAGGTGTCGGCTTGGTCCATTCCCACCTCGCTCCATTTTATTTAACTCAGAGACGAAAAGTTCGGTTTGAATTTGTGTTTTTAAATAGACGGCAAATCAATAAAAAAAAATCGTCTATCTCGGTAACGGTGCGCGTTAGCGCAAAAATAATGAAAAATTCATACCCCTTTATAAAACCCCGGAGCATATTTCTTAGAACCCTTTTCTGACCTTATCATGACCTTGACCCTGGACCTCCGACCCACAACCAATAATGAAACACTTTATTTAGGTAATAAAAAAATAGACGGTCTTGGAGCTTCCTCCTCAAGACCATGGTTGCACCTTAATGTCACCTTGACCCTACGTTCACGGCACAAGCTAACCATACTCGTAATCAAGTAGTATTCTTTTCGTAATTATCCGTTACATACATACACAGTCTCCCTTCTATATCCTCGAAGAGCTAGGCAGAGCTAGATATTGCTATACTCACTTTTGACCAGACCAAAGAAATCCCAACAATACATTGCCCGATCCGGGCATCGAACCCGGGATATGTCCCACGAGAAAATTTATGCCGCGTGACCAACAAGACAGTAATAACTATGAAGAGGGTTATTCTAAATTTGTTAGCGTTCAACCAATATTTAAAATATTAGGCTGCACGTACAACTTACATTGTACGCTGGTAACTAGTGTTCTATTCCAATATATATTTAACAAAAGTTCAAAACTAGGACGAATACAAAATACCCCGCACACGTAAAATCATAATTTGAACTAAAACGAATATAAATTAATGTGAGCATGTATGTACTTACCATTTCTGATTTGTAGTAAAATAGAATATAGTTTATATATTTATATTTCAGATATACTTTTACACTGTACAGATATTATAATATTTCCGAAGAGCGTCCGTTCGGTACCGTCGCCAGGAATAGAATGCCCGCTCTCGCCAACCGCCATTTTGAATTCTCTAGATAGTGATGTGACTCGGACGAATCAATCGACTACAAATTATTTAATTTCAATCGATATTCATTTTAATAAAAATGGGGACCTTACATTAATAATACACTAAAATGTTATCAATCTACAATATTAAATGCAGCAGACCCTATTAAAGCATGTTACTATAATATATCTTTTAACTATAATATCAAATGCACCTAGGTATAATACATAGACTTTATCTTAATATATAAAATCCTTGACTGACAGACACGCTACAGCCGAAACTATTGGGCGCAGGAAGCTGAAATGTAGCATGTATGTTACGTAGGAACCGTAGGGGTGCACTAAGAAGGGATTTCCCGAAATTCCCACGGGATCGGCCAAAACGGGTAAATAAAATTAAAATGCAGGTGTAGCTGCTGGCGTTCTCTAGTCTGTTTATATGTATGCTACACGGCTAATTTGCAGATCCGTTTGTGATAGAATTTGATATGGATAGTCTAAAACCTGTGGAAGTACATAAGCTACTCTTTATTAGAATTACATGCGGACGAAGCCGCGGGCGAAAGCTAGTTATAGTATATTACTAAACTGCTGCTCTCTCCTAATAGTGATCCATTATAATTGTTTCCTAATTGTAAGTCTACCACCCGTAAATGTACAGTATGGTATTAACCTGAATGTATTGCAGGTACAAACAGTACAAAAGTATAAATAAATAACCAGTAACCAAAACTGAACCAATTTAGTTAATAGCTTATTTATGTTACCAATAGTCAGTGAACTGCCTAAAGTTAAACTAGACGCCAATGCCAGTAAAAATACTCTTGGTAAGAAACGGTATAATAAATAGTCATGTAGAAAGTCAAACAAGACACTAGTTAAAATAAGTTTAAATTCAGACCAGTTTGTTAATATTTCAATATAATTATATAAGTCAAATATACATACCTAGATTTATTCATTTAGGTCGCAACACTTATAAACATCAATGTGAATTGTTAATTATCGCTTGTCCCGTGCCTCGGCGAGCACGTTAAGCCGTCGGTCCCGGTTGTCATGAAGATCTTTGACAGTCGTTACAGGGAGTCAGTACCTTCTAAATAAACTGACACTAGTCTAAACCATGGAATATCGCTATCCCTTCGGGTTGCGGAGGTCAGACAGGCAGTCGCTCTGTGGAAAAGCTAATATTCAGCCACATCCGGTTAGACTAGCAAGCGGACCCCAGATTGAAACTGGGATAACGCTAAGAGAAAGAAGAAGAAGACTTATAAACATCAATGTACTTGTACAAATACTTATTATATTTAGTAGATTATCTTATTTAATTTCATCAATTTCAGTTTAATTTGTCGATTGTATTGTGAAATTGTGGCCATTTAATTCCATTTACACAATCAGAACACTGACATCGTTTTTAATTCGATTTTTTTACGTATTTTACGTTAGGTATCTGGTACATTCAGTTTCATTATAATTAAGATTTGGCGACTTGTAAGATATAAAATGGTTTGGTATAAAAATAGTAAGCTTACATGTAAGTATTGTTTAAAATAAATACATAAAACTCTTCAAGCACCTAGAATGATTAAATCCTATTTTAATCATTATTGCCATGATCTCCTACAATTGAACCACACAAAGTACAGGTACACATGTATATCTTAATAAAGTTTTTTATTTATTAACGACCACAAAATTAAATTAATTTTATGATAAAACAATTATAACTACTTATATACTACTTACTACTAAAATTAAATTTAAAAAAAAAGAAAAAAAGAATCAAAGGGCGTCGTGAAAGTCCTCCACATCGCCGTCTATTGGGAACGTGCCCAGAAGACTGGCAGCATTGCCACGCTGTATGGCAATGCTTATTTTTTGAGCTAGATACATATCAGCCTTCTGGTCACGCGAGGCGTCGACAAGTCTCTTCGCAAGTTCTCTATATAGAGATCTAGCACTTGGGCCCCATGAGCGCCCGCACAACCCGCTGTGCTAAGAAGATGAGATGGCGCAAGGGTATCGACACACGTTGCGTCCCACACTAAAGGCCTACCCAACTTCCAAGGCAGTAGAGACATTCCATTTGGTCTTTTACCATCGTTGCGTGCCAAACCCTGAGGTTCAAGTTGGGCTGGAACGCCAGCGGTGACAAGAGCCCGACGGAGAATGTCATTCAGGTTGCTGTGTCGTGAAATACGACCTGCGCTCCTGCTGCATGATAGGCCATCGTGACCAAGGCTGTCGACAGCCTCCCCACAGTGACAACGATGTGGAGCGACACATGGCGTACCTAACCGGAGGCAAGAAGCGATGCGAAAGGTCGTGTCGTCCAACATGGTACCTATGTTGGACGATGGCAGTGCTTGAAGCCAGAGCCCCGACTCCCACTCTCCCACAGCCAGCAAACGAGCACGCTCTGCAGCATTGTAGGATGTACGGAGAAGATTTTCTCGTACTGCGCTGCAAAGCGGCCCGTCCCACTGCCTCTGAGAGGATAAATTTTGGGGCAACTCAGTGCTTGGACAAGCCATTTTCCAAGCATTAATGGCATCGATCTTACACGGCACCTCAGAATCGACCAGTGTGGGTGCTAAGATTTTCCTGGTTAGTTCTGCAGTGCTGTGGACCGATGACAGAAATGCTGGCAAGCTCACGTCGGAAATTTTGCGTACGCCAAGCCCACCCAGGGGAACAGGTAATGTCGCCTGTAGCCATGCTCGGTCGTTTAGAGCCACATTTAAAATGTTGCTTAGGGTGTTTTGTAAAATTTTGTCAATATTGACTAGTGGGCTTGAGTTATTCCAAAAAGGCGAAGAACGTAAGGCGTGTGTGAACTTAGGCACAAAAAGACAGTATCGAATAATAGTGAAAGCCGAATGTATATTAATTTTGAGCAGGCGGTCCGAAATTTCACTAAAATTTTGAATTTTTTCATGAATAAAAGAATCAAAACCTTCGTCTAGTATTGGGGACCCAAGAAGGCGAAGAGAACTTTTTTGAATATGGGTTATACTGGGTGCGAGAGGTTGAAATTTGGATAGAATTGCGGAATGGTCTAAAGTATCGTTGATTAAAATTTCACACTTACTTGGATTAAGGTCTAGGCCGATAGATGAAAATTTTGTCTTCAGGAGTGCCAGGTCCTGATAGACAGTGGCTACGTCGCCTCCTAGGGTTCCGTTATCTAGGTACCAGATGTTAAATTTAGAATTTAGCTGGCTAATAACTGGATGAATGGCTAAACTAAAAATGAGTGGTCCAAGAGGATCGCCTTGTTGACAGCCAACGGCAGACTCCAAAAGATTTTCCTTGTATATTAATTTTGATGGATGCCTGTAGCACTACCAAAGGAAATTGTAAATTTGGGGGGTTTCTAATTTAACTTGCGTCAACAAGGTGTCCCTGTTCACTGAGTTAAAAGCATTCTTTAAGTCAATCTTCAAGATAACATCACCACCATTACAGTCAAGGTACGTTGACAGGGCATGGCATAAAATATACTTTAGATTCAATTATATTCTTTTTCGGATGTGAATTGGTACTTGATATTGAATTTTTTTGACATCTGATATAAATAATTTTTAGAGGCTCTTGTGATACTTTCTTCTATAATTTTAGTCTTTAGTCATATTTAAGCCTTGGTGGTTGCTTTTATT
This sequence comes from Euclidia mi, assembly GCA_944739405.2. NCBI lineage: Eukaryota > Metazoa > Arthropoda > Insecta > Lepidoptera > Erebidae > Euclidia > Euclidia mi. The sequence goes on along the minus strand of OX123204.2, from coordinate 12,451,581 downwards.
TCTCTAGAATTATCATATTATACATATTTTTTTCAAAAAATATTAATAGAAATATATTTTTCGTATGATCCGACAGATGTCAACCGACAGACATGCAAATACATATCTTTGCATAAAAAATATCTCTAAATAGTTAATCTATCGCACTGTATATACCCGAGATACAAAATTGATAAGATAGTTCATTACCGAGAGCTAATCCTAAGATTGATTATTACTATATGATCTTAATAGGTTTACAGTTTAACAAATCACGGCACATGGCACTTCATATTAAAAATACATAATTTCAATGAATAAAAGCAGATAAAAATAAATACCGTTTCATATTTTATTAATTTATTGAATTTACTTGTATTATTTCCGAGAATTGATAAGTAAACTATGAGAATGTTTTCGAAAAAAATCAGTGATGTAATATGGAACTATTTTCAAATTGAATCAATATGTGCTCATTTCTGGTCCATTTAATTAGACAGATGTTTGCATTTATTACACATTTCATTTTAACTATTTTATCTGCTATTATCGTTATAAATAACAGAAAATTATCAACCAAAATACCACTACTTGAAAATATTGGATACACTGCCATCTAATAGTGCCAGACATAAGCAAAATGATGTCACATTCTTTAACATCATTCTTCAACATTCTTCAATAATTACGTTTTAATAAAAATACCTTGAGCTATATATTTAGACGTAGCATATATGACCCCTCAGGCCTCAGGAGGATAAGGTATGTTTAAAAAATAAAAGGAAATAGTTACTAAACGAAATTATCATTTTATCGATATGATCTAGCTAGACACAGACATGCTTGATATAATATAGAGTATTTCTGTACCTACACACAAAAGTTCGCTTGTAGTAATAGTTATACAAAACTCATAGGTTATCTTTACAACGTGTCATTCAAATGTGGTGCCTCTGAGGCAAAATGAAGTTATTTGGTTTTGTTCTTCCAATAGAGATCTGAGTGACAAAATCATAAGTATGTCTATTGCAAGTAAACTGGTGTAAATTATCTGGGTACATGACAATTACTCACTAAACAATTATAGAAAACGTATTATTTGTAATTCGCTACATAAATTTTAGTGCCATAAACAATTATTAACCAGTTAAAAATACGAGTATATTTCAAAGATATGTTGAATATAAATATTCAGTTTCGTAGTCTTATCTCCAGGGCAATACATTCAAGAGTTAGTTAGTTAGTTTGGATCCGATTCAATAAAACTATATAGCATGAACTGATTAATTTGGTAATAATAAATAAAAAAAAATAAAAAATGTTTATTTCCAAAGTATGCAGATAACAATGAAAGATATACCAGTGGCCCCACACTAAGCAAGCCTGTCCTGTGGGTACCGAGACGATTACATTAAGCGATTACATTGCTCGGTCGATATCTCTAATTTTTAACATTACTAAATTTAGTACATTACTTACACAAAGTTACAAAATAATGAATATTATTATAAGTTTTACCAGTACTTATTTGAGACAAAGTAAATTTAATTAACAAAGAAATTGGTATTAAACAATAATTGGAATGATAACAAACGATAAATATATGTATATGTATAGATATATTTATACATATATAATATATATAATGTGCAAATAAATATACATGTATGCGTAATTGTGGCGAAAATTTGACTACAGCTTATGGAACAGAGCTAAGGCACATTCCTACATCGCAATATTGGTCTGTATGTAATGAATACACAGCCAACACAAAATTAATGAAGAAACCTCTGAAATGTATTCTACACAGAAATAAATAGTAATAGAATGGTGAATGTCACGTTATCGCGTACATTTCGCGCGTGCCACATTTCAGCAAGCCCCGCCCACAGTGACGTATAGATAGTGAGGGGACACTAAGGAATTATTATCGATGTGTGTGTGTGATGTAGCTGTGGAAAATGAAATTATGTTATTGTTTATATAAAAACTGACCATTGCTGATTGTCAGGCAGAATAATGTTGTACAACATGTGTAAACACATGCACTATAGTGCAATAGTTTGACACGCGCACCACGCCCATGTCACCGTTCTATTACTATTTATTTCTGTGGTATTCTACCTACCGTCATTTCATATTCAACTCGTAATAAAAAGATTCGTCAGAGCACTTCATTCTTGGAATTCAAATATGTAAGACGATTACGCTAATCAGTACACTAGAAAGAGTTATCAACAAAGCACAACACAGCCAATGCTCATACCGAGCCTCGGTCAATCACTACAAATGTTTCCTATTTAAATTCTAACAGATTAGAAAACTGCCTCGTTGGTCTCACGGCATAAATGTGCGCGTGGGATTGGGAGGACTCGGGTTCGATTCCCGAGTCGGGCAAAGTGTTATTGGGGTTTTCCGTTAGGAAATTCTCAGTAGCAGCTCGGAGTCTGGTAATGTGCCCGGTACGGCAATAGGCTCGCCCCCTATTACGTGGGACCTTGTCGCACGGGTGATTGGTTTTTAGGTGATGAGCCATACTCAATCACTCGCCGATCAAAAAGGAAGAAAATCAGGTTTTACTTATAAAAGAAAACACTTTTAGAATAGTACACTTCACGATATAATTCCTATATTGTTACAATGCAGCTACTTTAAAACTAAGACTTTTAATAATTGAGAACATGAGTAATTCAGGGCGTGGTCCGACAAGTATAGTTGGTATTCACTGGTGTTCCGAAGGCCAGGGTCTTGATAGGGGAGAAGACTTAACTGCTGGCCGTGAGCTGGAGCAAAAGGGCAGATTGAACAGCGTCACACGCTTATATATGGAGTGCGGGGCGCGCGGGCAGAGGCGCTCCCTCCTTCGTTGTCACACACCCCCCTCTTTAGGGCAGAATTTTCCCTAGGGAAAATTCTCTTGGCTAGCAGCTAGTTGGGGATTACCTGTAATCAAGTAGTGGAAGTGGTGTCAGTATTTTAAGTAAACAACCAAACTTACATAACTACATTACCTATAAATATAATATATGACCCACAATACGCACGCAACAACTGCCCTATGATAAACTAACACACCCCTCATCCATAAAGCCGCCACACACTAGATAGGTGCTTAGGCCATAACATAACAGAATAGGAGAGACAACAATTAAAGGCGAGAAGCGCTTAGGGTAATACACGAGATAAAAGGGACGTCATTAAGAATGAGTTACAGGTATAAGAAGCTACGTCTAGTCCTACGAATTATTATTCTTGGGTTCGGCACCTTGACCACTAGATAAACAAAATACTTAGTCATAGTTAAGTATAACAAACAGAATTTATAAAAAAGTTAAATAAAAATAAATTCAAGTTGCAGACTACAAACTGACTGAATTACAACAGAACAACAAAATACCTAATTATTTTGCTCAATTTAATCACAAAGACCACGATTGTCCACGATAAAAGAACACACTATTAAAGTAAACAATGATGAATCATGAGTTCTATCTAGCAGCGCGTCACTGAGTGAGCGCGTGCGCATCGCAATAACAAACTAGGTATATTTTAATAAGATAAGTACTATTTGACTGTTCCGAGTTCCCGACGCCCGGTCAATCACACACAATAATGCTTTATAAAAGTACCTATAATAACAATTCGATTATAAAATCGATACAAAATTATGAACAACAACAATAAAAGGAACTTCAGAACAAAGCACAGCGAAAAAGAAAAAAATAACACGCCAACAAAGTAGACATTAAAATAAAAAGACTTCCAGAAAAGACCACAAACGAGAATCGAAGTTGTATACTCGGCTGACAGTGACCTTTTAACCACTGATGCACAGGGTAAAAAAAAACAATATATTTAGTTTATGGTAAGATTTTTTAAACAATGTTTAAGACAACATTTGGGTACATAACGGCGCAGCAATTGAAAAATTAGTGTATTTTACGAGAAAATAATATTTGCTACCCACAACAAAAAATATTAATTTATAGTAGGCAATACTACAAACGGTAACATAAATTAGAGAACATTCATTCCGAAAAATAAACAATGTATAGGTTATAAACTGACCCCCCCCCCGTGGGATCTCCACCTTGTCGTGGTGGGGGGGCCTAGTAACCGTGGATTGGTGACCCGCGGTGAAGCTAAGAGGGATCCAGGAGGGGACGCTCCGCGTGGGCTTGACGGAGGCCTGCGCAGGATGCGTCCAAAGGGGCGGGTGCGAGGGACAGTTCTTCTGTCCCTCGCAGTCGGGTGCGGTCGCGGGAGGAGAGGCGTGTCGGTGTTGCGTTGCCGCGCGCCCTATCTCCCGCGACCAAATGGGGGCGCACCATTCGATGCGTCGCGGTGGGGCCGCAGAGGAAGAGGAGATGCGGTGTTGCGTTGCCGTCCTCCCTATCCTCTGCGGCCGCTGGGCGTTTTGGCGGCGGAGTCCAACACCTTAATCCGTCGCCAAGGGGGTTTTGTTCGGGGCCCGCCTGACCATCTGGCGGGCCAATACCCGTCGGAGGGTGGCGACGAGTGCTTTGGTGATGCCCCACCCTCCGACACACGGGTACATGTCGGAAGTCGAGGTGGTTTTTAGTGGAAACACCACATACTCCGGCTCTTATTTCCCCCAAGAGTCGGAGATCCGAAGGGATTTTCCACCTCGTAAAACAAAAAAAAAAAAAAAAAAGTTATAAACTGTATTCTTTTTTTTATTTTATGTAATTTTATGTATCTTTAAATCTTTTACATGCCCTTCGCCAATTGGTTTAACATTCATAACATTTAGTTTTGAAGAATTCTGCCGGTTTACGGCGAAGATTATAAAATAAACAATTGCGTTGATGAGCCGATAACAGAGCTGAGTGTACCTTCTCGAAAATAGAAGATAAATAGTTCAACGATTCGGCAGAAACTTCACATGGCTCATGCACCATAATTGGAATTGAATTCCATGTCAATATACTGAGAACCAAAATATCCTTCAATAATAATTGAGTTTATGCACAATGTGAGGCGTGGGTATACAATGGCGTATAATTTACATTTAGAACATTTTATTTCAACATTAGATTTTAAAATTAGTGCCAAAAAATATAAACATTGTTTATTATAAGAAATATTGTAATTATAGTGACCACGAAAGTTTAAATTCTTATAGAAAGATTGTGGATGTAGTAACATGCACAAAAACAACACATTTTATTTTATCATTTTGTTATTAAAGTTTATGTATTTTTAATGTTAAACAAACATTTTAAAACAACAAATAGGCATTTATATTGTGAAAGTATTTATGAGCGATAACTCATCGCACGAGTTTATGTAGGTATTTGACAACGAATGCCAGACACCTGGCAAAGGCAATTAGTGATTACGCGCAACGCGTAAAAGAAGCGTTGTCGGTATAAACAACAGACTCCATAACACTTTTAACCCGACAATGGCCGTTCTTCACAGCAAGAAGAACAGAGAAACATACCAATTATCTCATGTTTAGCAAGAACAAAAGTACCATTAGAAAACGGCAAAACGGAGCACATACATCATCAGAATCAGGTAGCAAACAGCACCCAATCTTCTCCCATTTAGCAAGAGAAGGAGACCATTATATAAATGGCAAAACAAAGCACCAGGCCTGAATGAGGTTCTTAAAACAACCATAAATTTTTAAACGTTTTTATAGCGATACGTATGACACTCAAGTTATTATATATGAAATCTAATGCATATTAAAATAAAATAAATATTATGGTTAGATTAGTAGTACGCAAAAATATCATACATTTTATGAGTAGTAAAAAACGATTGGTGAGATATAATTATACATATGTAGGTTGGTACTCTACGTACTGAGATATGAGACACTATAATAATAATACTTAAATACTGTATAGCTTCTTAACCTTACATACATATATATATGTATTTAAACTTTTCTACATAAAATAAAAAAATGCCGTTTTTACAAGAATTTTTTGTCTAGAATTAAAGTAATACACAATATTTTTTTTTTGCTGTAACTTCATAATTAATCAGTTAATTTACAATAAAAACATAAAAGTATGATATATAATTACATAATTTGTCTACAATGATGTTTTTAATCCATAATTACGCCCCGCGCGCGGAATGCAAAGTCAGCGAAATATATATATATTTTTTTTCAAATGCTTACATCTAAATAATTTTCTGCAAGTATTGCTATAACTTTGTTTAACTCTTTCAGTCATTAAAATAATGTGGTTAGCAACACTTACGTGTTTATGCATTGTATTATTTTTTTATTATGAGTATATAAATAAACCTTTGATAAAATATATACTAATCATATTATTTATGAGATATCAGTCATCGAACATTTTGGCGGGAACTTCAGTTTTTTTGCCGGGAAAAAGTAAGCAACTATGCAGATTCCAATAAAAATATTTCTTATCAGATTCTTATCAGAATTGGTTTTTATACTTGGAAATCTATTTGGAAAGAAAGTTATCTAGGTTTGAATCTGATATATAACATAAAACGGTCTTTTAAAAAATAAAATATGAAAATTGGCGCCAATAAAAAAAATCTTTGTTTTATTTTTTTTATGTTTAATATTAAAATGTTTCTTTTCATTACATTTATTTCCTCTAAAATTAAATTAAATAACCTTTCTAACCGTGTTTAATACTTATATACCTCCCATAATAAAAAACGACGAGAAAAAGGAATATGTCAGAAATATAAAATCGCGCTCAAAAATGGCGGGAAAAAATTTCTCATTTTCACTTTATACTGCCTTTGCGTTGGCTTTAACCATATTATATGGTTTAAATTTATACCATTAGAAAGCTCATTTAATTACGCGTCTATTGATATGCAACATACCGCAATCGGTTAAGTTATCCGAATTCCACAAACAGATTAGTGCGCAGCGGAAAAGCGTGGGAAAAATGACAGTTTACGCGCTCATTTGTTTTTGCAAAAAAAGGGACAATAGTCACTTTGCGCGGTCAAGCAGCTAAAAGAGTAGAAAAAGGTGTCAGAATTTGTGTAAAGCCTTTAATTTTTCAATGAAATCCCTTCAATCTGTCTATATAAACTAGTCACAAAAATTAAGGGATATTAAAAATTCCAAATTTTTGGGTGATTTTCAACGAGCTCTCCGAGGAAAATGGTTGTACAGAAAAAATAAAAAAAACCAAATTGTACCTCCAAGTGTCTAGTTTTCAGATATGACTATGAATTTTTTTTGTCATGTCCAGGTCTGCAGAAATCCTAAGAAAACTACCAAAAAAAATTTTGGAATTTTTTTCTCGTCAAAAAAAAAGGTCCACGGGCTACAAAAATTTTTTTCTGATTGCTTCGTTCAAAAGCGCTTTTAGAAAATTTGACATTCTTTAATTTGACCTATTCAAAAAGCCTGTACGACGATTTGCCATGGAGTTATCGTCAATCAAAGCAAAAAAGTTCTTTTTAACTTTGATAATCAATAACTCCGGAAATAATGATCGTATGGGAAATTTTAGCGGGTTAAACAGGTTTTCAGAATATGAATGACACTTTTAATTCATTCCTTCAATGGGTAACTTCAAACTTTGTATAGGTTCCTCAAATGAAGTTAGTGAACACTAATAAAGTCTTTTTGGAAATTCTTACCCTAAGTGGAAAATTGCATAGAACCTTTTATGCTTTCAAGGGATTAAGAACTTTTTATCGAAACCACTTTTCTTGTGTCTATAGGATTCTTATACGTACCAACATATCATAATCCCTCATTATTCACGTATATAACAGCATAAATAGCATACTTATTACAATCTTGTCAGATAACAATCCGCTTTGGTATAAATTAAGAAAGTCCGAAAGAGTTTTCAGCAAAGCTCAATTATTTCGTTAAAAGACAAATATTGATGTCTCTTTCTTGCATGTCGTTTTTAAAATAATAATATTCTAGTGTAATCAATGAGTAATATAAAAAGGATAGACACGGTAATAACTTGTTTCCTGTAGGTACCAACATGATAAGCAAATTTTTGATCTTATTTTTGTCCGAATTCTAAAATTGAAAGTCTAAACATTTCAAAAATTTAGTACAAAATCACAACAGATGAAGATAAAATGACGTGATTAGTGAAAGAATGTAATAAGTACCCATCTGTAAGTTACCTGGCCTTGTAAAAAACAAAAGATAACTTCCAAGTTAAAGAACGAAATAAGTTTCATTGGCCTTTTAATAGCTTAGCATATTCATCATGCAGCAAGAGAAATATGTCAGGATCGTTGCAAATAGCGTTACGTAGTCTCTGCCTACCCCTCCGGGAAGCAGGCGTGAGTCTATGTATGTATGTACATACATATCAAAACGAATCAAAACAGTGTTAGGATTCCAATAATTTTTTTTACGAAGTTACCTCCTAAATTACATTCCTAACTATTATAGGAGCTGGATTCAGAGCATCACTGACAATACAGTCAATTACCATAGACTCACGTTATAATCAAATCAAATAACTAAAGTTCTATATGTGATTCATAACCATTCAGTAACCTCCAGTTACTAAACCAGGTACTCAACCAGCCACTCGGTTGCCACCATTCAGTTACCTCCAGTTACTAAACCAGGTACTCAACCAGTCACTCGGTTGCCACCCATTTATCTGCGCATCCTCACAAGGATCGCCAAGTCCCTCCTGGACTTTATGGTTTCCTACGAAACTCCAACACCAGAGTTGTCTGCCTACCGCGTACTCACGGACAACTGCCTTCAAAGTTGGTTGATACCGATTTGTACTGATTTACGGCTACAAATAAACCTCTGACATTGAATCACACAACCAATCAAACACCAGAGTTGTCTGCCTACCGCGTACTTACGGACAACTGCCTTCACAGTTGGTTGATACCGATTTGTACTGATTTGCGGCTACAAATCAACCTCTGACATTGAATCACACAACCAATCAAACACCAGAGTTGTCTGCCTACCGCGTACTCACGGACAACTGCCTTCACAGTTGGTTGATACTGATTTGTACTGATTTGCGGCTACAAATCAACCTCTGACATTGAATCGCACAACCAATCAAACACCAGAGTTGTCTGCCTACCGCGTACTCACGGACAACTGCCTTCACAGTTGGTTGATACCGATTTGTACCGATTTGCGGCTACAAATCAACCTCTGACATTGAATCACATAACCAACCAACATGTAAGCTTAGTATTCTACTGTCTCGTCAGTATTAAGGTTCACACTTTGCTCTCTTCAAGATCGTCAGTTATGCTCTGATCCTCTGGCACAAAGTTTCAGTATCAAAATCAATAAGCAGGAAACTCAAAGTAAAGCTGACATTTCACTATCACGATATCTCTCAAGATATTATTTCAAATCAAATTAACCAAAACATTTAAGCTCTACATATGATCATGGCTATGCATAGCCCAGTAACCTCCAGTTACTCTACTTTCTGCGAACTCCACATGGAAACGCCGAATCTCTCCAGGACTCTATGGTTTCCACTGAAACCCGACCTCCGCCAGAGCTGACTGCAATACCGCCTACTCACGGACTACTAAGTTAGTAGACGCAGATTTCTACCGGCTACACGACTGCCTCAGGTACGATCCGATCCGATCATCATGTAAGTTAAAACACTTTCTTCAATATCAGAAATACTTTGTTCTACCTCAATTTCGTCAGTTGTACTTTGACTTTCAGGCATTTTTCGCAACATGTCGTGTGCGTACTTACAGGTATGCTTAGAATTAAGGGCTTTGAGATTCGATCACCGTCAGGAATTTCTGTGACCTTAAATTAACCTTTATACTTAGGGTCTAACTTCGTTTGATTACGTTCCTCGTTCATAATCAACACAAAGTAACCTACTGAAAATTTACTAAGCCTTGCTTTTGTCTTATCAAGCCTACGTTTTTCATATGATGCTGCACTCTTAATATTACTTAACGCATCCTCTCACAGTATTTAGGTCAACCTCAGGTTCTACATCATCTGCCATCAATGATAGAGGCCGTGCACACACCTTGCCTATTAACAACTCTAGGGGACTAGCTTTCGTCGTTCGGTTAGCCGTACAGTTAATCACGAGTTGGAGTTCGGCTATCCCTTAATTGGGCAAGATGAACATTATTCCCACATCATTTTTTTGTTGTAAGCGGTCAAATGTGTAACTGTTCCCACAAAACGTCACTATCATTTTTTTTCTTTATGAGGTAACCTACAACATTAGCCAAAATACACGTGTCCAAAACGAACGAAGTATAAAAAATGAGCTGTCAAAGTTTTACTTTCAATGTTTTGTCAAACAGATCACCGTTTTTTGTGTGATTTTGGAAAAAAATGTGATAATGCCGAAAAAGAAATCCGGTAAGTGTTTACTATTGATTTCTTTTATTAGATAAAGGGTCATGTTACTCGTTTATGTAATTCATTAATATGAAAAACAATGAGTGACTGAATTTTAGGGCCCAAAACTATGTGGGAAATTTTAGCTTGTTGCCCGTTTAGGTTTAAATATTTATCATAATGTGGGAAATATTTTCCTGCGAGGACAGGAGGTAGTGCTTTTTTTTTTTTTAGGAAAAACCTTCGCGATTCAGATATTGAAACCCAACTGTCCGCGCTGTTATGTTCGTCAGATAAGCAGATCCAACAATCGCACATGCTAGAATTGTCCAAATTTCGGAGGTGTAGGATGTTCAGTACACATGCAAAAGAACAACACAGCAAATACATTTTCAAAATTTGTAAGGTCTCTTTGTGTGCTGCTCCTTGCTTTGAAATGTTCCACCAATAAGTAAATATTTACATTTATTTGTGTTTTATTTACATAAAATATTATCCTGTAATTAAATAATCACAATATGTTATTTTCTTTCCCCTACTACCGGATGTGTATAAAATATATTTCCCATAGGTAGGGAAATAATTTCCCACATAACACTTACATGTGATGATCTAAATGGGCAAGAGGAATTATTTTCCCACAAGTTTTCCTGAAAAACTGAAAACACTTGGGGATGAAAAGATTTGCAATCCTACTTCACTATACACCCATAATGCCAAATTGACTGCGTTTTTGTCTCAATCACCCTTGGTTTGCCCATGCCCTATTAAGGGCTAATGGATCCTGCCAAGAACGCCCTTGTCATACAACATAGAAACCAGAGGTATCTAACAATTTTAGTGAACAAATATCAAAGCAGAGCTACTTGAGCAGCAGGGTATTCAGGATTGCGATCAAAAGCCACATGTTAATGCACTTCGCTCTAGGAATAAAAGAAAATTATTGCACAGCACTCATTCTAGTCGTTCCGCTATTCCTGACCTAAGTCGGTGGGGAATAAAGGTACTCTGATCAAAATCATTACAGGTTTTAATGAAAATCACAACTAACTCTTTCTCTCGAAGCTGACATGTTGAACAACACGCATACTCGTTAAAATAATAGGAAACTCATTAAAATATTGCATTGCTCATACTCTGATATCCATCGGGTCTTAAATGTCACGCTATGCAACCTCCATCCGGTTACACAACACCACCCGGATAATCATTTCGAGCGTTTAACAAAGTAATCTTAAACTAGGTTTGTTCAACATGTTGCTTTGGTTTTCCTTATCACATAGCAGACTATAAGCAAATCTTACTAGGCTGATATTCTAGATGTTAAGTTTACTACCGAGTATCCAACCAGTCTTTTCAGCGTTATAATTTTGTCATGGATAGTCTAAATACGAAGCTTATCCTAACCTAATCATTAGCGATACATCAACGGGCCTTTTGCATTCAAGACGATGGACAACGTTTGTGACACTATACGATTATAAATGCACCAATGGCTGTCATGTTTGAGCACCAACGGAGACAATGACTAACACAAAAGCTTCAGGGTTAACTAGGCTAACCAGAAAAGCACTTTGCCGGTCCAACCAACGGCAACGCATGGCTTATCATGCAGCCGTACAAACGGCTTATCCAGTTTATGCAAATCTACACCAACGGTATCGTGGGTATCACAAAATTATCACAACAAAGACTAACAAAGTACCCATTTAATGAGAATAAGGTTAAGCATACAATCATCACTAACGATCACTAACCTAGTTCTACCTACAATGAAAATTAAAATCTCCGAAACCGATTATTGTAACGCACTACGATGATAACTCAATCATTTTCTTCTACGTCTGATAATCGAGTTTAACAGCGTCTACTAGAAAAACTATCACTCCTAAACGTCCTAAGCATTACTTGGAATTGGCCAGAGAACTCGGGGCACTTGATAAAAATTCCCAGCGTATCACATAAATTTTAAAAACACAAAGTAGGTAATTTTCACGCGTAAAATCTTAACATTGAATTCAATTTTACTAGTGGTGCCATATAATGATCACGAGTAAGAAACATTTTAATGTGCCCTGTTAAAAACTTATGCACACAAAGAAGCAGGTGTAATTGCAACACCGAGATCGTCTGTACAACTCAGAATTACAACTAGTCACCGTACCACTTTTTACTTAGGCTCTGATCACGTTTGAACGAAAACCGTTAGGTATTATCAACACCACGAGGTCCACGAATCAATAAAATAATGGCGCTAGTAATATATCTCGACTATGGTCAGGTTACACTAACCAACCAACCGCACTCATCTAAACAGCACTGCAGTTCACACGTCTATTTAAGAAATAAAAGCTACAAGCTGTTCTACACAAAACCAGCACAGTCAGAAGCAATAGCACAGTCTTACACTTCATAGTGTGAGACTGTGCAGTGCTATTGCTAAGTTCATACTTAGTATGTACGATTCGATTAGTTTACCAACTTTAACGCCGCTGCCCTGCGAAGGACAGTCTAGACCAGAGTTATTGTTCTAGATTTAGCAGAAAACCAACCGAAGCTGGGTGTTGGTTCTAAAACCAATATTAAAACTGCACTAGAACAATAACTAGCACGTTTCACTCAAACGCACTTGCTTGGAATAATTGCAAATTGGCCTGTACGCTCACTCTTGTTACTTTTAATGGCCATAAAGTAAGACCGAGACAAGATAACCTATTTGCAAGCAAGCATATGATCGCAAGGTTCGTGAGTGCGAGCCACCCTCGCATGAAGAAATAAAAATAATCGCTGTCTTTTTAACTCAAAACTACGTACGTATTAAACTCAAAACCTCCGTTCGATATCTACGCTATAGCTAGGTAGGTCACAGTGGTAGTCAGACAACCATACGCTGACATAAAATAAGGCAATGGTCGCAATTAAATCGTTCAGTACCACCCACATATTTTTTTGTCTTTTCTTCTTTAAGCTATTAAAAGAAGATTATTCATGAGATCATGCCATGGGAAACACGACACCGTAAAAGTCAAACGGTTCCAACAACTCAGTGTCTCGTGTAGGAATCGAACCTACAACACACGGTACGATGTGATGGCGATATCACCACAACGATTATGACATTTCCAAGGTAAAACGCGTAATGTTTTACAATTACCGTCACTAAACAAAATTGGCAGTACCAATAAAAAAAATGAGACAAAATACGCTCACCACGGTTGCAGTTGAAACCGATGAAACCGTTGAAACCGTTGAAACCGATGAGAAATATGGAAGGGCAAGGAGCTGCATGAACGGTTTTATAGGGCTTTACATGGCCCAGGAGTCAGCTTTAAAGCCTCTGTTGCCTGGCTACGATTCGGTGATCTCGTCGGAGAAACCGAAGGTTTTTTGTGCGCAATTATGGACGAAGTTGTCATGACAAACAACTACCGAAAGTATATACTGAGGGACGGTACGGTTGACATACGTCGGGCGTGTCACCAGCCCGGGGAATCTCTCAGGCATAGAGTCTCCAGTTGTACGAGTCCTGCTAATGGTCTGTATTTGCACAGACATAACCAAGTGGCCAGGATAATCCATCAGCAACTAGCCCTTAAATATAATCTCATTGGTTCAGATGTATCGTACTACAGATATGTGCCCGACCCAGTTTTTCGAAAATGGTCGTGCACTGTTGTACTGGGATCGGTCTATCATTACAGACAAGTCTATTGTAGCCAATAAGCCTGACATTGTAGTGATAGACCGAGCAGAGCGACTTGCAATGATAGTCGATATCACCATACCGCATGACGTCAATCTCGTGAAGGCAAAAAAAGAGAAAGAGATCAAATATTTGGACCTTGCTCACGAGATTGTCGACATGTGGGATGTGGATTCGGCAATCATTGTGCCGATAGTCGTGTCGGTGAATGAATTAATCACCAAGAGCCTCGACCAACACCTAAAGATTCGGCCTGGTCGAACAGATTCGGCCTACCTGTAAATCCCACTAAGTGCCAAGCTATTCTGATAGGTAGCCCACGTATCATGTGCAAGGTTGATTTAAATTCTCTCGCTCCTATAATTTTTAATGGCTCAGTAATACCCTTGAGTCCTAGTGTAAAAAATCTCGGCCTACACCTTGACTCTACCCTTGACTGGCGCACTCAGGTAGCGAGAGTTAGTCAGAAAGTCACGAGTACACTGCGTTCTCTCTATCGCCTAAAGAACTTCCTCCCGACTAAGACGAAAACAATGCTTGTGCAAACCCTAATTTTCCCAGTCATCGACTATGGTGATGTATGTTATCTCGACTTGAATGCAGATCTGCTCAATAAACTGGACCGACTTCTCAACAATTGCATTCGATTCATTTTCAATCTCCGTAAATATGACCACATATCCGTTCATCGTTCACAATTGCGATGGTTGCCTATCCGTCAACGACGTAATCTGCGGACGCTGACTACTCTCTATTCTCTTTTAAATTCTTCAAACGCTCCCACTTATCTTACACCTCAATTCCAATATCTATGCAGCAGTCATAATAGGGACCTTCGCTCTACCAATAATCTCCTTCTACTTTGTCCGTCCCATAGCTCTACTCTTGTTCATTCCTCCTTCAATATACAGTCAATCCTTCTCTGGAATGCACTCCCTCTTGAAATCAGGATGTCTTCTTCTCGTGAACTTTTCAAGGCCAGAGTCCGTCGGCAGTATATTGAACAGTTGGCAGAATGTTCATAGTGTATTTGTATATTCGTAATTACTAGGTATATACATTTATGAATATCTATACGTATATATATTTTTATTGTTATTATTAGAATATTATATTCACATACTTATATTTTTATATATAAGTATTAATATGTATTATATTATATTATATAGGTATATATTAATATATATATATATATATATATATATTGTGATATTTAGGTATATATTATATTTTCAGTTATTATTCACTTCATGTTTAGTAATAGCTATATGTGGTTTTGCTCTCGGATTACGGCTCTCTTACGCACCTACCTTGAATTCTCTCTGCACCACCCAAAGGCTGACTGGCAGAGAATGCCACAGGCATTAAGTCCGCCTTTGTGCATTATTTTGTAATATTGTGCAAGAAGTTTTAAAATAAAAATAAAATAAAGAGGCTCGCACTTGGCAGATGGATCAAGTCGTTGATTCAGAAGGCAGTTCTTCTCTACACGGCACGCATAGTGAGGAAGTTCCTGTCTCTGAGGCCCTAACCACCGATGGCTTGGTCCCTGTACCCGACACTGGTGGGTCTCCGTGGTCCCTTTTATATTTCGAAACGTTTTTGTTTTTCGAATGAAATGTAGTTTATTAATATAAAATAATTCATGTGATTGATTATAAATGGAGTGAATAATAATAATAATAGTACACTCCTTTTTTAATGAGCGCTTGTTGCCTGTTAATATCGATTAAGTATCGGTTAAGTAGCCCTTTGTACTTTAGTCATACTGTAAGATTTCTTAAATGAAAATGCTGGTGTTAAAAAAGTAGAGTAAAAATAACGAGAATTTTTGACGTTAACAACTAATCGTCGTATTGGTTAATAAGTATTAGTAATCTAAAATTTCCCAATTGCAATTTAAGTACATTACACATATATCCTAATACTGATAAGTAATCACGTTATAACCATTTTTTAGACTATCTATCGTATGTACAAAGACGCAAACATTTTTGAAGTATTTACAAAACTTTACACATTAGTTTATAACCACAGAATTTAGCACGTATGGAAATCGTCATATACACTTTGAAACCATAATAAAAATGCATTCAAAAAGGTTTAGCTTTCGAAAAACTTGAAATAACATGTTTCCAGCGATATTCCAGTTGTTCTGGTTCTGTTTACTAGTAAAACCGAATTTGACTGAATATTAGCTTTTCTACAGAGCGACTGCCTGTATGATCTTCGCAACCTAAAGGAATAGAAATACTCCATTGTTTAAATTAGTGTCAGTCTATTTAGAGGCACAATTAATATTCTTATGACAGCCAGGCAAGCGATATGTAACTTTAATACGCACATATCTCTGAAAAGCCAGTGATGCGCTCCTTGGCTACGTACCCGATACCCCTGCATGGCAGACTGTTGGCATCTCCACTATCATTCCAGTATCAGCGGCGCTAAACTTTGTATAAAACTATCATTAATTAGACAACACGAGTAACATTGAATTTTTTTGGTGTTGTAATGAGTTAGGCTATTAAAATAGTATATATACACCACTATGTTTTAAGTAGTACAAAAAATTTTACGGGGCTCTAAGTATCTTTTACTGATCATATTTGTGTAGGTAAAAAATAAAACCACTAAGTCCCAAAACTGTCTCAAAACTGTCCACAAAAATACGTAATAATTGGTAAATGCATAACCAAAACTATGAGTAGTAAATTAGTAGGAGTAGTAAACCACACCATTGATAAATTTCCCCCCCTGTCCGCGCCCGCACCGCGCCGCGCTCCGATGCGACAAACAGTGCTAAATCACAACCGGTATTGATCGCATCGTTTTTTCGAAGGCTTATTGTAGCTATGCTTCGTGCGTACTTTTTGAGTGGATAAAACGCGAGTGCGGCTGTGTGTTTGTACAGGGAAGAGTTTGGAAGCCAGTGGATCGGTCGAAGCGGCCCTGTAGCTTGGCCTACATACTCACCGGACCTCACGGCCATGGACTTCTTTTTGTGGGTGTACAAAAGTGAGCCGGTTAGTGTCGCGCATATTGGACGCTTTTGACGAAGTGAAAAGACAGAAGCGTACTTCTCTCGTTAAAAAACAATTTAATAATAATAATTTTATAACGTGTATCCACAGGACGGAAAAGGAGGGGTCCTCTAGGCAGCGTAGACGACGACAGCAAATATCCGCCCTGACGAACAAGCATACCCCGGCTTTTGCGTAGAAGTTCTCTTCAAGGGCATAGCCGTGATAGTGCAGATTAGTCGTGTCGGCAGGGTGGCTTTTTTGAGTCCCCGTCAGAAAAAGAATGGCCGGTCTTGCCGTCTCGAGATAGTGGTGGACGGCGTTAAGGTTTGAAAGGAGTCCGCGGATGTTGACGAACTCCACCTCAAGTAACGTGTGGGTGGGAAAGGTTGACGCCGCTGTGTGACCGTTACCATTACTTGCTGCCATAGTCGAGTGGAAGAAGAAAGGAGGGGCGTGAAAAGAGGTGGCAGTCACCGCAGCAGCGCGTGACAAAGCGTGGAGTATTGTTTCGTCATTGGATTGTGCGTAATAGCAGTGGCCGATTCGCCGGACGGACGGGCCCCCGTACCCTCCCGGAAGTGGTCAAAAGTCAAATGTAAAAAATCATTTATTCATCTAAGTCACAAGGTGACGCTTATGAAAGTAAATTTTTTTAAGTAAATTACTTAATGCTTTTACATTTACTGCCTCGTTCGCAAAGCAATAGGTAGAACCACGAGAAAGAACGGGCAGTAAAACTCGTGGCCACTCTTTTTAATCGCTAGTGTTATGGTACATATTTTGTTTTTGTAAGGAGCTGCAACTTTTTCACATTGTAATTAATTACTTGTAAATAGTAAATAAGAACATACATAATACTTAAACAAATATGCAGTTACTAAATTGAGTGCTTTAGTAGCATTCCAATGTGAATCTGGTGTAACAGGAGCATCCACTTACGCCTTATAATATAGGCAACTCGCGATCATGTTCAGAACTATGTTGGAAAAGTATGTTACAGAAAGTGACGGTATATGAATACACGAAAATTACAAAAAAGTTAGTATCCAGCTCTTGATAACGAGTTATCTTCATCTAACACTGTAGCAAATTTTAATAAAATGAGTGGAACAACAATGTAAATGTAAATGTAGTAAGTTGAATGACCTAATAATGAATACACATGAACATTAAATTAATAGAACTAGAGATATTATATTTAAAAAAAAACTGAAATGCAAGGTATCTATATAAATTCAAAATAATCAAGAGTTGGCTAGTGTAAGTGATCATCTATCCTTATCACTAAAATAATCATTAATGATATAATAACCTTTCCTAATAAGGCAGTATTTTATTTCACTTTTAAACGTACTTAATGGTAATTCTAAAAGACTTATTGGTATTTTATTGTATATACGAATACCTAGCCCTACAAAAGAATTATTAACTTTATGTAAACGAAGATAAGGGGCATATAACTTATGCCTGTTTCGAGTATTTATGTTATGTATATCACTTTATGTAGTAAATAAACCTATATTTTGCCTAATATAAAATATATTAGCAAATAAAAATTGCGAGGCTACTGTAAGAATCCCTATAGACTTAAAGCGTTCCCTAAGAGTATCTTTTGCACCTAACATGTATATTACTCGTACCGCTCGTTTCTGTAGAACGAAGATATTCTGAATATCCGCAGCTTTGCCCCATAACAAAATGCCGTAGGACATGATACTATGAAAATATATATAATATATAAACTAGACGAGCTGTGTCGACATCAGTAAGTTGTCTAAGTTTTTTGACAGCATATTACGCAGCAGAGCTGAGCTTACCTGCAAGACATGCTATATGTGCACCCCATTGTAACTTATTATCTAGTGTAATGCCTAGAAACACTGTCGAGTCAACTGTATCAAGTTCCTCCCTATCTAGCCTTATATTAGGTCCCAGTTGTCTAACGTTAGGTAAAGCAAATTTAACGCATTTAGTACATATAAGTACTAGGTTGTTTGCTGTAAACCATTGTGTAACCTATATAAGTGCATTATTTACATCATCAAATTGATTCCTATTCATGTCTACTTTAAAAATAAGTGACGTATCATTTGCAAACAGTACGACATCACAGATGTTTTTTAAATAAAAAGGTAAGTCATTAATATACACGCTGATTTTTAATTGGTTTTGGAGCGAAAGCCATCTTATTACTTATCGTTAATAGAACCTAACCAGCTAATAATATTTGAAATATAAGCTAAAAAAATCTTGAGAAATTAATTAATTTAATAGTACGAGAACACGAAGTATCAGTTTGCCGCACACTGGCGAACTACGAGCGATCGTGTCACACACACACACTGGCATTAGTCAATAGTCATTGAACCGTTATTCCCGGCCGCCCGCTCCCCACCATGCGCGCGCGCCACCCTCCGCTGCAGGGCGCCAGCGGGAGGCGGGGGCGCGGCGGGGGCGCGGCGGGGTGCGGCCGTGCGGCGCGGGCGCAAGTTGACCTTCAGTCGTAAGAAATTAGGTCAATGGGACAGTCGTATATCACGCTCCCGTCACTCTGTGTCCGTGTTACGTAATAAAACTACAATCGTGCATCCTTACAATACTGATGTGTTCGCTAGTGGATTGATAGGCCGCAACCTGACGTGACTCCATAGGGTTTTATTAGTTGATCGAGGTTATAAGATTTGTGTACAAAGAAGAAACGGAGTCGCGAGAACGCGAGAAACATGTGTGTGCAAATGTGTAAATTGATTGTGATATAAGCAGAAGACTGTAAAGGTAAGTGATATGTTTACTGCTTGTCGTAAATACCTACGTTGATAAGTAACATGTTTTAAACACGCCAGAAATAAGTAAATACCTAAATTCGGCTTTTACTAGTTATTGAAAATGACTATGTACCAACGATTAATACGTAAATAATAATAAGTTCTTCTTTTCGTCTACTAGTTTATTATGATTGCGTGAACCCACAGCTTATTTCTGTGACTTACGAAGGAATAGGTAGGTACAGCTATTTAGTTACATGTGTTTATTATTTTAATCATTATTATGTGCTGGTGACGGATTAAGAATACGAATTGTCACCACCCCATATCATCCCATGGGTGTCGTAAGAGCCGACAGAGGGAGTATATCATGCAGAGAACAGCACTGTAAGAGTCTAAGAGAAGAAAAACTTAATACAAACCCTATACCAACCCGCTTGGCCAGCGTGGTATAGTAGGCCAATTCCTCCTATCAAAGGAGAGGCCTAGTCCAGCAGTAGACTATTAAAGGCTGATGATGATGATATGTGCTTAAAATTATTGAAGTTGTCATCGTAATTAATTTGTGTTTCGTAAGTACGTAAATTAGGTATCACTATCCATCCGTACATCTTATGCCGGGGCCTCACTAGCGGCTAACGTCAATGTCTGCTAGCGCGATAATTATTGCGATAATGTTTAACGCGCTAAAGTAGATGGCTACACTTGAAACATCAACGTGAATGCCCATCATTGGAGATAAAAACGCCAAACGCCAATGTTAATGCCGTTGTCAAATTATTACACGGTTAACATACATTACCGCAATAATTAATGGCATTTCTCGTTAGTATGGCTCTAGCAGAAGTGCTTTGCTGCCTCATACGTGTTTTATGTGTAGTTAGTTACCTACTGTTACACGCGGTGTACTGTACCTAAAACAGCTGTTGACCTCGCCGCGCGACGTCAACAGCTGTTTTAGGTACCTACAGCGCGCCGACGAGTCGATCGACGATCGAGTCGCACGTTACTACTTATTTCCTAGAGTTATTAACTTTTATAACTTTTTTATTTTACGTGGTAGGTAAATTTTGATTTTGAATATGAATAGCAGATATTTTTTCCAACGTGAGGTTTTTTTTTCCTAAACCAATAAAAAATCAGCGTGTATAGAACCTTGTGGAACGCCTAACTGTATAGGAAATTTAGAGGATGTTGTCCCATTTACATCGATGCACTGAAATCTCTGCCGCAGGTACGACTCGACAACACAAAGTGCGGTTTCCTCTACGCCGTAGTGGCGAAGCTTACGCAATAGTGTGTCGTGATGAACGTAATCAAATGCTTTTGAGAGGTCACAGAATACTCCGATAGCATTTTTAGATGACTCCCAAGCATTATAAACGTGTTTTATGAGAGCAACACCCGCATCAGTAGCGGATCTACTTTTAGTAAATCCTTATTGATCTTTATGAAGCGGACTATTTAAATTAAAGTGTCTTAGTTGCTGCTTTAATAAAATATTTTCAAATATTTTACTAAATGCCGGCAAGATAGAGATGGGCCTAAAATTATTTACGTCATTTTTACTGCCAGATTTGAATAAAGGTATGATTTTACTTAATTTCATCAAATCCGGAAACCCGGTCGCCGGGTCCCACCATCCGGTCACCAACCGGCACGACGAGCCACTCAGAGATTATGCGCGGCCTGGTGGGGCAGCCTCCCGAGATGGTTAGTCCCAGTTGGGCCCCTATACTATGCCGCGGGCGGCGATTTCTACGGGTCTCCCTGGCCGGCGGGTCAACCCCCACTACCCACACAATGACTCCACTAATACTTCACTGGTCCAACGCATGCTGTGGTAACCGCCCCCTCACCTAAACCTTCACACTATCTCTGCCTTCCCCAAAGCAAAGGAAGAGAGAATGGGAAGGAGGGACTGGGCCTCCGGCGCTCTCACTCACCAAGCGAAACGCAGCAGAAAAGTACTGCTACTTTACGTTGATCTTCTGTGAGAGGGTAGTACCACCCCGGTCGAGCTGACCCATTCGTGCTGAAATCAGCATGGCCCTACTACCTAGTAAATATATTCGACAATCACTCTTAACTGACTCTATCAGGAATATAATGATGTATAAATTTGAGATTTCTCAAATAATTTTGTTAATATTAATCGAAGTGAAATAAGATAAATCATTAAGTCTTGACCAGTATTTACTAGTATATACATATAACAGTGTTTAATGTTATTAATTGTTTGTTCCAGATTCGTTGAAACTAGCCCATTGGGAAACATCTGCAATCCAGCCAACACGCCATGCATTGGAGGTTTTCGCCCGACTCACCACAGTTATACGCGAAGGATTTGTGAGAGAACCGCAGTCACTCCTCCTCAACGCAGGGGACAGTTTCCAAGGCACTATCTGGTACAACATTCTACGATGGAACGTCACACAGGATTTCATGAATATGTTGCCTCATGACGCACATGTTAGTCTTGCAAATTTTGTTTAAAATGTTAATTGTGCTCTGATTTTTCTGATAGAAATGCTCAGTAAGATCTTCAAATTCTAATAACATGAAGTGTAACAACGCTTCAGTATCTTGGTAAACAGTATCTATGAATACTGAAAAAGTTCTAATATCTATTATATATCTAACTACTCTTAACGTCACCTATTTTGTTGTAATCGGAAATCTTTCACTTTGATCATAATTTGCCTAAGACTTTATTTGCAAAAAGTTAGATATTTAATTTTGATTTATTTACGAAGTAACAAATTTAAGATGCATGATGTATAAATATTCTTGGATGAATTTAATGACAGACATACTTTTTATACACATTGACATGTTTTGAATTTCGTCCACTATACATTCTATCTGTTAGGACAATATAATAATTATTATTTGATATTTATGTCATTCAACTTTAGGTTCTAGGTAATCATGAGTTTGACAATGGCATCGAAGGAGTTGTACCTTATTTACAATATCTGAACGATAAGGTTGTAACAACAAATATTATTGATGATGATGAACCAACGATACAAGGTCTTTACGAAAAAAGTATAATAGTCGAAAGAGAGGGACGGAAAATTGGCATCATTGGTGTTATTATTGCTACGACTGACGTAAGTACTAAATCATAACTGAATCATCATCATCAGCTCTATATATATAAACTGCCCCACTGCTGGGCACGGGCCTCTTCTCACTATGAGAATTGTAAGGCCCATTACGCTGGCCTAGTGCTGGTTGGCAGACTTCACATTATGTGTAGATTAAAAATGTTAATTGTCCCTCGCTTAATAATGTGCCCGGTAGATGACAATAGACTCGCCGCCTATTGCATTAGGACCGAAACATAACTGGCAAAGTGTGGGTGTGAAGTTTGCGAAGCTGAACTACTTTTTTTTGTTTTAACTCCTTTTATTTACAGACATTAGCAAGTACCGGTCAGCTAAAATTCAAAGATGAAGTAGAAACAGTAAGAAAAGAAGCAGAAAAGTTAAACGCCCAAGGAGTAAACATCATAATAGTACTATTGCACTGTGGTCTTGATATTGACAGGTAAATAAACTCGTTACTAGTCACAAACTAATATTAAATGAAGGCAGTAAGATAAGTATTAATAAAGTAACTAACAATAAAGTAGTAGTAAACTTTACGAAAGATCACACAGAGGGCGATGGGGCGAGCTATGCTCGGTGTTTCTCTGCGAGATCGAGTACCAAAGTCACCGACATAGCTCTCCAAATAGCCAGTCTGAATAGGTAATGGGCAGGGCACTTAGAAGAAGATATGGCCGTTGGCGCAGGAGGGTTCCGGATTGGCGCTCACAAGGTAGATCGACGATCTGGTTAAGTTGCGGGGAGCCATAGATGCGGGCGGCTCAAGATCGGTCTGTGTGAAGAATCTTGAGGAAAGTTCTATGTACAGCAGTGGATGCCTCTATGCTGCAATGATGAAACTTTACGAAAATGTCTCAGAAAATACATTCAGAGAAATTACCTTTCTAAAGAATTGTTAGCTCTGTTGGTTATTTAACGTCTTCTTGTTTATATTATTTTACCTGATTATTCACTTTACAGGGAAATAGCAAAACGTGGTGGTCCTTATATTGACATCATGTTGGTGGGCATAGTCACACTCTGTTATACAATGGTGATGCGCCATAAAATACTGGCTTTCCTGTTTTAGGACCTTACCCCATCGTTGAACAAAATAAGGATACACTACAACCTGTAAGCTTACTTTATATTTTTTTAATGTATCGCATAGCAATATAATATGCATAAGCGTATTATATCGCTGACAATGTTGATCAAAAAAATATTGGTTTTACGTATTTGCACATGAATAAACTTTCAAAACATCGGCAGATTTGAGAGAGTGTATGGTATCATCTAATTTTTAATTTTGTAAAATAGCATGTTGATCTTTAATTTCCAGGTATTGATAATGCAAGCTGCGGCCCATACTGAATACTTGGGAGAAATCAAACTTTTCTTTGACTCTGCTGGAAGTTTACTTAAGTGGACAGGAAACCCTCATTACATAGGAAATGAGATTGAACAAGGTAAATTATACTAAAGTTCAACTACGGCCAGGAAAAAAGACAACTCTCGCAGGATCAAATCCTGTGCCGTGGAGGACTTTACAATCATACAACTAAAGGACATCATGAACACCCAGAAACAACAAAGTATGATCACGTGTGAGGATCGAACCCACAACACTCCTCGCAGAGTAGGGAAAATAGCTTTGGGGTCTACAGCGACAGTATGGCGGCTCTCCTTAACGTTACCAACTGGAACTCCCTCCACCCCCTAGCGGTAAAAACAAGAGACATTTTGATTAAATGTAAACTTCAGAACAAGGGTGTCTCCTTGTTCTGGATTAAAGCACACGCAGGGTTGGAGGGAAATGAGAGAGCCAACCAGCTCGCGAAAGAGGCCGCGAAAAAATTGAAAAAAAGACCCGACTACGATCTATGCCCTGTTTCATTCGTCAAGCGTGTCATTCGTCACGGCACGCTTGACGAATGGAACAGGAGATACCGGGAAGGCGAGACAGCCTCGATAACCAAGCTCTTTTTACCCGACGCACGTTATGCATACAGGATTGTTCGCAAAATACCAACAAACAGCGTGACGAGCCAATTGTTAACTGGGCACGGCGGGTTCTCCTCAATACTTGCATCGTTTCAAGTGTAAGTATAACCCGTCGTGTCCATGTGAGCCGGGCACCGTAGAATCGGTTCCCCACATACTCTGCCACTGTCCCATCCACGGAGTAGCACGATGGCAAGCGGAGACGGAAATGGGTGAAACCATAAGAGAGGACACCCTACACTCTCTTATGGCTAATTCAGAAACCAGGGACAGGTTCCTCCTGTACTGCACGGGTGTTGTGGAGCAGGTTGTGCGCAGAAATAGATAGAGCAGGGTGTAGAATCCTATTTGGTAAAATATGACCTTCCGACACCCTGAAAAATCTTTTGTGCGCAAGTGCTGCAGAGCAGGCTGCGCACAAGAATAATAGTATGTATCTATTTGAAATTTAATTATTGCTATTTTATTATCATGATTATATTTTATTAAAATTGTATATTTTGTTAACTAGAAACTAATATAGCTTAAGAAAACTGTATCAAAATGTATTTAATATAATTTAATATTAAAGTTACCCAATTGTCCCATCCAAGGTGCTATCAAGTAAGAGATGAATGAAAGGCGATTTAAAAGGACTTCGACTACGTCGGAGGAACTGGGCTCAACATCCTGTGATTACGGGTGCCATTATAAAAAAAAAAAACAAAAAAAAACCCCACAACACTCGGCGCAGTGTCAAGCAGCGAGGTGGTCGTCTAAACCACTGCGCCAACCGTGCAGTCAACATTTTAAGCTTTAACGGTATCAAAATGTCTGTAATCAATTTTATTTTCCAATGCAAAAGACTGATAAGCGATATTCCACGATTACGACCTAACAAGCAGCATGAAAAAAAGAATCAGATTTTTTATACTCACCAATTCATTTTTTATTTGCGCAGCCCCCGACGTATTAGAAAAAATCAATCAATATCTGCCAATGGTTGAGGAGCTGGCTTTGGAAGAGATTGGTACATCGATGGTGCATTTGACTGCGAGTTGTGCATGCGCCTGTGACGCTTATATGCACTCTGTGAGTTTCTTTACCTGCTTTCTTTAGACGACTAACCCAGCAGAGATCGGTCTCTGCTATAAGACCGCACCGTTTGTGCATTACCATATACCTACATTAATACGGGGGCTAACGTTTCACATCCTTATTTATTGCAAACAATTTTTTATCTCACCTATGTTGTATATGTGATTATATTGTGAACCTTTCTACACTAATATTATAAAGAGGAAAAATTTGTATTTTTGTTTGTAATGGACAAACTCAACAACTACTGGACCGATTTTGAAAATTCTTTCACCATTAGAAAGCTACATTATCTGCGAGTAACATAGGCTATATTTTATTATAGAAAAACTAGGGATCCGTAAGATATTTGGGTTTTTCGGGTACGCGAAGTAGTTCTCTCAGGACGCGGGTGAAACCGCGGGAAACGGCTAGTGTTTAAATAAATTATTATTATTATTCACTTTATTTATAACATTTTTAACATTTGAAAAAAAGTTTAAAAATATAAAACGGACCACGGAAACCCACCGCTGTCGGGTACAGGGACCAAATCACCGGTGGTTAGAGCCTCACAGACAGGAACTTCCTCACGATGCGTGCCGTGTCGAGAAGAACTGCCTTCTGCATCAAGGACTTGATTCAGCTGCCCAGTGCGAGCCTCTTTAGGTGTTGATCGAAGCTCTTGGCGATTAGCCCATTTACCGACACGACTATCGGCACAATGATTGCCGAATCCACATCCCACATGTCAACCATCTCGTGAGCTAGGTCCAAATATTTAATCTCCTTCTCTTTTTCTGCCTTCACGAGATTGCCGTCATGCGGTATGGTGATATCGATTATCATTGCGAGTCGCTCTGCTCGGTCTATCACTACAATATCAGGCTTATTGGCTACAATAGTCCTGTCTGTAATGATAGACCGATCCCAGTACAACAATGCACGACCATTCTCGAGAACCGGGTCGGGCACATATCTGTAGTACGGTACCTCTGAACCAACGAGATTATATTTAAGGGCTAGTTGCTGATGGATTATCCTGGCCACTTGGTTGTGTCTGTGCAAATACTGACCGTTGGCAAGACTCGAACAACCGGACACTATATGCCTGAGGGATTCCCCGGGTTGGTGACACGCCCGACATATGTCAACCGTCCCATCCCTCAGAATATACTTCCGGTAGTTGTTTGTCATGACAACTTCGTCCATAATTGCAAAGACAAAACCTTGGGTTTCTCCAAAGAGATCACCGAATCGCAGCCAGGAGATAGAAGCTTTAAAATTTACATCGGGCCCATGTAAGGCCCGGTAGAATCGTCCATGCAGCTCCGTGCCCCTCCATGCTTCTCGTCGGTCCTCAGTACTAAGTACTGCAGGTTTGTGCCAGTTCTCTTTAGCCAGAGCGAGCGGGGTAAGCCTGGTATCAATTGTGACTACATCGCGATGCACATCCACACTCATCTGCAGAAAATAATCTCTAAGGTTGCACACCGTGGTTGTGGAGGGTTTTAGCACATAAAAAGCCTCGACCCCCACATTCCCGTGGGATGTACAGTCTCATTACCGATGAGCGTGGATGATGCATACGAGATGCAGTCAGCATTGAAGGGACTTTTCTATCCAGGGCATCTAGTTCAGTCTGGGTCCACCTGAGTGTGCCAAAGGAATACATTAGGACTGGCATGGCTCATCCGTTGCAGGCCCGCACCTTGTTGCCGCCTGATAAAAGACTGTTAAGTACTTTTCTCAGGCGGCCAAAGAACCGAGCCTGCAACGTCTGTTTCATGTCAGTCTCAGAAATATTCAAAGACTGCGACATATCCAGGTATATGTAGGTCTCAGTTGGGGAGAGGGATCTAAGTTGTATGGAATCTGAGAGTTGTATCCCTGCAGATTCCATAATTCTGCCTCTATTCACATGCATGACCGCACATTTATCCACACCAAATTCCATCCTGATTGAATTACTAAAGGTTTCGGTTACCTTAAGTAATGCAGTCAGTTGGAATTTGTTGGGGGCAAATAATTTCAGGTCATCCATGAAAAGGAGGTGAGATGTAATATGACCTTCTCTCTTCAACTGATAGCCTAGCCCTGAAGCCTCTAATAAGGTACTTAGGGGGTTCAGGGCCAGGCAAAACCACAGAGGACTCAGGCTGTCGCCCTGGAATATACCTCGCTCGATCATTATGGGAGCGTCGCAACCCAAGGTCGATCGACACCCTGGATAGCGCAATACGGTCCTCCATTGCCTCATACACGCCCTTAAGAAGGTGCATAGAGTTGTATCTACTTTGTACAACTCTAGCACTCTCAAAAGCCACGCATGAGGCACGGAGTCGTATGCCTTTTTGTAATCTATCCAGCATGTTGATAGATTCTTTCGGTTACGGCGCACCTGTTGGCTAATGGCCATGTCTATCAGAAGGAGCTCTTTAGTACCACGAGCCCCACTTTTACACCCATTTTGAGAAACAGATAAAATTTAATTATCAAATATATGTTTAGATAATTTCGTTCTCAAAATGGATGTAAGAAGTTTATATAAAGTTGGTAAGCACGTAATTGGCCTATAATTCTTGGGTTCCGTGGTACTACCAAATTTATAAAGCAGGTGGGTAACACCGGATAAAAAATCAGGCAGCGACGCTGATTCCAATGATGTTTTAGTGATAAATTGGCCTATAATTCTTGGGGTCCGTGGTACTACCAGACGTATAAAGTAGGTGTGTAACGCCGGATGTTAAAAAATCAAGCAGCGATCCTGATTCTAATGATGATTGAAATTGAGATGCTAAGCAAGCATGTGAACTTCGGAGCCATTTAAGCCAAAAATTGTGCAGTCTGTCCGGTCCCGCTGACTTTCAATTTTGTAACGGACGGACTGCACTGGCTATGTCGTCAATTGTTATATATATATTGGCTCCATAGATGGAATTCGTTCACATGCTCGCTCAACATCCCCAATCCAACCAACATCTTCATGGTTGACGGGCATCGACCAGATGCTGCGCCAAAAAGTAACAGTGGTCGACACCCATCACCATTACTGGCTGAGGAATCAGGGTGCTCCCATCCTCGGTACACACACTTTTCGTCTCTCTGGAATGTGCGATTCAGGCAATATCGATCCAATCTTTTTTTATATCGCCGAATTCGGTTTGCCCGTGCATAAATATTTTCTTTTAGAAAGTCGATGCGCACTGTAACTCGAGACAAATAATCTTGGGAACTGATACCAGTTCCCGCGAAGGCCCGAGTCACAAAGCGCATCACTCTCGGTCGTGTATTGCCGGCTCTAAAGAAAGAAAGCTTGCCAATGAGTGCCCTGGTCTCAGCGATACGACTCTCAATCCTGCATTGCCATGCTGGCACCATAACAGACCGTCGAGTAGCGGTATTATTTACAGGAAATTTAACTCCTTCTACTCGACATGCCGTAACAGCCGTACAATACAGGATTGACTGTGTATCGCTGAGATTTTCACTATTGTCAAAATAGATTGACAATAGTGAATCCAAGGCATTCACTAGCGCTATGTTTTTCTTATGCATGGCAAACGAGGCAATCGAGGCCGAATACTTGGATTCATGGATCGGTATTCCCCAATAGCACATTCCAAAGTGCTCCTTAATTGATCATTGTACTGGATACTTACATGAGAAGTCTCGTCATCTACCTCTTCATGGACGACATTAAGGTGTTGCTGTTGAGCAATTACTGTCCCAGTTTGCGATGAAGAAGTGATGGGGAGACCTCTCCGTACGTCAGAGCGAAGTCTCTCAAGCACGGTATCATCCAACAGACGACACCACTGGATGGCCTGCACTTGATCCGATAGCCGTTGTGTTGACACATTGACAGCTGGCTCAAGCGCCTGAAACAAAGGCAGCATCCGATCACGGTACGCACTGAGGCTAGTTCCCCTCTCTGTGGCCACAAAATATGCCCGCATGACTTTTTCATTCATCGAACTCGTCCATCACATGCGGTGCATATCACCACCGGTAGCGGGGGCCCTGTTCGAAACCGGCGGGTCTCGGGGTCCTAAGCGTGTCGATGACCGGCCTCTCCCTCGCCGACGTACAGGTGGTGGCGACGACGGCGGCGAGAAGTACTCGTCGCTCGACGAACTCGACGCTTCTGCGGTTGCCGACAACGCTGATGCGGGTCCGGTGGCTGCGAGGCGGAGCTGAGCGACGAGTCCGGGGGTGTTATGCGTGCTGCTGCGGCTGCCCTGGCTCTAGTCAACATAATTGTATTGATATTTTCCTTTCTTTCAGATTAAATTCATAGTTTGATGATTTTCGTTTGACAGTTGTCATCTTTGTATTTCTTGTATGATTTGTAAAGGTTTCGTTTCGTAAAAATGATATTTCATAAAATAAATTCTCCTTGTTGTTGTTATTTATAATATACTGAGCTATAAGAGTAATATTAAAATTAAATTAAAAATGTCCAAGAAAATTTTCATGTTGACGTTTTTCAGTGTTTCCAGGTTATAGGTTAGGTTATTATTATTATTATATTATTTTTATGGAATATCGCTATCCCTTGGGTTTGCTAAGGGCCAAGCTAATATTCAGCCTAATCCGGTTAGACTAGTAAGTGGACCCCAGGTTGAAACTGGGATAACGCTAGGAGGATGATGATGAAAAGCGTATTATTTTTGTATCTTCTAGTTAGTGGCACTGATCAATTCGAATCTTTCACGACTCGATGACTGCAGATTTTACAGGCAAGATCTGTTTAGACGATTTAAATATTCTAAATGTGGTTTCACTGTCTCACAGTGACACTGAGTAAGATCAGATATTCTGAAAATTTGTAATTAGTGTAAAAGCATAGTATAGGTTTTTACCATTGAAATGTTAATCTGGTAACTGTTTAAGGGCTACGCTCACTTTTGTGTAATAAATCAAGGTGGAATCAGGAGTGATATAAATTCAGGCAATAAGTAAAGATCGACTTTGGTTCGAAGACGAAATCAGGCGATTGTATCATACAACTTTAAATTTTATTTTGCTTATCTTACAGTTGTCACCTATGAGTCCGTTATTTTAGCAACGCAGTTCGGAAACAATATTGAAGTATTCGAATTGAAAGGAGAACATATTTTGAAGATGCTTGAATACTCTGTAGCAAATACACCTTATGCCGGTGCTAGGATGCTGCAAGTTTCAGGTAATTTTTATTTAGCATTATTTGATGCTTTGTGTATTGAAGTTTTGTTGGTAACTAAACATTTACTGGTTAGAACCCCTAGAACGGCTCGACCGGAAAAGTACGAGTAATAAACTTTCACAGAATTCAACAACGTACTTTAAGTATCTATGCCATTGAATATCGTTGGGTGAGAAAGTCGGATGCCCCAACCCTCATCCCGCGCCTCTTCCTCTTATATTTCCAACCCAAAGGCCGGCCATGCACTCAAGTGCATGGCCGGCCTTGAATGAGGCTCAAGCCTCATTTGGTGACGCGTGATATCCGTTAGCGGCAGTTAAGATTTACCATTAGGCGACTAATATGTTCGGTCGCCTCCTGTTACTGTCATTAAAATAATTTGCAAATGAGTAATCCTTTAATTTAGCGTACACAGTTCCACCTTTCCCAATATAATCCAAACAACAATGCATTCGACATAACCCGAAATATGCAGAAACCACCACATCAATATAATGCATACATAAAATTACAATACTAGATCAACAAACAAACTTATACAGGTAAACTGAACAATTCATGTTGCTATTAATTGCCATTCATTTCGCTCGCGTACCAGCTGAAGATGAGCTGCCAAACATCCACAAATAAGTGAGTAGTGGGGTAAGCGAGCAAATAAAATTATACAGTAACAGTCTAACAGGCACCCTTAATAATGGTCATCACCTGCTAAATGGATAACGAAACAATCGCTAGAAAACCTGATGTTTGAGAGTTCTCTATAATCTTCTCGAAATAATAATAATAATAATAAATCTTTATTTGCTCGAATATGGTGACAATAGTTTTTATAAAGCATAGATAAAATGTACATGCATATTCTACCACATAGTGGCGTGCAAATACATTGAAGTCAATATTTCTATTAATTATACAATTTTATTCTTGTTATTATAATTATTGTGTAGTGACATTTAATCAATATATTATGTAGATTATGTAAGTTCATATTATAATCAAGGAGACTTCCATTGAATAACTGATAACATTTATTTTCATTTGTATTCCATTTAATTACATTTTATTTAATTTTATTTAATTTCATTACATTTAGTTTAATTTGAATACAACTTCATTACATTAAATTACATTAATTGGTTGCATTTCACATTATATTTTATGTCTTTATCGTTTAAGAAATCATTAATATTATAATACAATTTATGATCTAACATGTCAATTAGTGATCTCTTAAATGAACATAAAGGTAAATTTATAATTTTGTCAGGCAATTTATATAGTTTTATACACATATAGTACACATTTTTCTTTAATATTTCTAATCTGATTTTGGACAGACATAACTTGCCCTTGCGTCGAGTTCTACTATTTGGATAGTCGCCAAACCTTTGAAACAATTCTGGATGTTTTTAAACGGTTTTATTTAGCTTGACCTGTTTGTTTGTTTGGGTCAAATTTAGTAATTGGAATTTTACCCCCTTCCTGATGACAGATTGATCTGATATTTGGTACACACTCTTAATCTTAATGACAATACAACTTAATATATTCTTTATGATTATAAATCCAAGATGGCCGCCGATACAAAATGGCGGATCACATATTTCTTCACAACAACCTCGATATGGGTATCAAAGGAAAAGGCTTGATTGGTGGAATAGAGCTCACTATGAAAAAACCAAGATGGCCGCCGCCACAAAATGGCGGATTACATATTTTTCAAAAATACCTTAATATGGGTATCAAATGAAAGAGCTTGATTGGTAGAATAGAGCTCACTATGAAAAATTCAAGATGGCCGCCGATACAAAATGGCGGATAACATATTTTTCACAAATACCTCAATATGGGTATGAAATGAAAGGGCTTGATTAGTAGAATAAAGCTCACTATGAAAAATTCAAGATGGCTTCCGCCACTAAATGGTGGATTACATATTTTTCACAAATACCTCAATATGGGTATCGAATGCAAGGGCTTGATTGGTAGAAAAGGGCTTACTATGAACTTACAAGAAAATTAAAAACTTGAAAATAAAATAAAATAAAAAACATTTTTATGTTAAACGGTTTTATTAAAATAAAAAAATATGTAGTACGGTTATGTACTAAAAGCTAAAAATAATTCGGCTAGTCCTAGCTACCAGATCGCACCAATCATCTCATTAGTCTGGGGTATTGATCAGACAAATAAATATAAAATCGTTGGGCGTAGCGTATACAGAGGAAACATTTTGATAGAAATTTCACGCGCCCAACGATTTTATATTTGTCTGATCAATACTCCAGATTGATGAGATGATTGGTGCGATCTGGTAGCTAGGACTAGCCGAATAATTTTTTAGCTTTTAGTACATAACCGTACTACATATTCTTTTATTTTCATAAAACCGGTTAACATAAAAATGGTTTTTATTTCATTTTTTTAACAAATGTACATATGTGTAAAATATATAAGCATGGCAGTGGTAAAATTTTTAGCCTTTTAAAAAGTGGTTTACAACTGTCAAAGGGCTCCGCCCTACATATCGAGGTCCGATCGAAATATTGTGAGGTCTGCCTACCAGCACTGAAGCAGCATCTAACTTTTCTTCTAGAGTGAAGAGTTCCGTGCCCGTTAGTGGTACAGTTTATAAACAGGGTTGATATTATAAATGGTGCTTTTATTTGCACTTCACTCAGTCGTCTGTCTCATCTCATCTTATCTCAAGAATGTACATCATACGCAGCTTTATTCTACAGCTCCGTTGGGAACGGTGTTCAAAGTATACAAAAAAAGTTCTCTAAAAATAGTCGTTTATTGATCAATAGAGCCCGATTTACGGACTGAGCCGTTTTCTCTATGCATTTATTAATACGCCAATGATGTAATTACTTAATATAATATTTTTTTCTGTAATAGTGTAAAAACGTATCCGTCGTATGGATGAAATATGATGAGGCGATTTAAGATAATCATCATCAGCATTTTAAATCGCCTCATATTTTACTACGTAGAATATTTGCGTCTTTATTAAGTATCTTATATTAAAAAGGGGTATATTAAAATTCGGTTCTTAGTGGGTGCATTCATTATTAAAGGAACCCGCTACCACATCTCATAATTCTTCTTTTTTTCTTTAGTTTGGGCTCAGCGACGATTCTGTCAGAATATTTAAGAGTGGTTAGGCTTACCTTTAATCAAACTCTTATCAAAGCTTGTTAGAAATTACAAAGAATAAAACGAATAATCGGCGAAAAATAATAAAAATCCTCGGACTGTATACCAAAATCGACCATTAGGAAAATTGGGTTGGTTGAACTGGTATTACCCTTTTTAATTAAGCTAAAACGTTTCTGCTAAGAATGGGTTGGCTTCAATTGTGTGGTGAACCCGTGAATTGTATGTAGCTTTAAATAAAACTGGCTAAATAACCCGTTTATATTGAGTGTACCAGCAACTCGTGTTCTTTTTATATGTATTCTAAAGAAATGTTTATAAGTACATAATTATTATATTATAAACTATATTTTGCCCGCGGCTTCGCGCGCGTTAAATTCGGAGTAATACATATCTACTTTCAGTCTAAAATTGTGTGAAGACCCTCCTGATTATTCTAAAGAATCAGAAGCTCTACGTAGCGTCTAGCGTTACTTTGTACCCTATAGGTACAAAGTAACTCGGTCAATATCCATGACAAAAGTCAAAGTCATATTTCAATACATGTCCAATATATATCTATAAACACTTTCGCATTTATAATTTCAGTAGGTAGAGAAAATCGTTTCAGCGGTTTGAGCGTAGTATATAACTATTAGTTTATAGGCGAACAATGTAATCACCGTGCACAACATGCCAAATGAATGACGTGTGACGATGTGTCAGTACTGACAGATAGCACATGCGCAGCACTCAATTATTCGCGCATGCGTTTGAGAGATATGTAATAATATCTAGGCTTTGGGCTGAAATTACTGATATCCAAGTGTTTATACATAATATGTAAGAGGATAGTGGCAATTAAATGACACTGACATGACGTTTGACAGTTACTCTGTCAAACGTGTAAATAAGGTGTACCTATATAAGTCGACAGGCTCGGCTAGTTCGTCCTATTCTCCTTCGACGACTGCTCAGGTACGATATGGTTCTGACTATTTAACTGCCACTGTGTTTCAAAATTGTGTTGCTTGTTCTTTTGTTTAATCATCTAGGAAATAATGTAAGATGGTGTAATCATTATCTTATTGATATTGATTGTGGGTAGTTTGATCGTTTGTGAGATACTAAAGATTGTAATATAGGATAGAATAATATACTATGCATCAAGTTGTATCAATGAGATTCATTATATACCTGTAGTATACATTTATTAAATTGTATTGATGCTAAATAATGCTTATTATATTCTGTTGTAAGGCAGACCTTTCTAGTAATATAAAACTACCCACAACATTGATATTTGATGTAGATTGGCTGTACCACTGTTTGTTCATTATTGAAAAGACTGACCAAGAGTTTTATTGCCCGTTCTTTCTCTTGGTTCTATGTCTTTGCTTTGCGAACTGGGCTCTAAATGTAAATGTAGAATACGACGTAATCTAAAGATATATCCTTGTGCCAAACTGAATAAATGAAAGTATGATTTGATAGTTGTCTCTTTTATTTATCTAAACTGTCTCTACACTATAGGGAGCTTTTCTGATTCTGACATCAGAAGTGTGATAAATTTGCGCCCACAATACTAATACACCTAATTGCAAGTTCCAGAGTCTCCTCATCGTGATGCCATGATTCTGCCTAAGCCCGTCACTGCACCGTTCAGCTGACGACGGAGAACGATTGCCCTACGATCCAGTAGCAACGTTGCTGAGAGCAAGCCGGTGGATGAGTACCGACTACATATCTTAACGATCTGCAACAGTATGCTGAAGCCAACAGCAACAACAAACTGCAAACGCTGGTAATGTACTTCCACCAAGATTATAGCCATGAATGGTCGAAAAATATGACTATTGTGTTTATGTGGTACCAGGTTATTTTAACATGTTCATCAAAAATGTATCTGAGTATAAAACTATGTAGGTAATAGCGAAAAAATTACAGAAAATGTATAATAGATTTTTAAAGTAGCCGATATTGTTCTAATCTGTTGGAATTTAAATAGGCAACTTTTGTAGTGATTGACCGAGACTCGGTATGAGCATTAGCTGTGTTGTGCTTTGTTGATAACTCTTTCTAGTGTAAGCACTGATTAGCGTAACACAGTAAAAATTGCCTCCCGCCAACACATACCCCGCGGCTGCAGCACACCATACACTCCCGGCCTCGATAAGGACTCTGCAAATGGTCTACGTCGCTAAGCAGCACTATACGCAAGAGATCCGTTTTCCGAAACTACACTGACAGCTGGTGAAGAGCTAATGGCTATGGTTGGAGAAAGTCGACGACAAAAATGGATGAATACCATCACATCCATCGATATGACTCACAACAGCAAGAAAGCTTGGTCTACATTACGGAAATTAACTGAGAATCCACCTAATGCCTCAAACCCAGGGCAAGTAACAGCTAACCAGATCGCCCACCAACTCATAAGCAACGGTAAATCCAGTCATAAGTTGCCAAGGGTTAGAAAAGAGACTATTGCTCCTAATGATTCTGCTGATATTAGCAAAGCCTTTAATCTATGCGAAATTACAACAGGTATAGATTCGCTCAAAAATGGCAAGGCTAGTGGAGTGGACGACCTCACGGTGGAGCAAATTAAACACCTGGGCCCTGTGGCGGTATCCTGGCTTTTGGCTATGTTCAATAACTCTCTTGCTACTAGCAAAATACCAAAACTTTGGCGCAGGGCAAAAGTTACGGCACTCTTGAAGCCTGGGAAACCTACCAACAATCCAACTAGCTACCGACCAATTTCTCTTCTTTGTCACACGTACAAACTGTTCGAGAGGCTACTTCTAAGCCGACTAGTCACAATAATAGACCCAAAGCTGATTCCGGAGCAAGCTGGATTTAGACCAGGCAAATCTTGTACTGGACAAGTACTTCGACTCACACAACGGATAGAAGACGGCTTCGAAGAAAAAAAAATTACAGGCGTCGTGTTTGTAGATCTGACAGCAGCGTACGACACGGTGAATACCAAAATTCTTCTTCGTAAGGTCGCGCATTTAGTGGGAGATAAGGGCTTCATCAGAATATTGGGCGAGCTTCTACACAATAGACGTTTTCAGGTTTCACTAGGCAGCAACAAGAGTAGATGGCGATGTCAAAGGAACGGTCTCCCACAAGGAAGCGTTCTAGCACCAACACTGTTTAACATCTACACAGATGACCAGCCTTCAACTGTGCACACTGACCGCTTTCTTTACGCCGATGACCTTGCACTAACAGCCCAAGGTACTAGCTTTGAAGAGGTGGAACAAAACTTATCAAGTGCATTAGAGACTTTTGATAGGTACTACAAAAATAATGGACTTAAGCCGAATCCAAGTAAAACTCAGGCATGCGCATTTCATCTTCGCAACAACAAAGCCAGCAGGAAGCTCAACATCACGTGGCAGGGCGCTAACATCGAGCATTGTCCTAACCCCAAGTATCTAGGAGTCATACTTGATAGGTCTCTCACCTATCGGCGCCACTGCGAGGCTACCAGGCAGAAAATTGACACCCGGAATAACCTTCTCCGAAAGTTGACCACTACCCACTGGGGAGCATCGCCTGATGTAGCCCGAACAACTGGCCTAGCTTTATGCTACTCTGCAGGTGAATTTGCGTGTTCAGTATGGCGTCGATCTGCCCATGCAAAACAAGCCGATTTTGCACTGAACGAAACGTGTCGCATAATAACAGGATGTCTTAACCCCCCACGTGATTACAGCACGCATGGTCGTGCTCTAAAAAAGTCGTCCTATTGGTCGCGGATTTTTTACGTTTTGTTTTACTTAAACCAAGAAACGAAAGTAGTATCTATTAGAATAGTTCATATTCTATGCAACTAAAACGTTTTAGAAGGGTGAGGGAAACGAAACGTGCCAAAAATATTGAAATATAATTATCTGTGTCTCAGTTGCGAAAGCGTCCGCCATTGTTGTGTTTTGTTCCGCGATCTTTATAATAAAAGTTGTCTTGTGGAAGAAACTGGTGAATATTTTATAAATATACTTATATAGATTTACTCAGAAATAAATAAATATTAATTGTGAAGTGACATTATTCGTGACAAAGACACGAAATACAGTGATAAAAGGCAAAAACTTTTTAGAAGGGCTATTTCTACTCGTGAAACTTGCTATTTTCGTAATAGTTTTATGATAAATACTCTTTTAATAGTTATGAAAGACATAAAAGTACCCAGATTATTTATCTGAAAACATATTTTAGCAATTAAATACTAGTATTGTTGTACATTTTCACTGTTATCGTGTTTCAAATGGTAAATAATTCACAGCCACAGTGTTCGTTACAGTAACATGGCGGCCTGGCACGGCGAACTTTTTATTACGCGTTCGGATTATAATTTTTTTAGTGGCGTTAGATTCATTTGTTACAAATAAATAATGTATTGTGTGAAAACCTAAAGGTACATGTGATAATGTTTTTGTGTTTATGAACCAAACAAGTAATGAAATTCATTAATATGTGATGAAATGTTTGTGCGAACGAGTGAAAAAAAACAAACTTCTAAGTTTGTAAGCCTGTTTTGCCGGAAAGGTGAGTATTTAGTTGTAATTAATGTTATTATTATGATAGTTGATTTAATACCCAACACAATGATATGCAATTTATGTGATATAATTATATTAAGGTCTCATAATTATTTTTTTTCCAGTAACCTATGCCAATGAAAATTTGCAGCAACGTGACCTTTCGCACTTGTGGCACTTTGCCTTTAGTTTGATCGCACCTCAAGGGTTAAGTCGACACCTCTAAATAAAATCTACCCTCTGGCAGGCATTGCCCCGCCCGCGGTTCGCCGAGAAATGGCCTGCGCTGTTGAGAAACGCCGCCAGGAAGAGGACCCTCGACACCCGTTGCACAACCATAGATGGCCCCGTGGTAGACTAAAAAACCGCAAAAGCTTTTTGCGATATACTGAGGCTAGTCAAGACCATCCGACTAGTTTAAGAAAAAAAATATGGCATGAGACAGTTCCACCACCTGCGAACTATGTGGAAGCCAAAGAACATCTACCCCCCGGAAGTAATCTGCAGTGGCCCATATGGAGATCCCTGAATCGTTTACGAAGCCAGGTTGGCTGCTGCAGACACAACCTGGTGAAATGGGGTATGATTGACTCGGCTTCCACGCAGTGCGACTGTGGTGCCCCCGAACAGACCATGAGTCACCTGCTAGAGTGTCCTAAGTGTCCGCACAGATGTTCGGGGGCCGATCTATGTCAAGCCACTGACAATGCCGTTGCTGTGGCCACATACTGGGCTGGTGCTATTTAAATTCTGTACCATTGACTCGAGAAGAAGAAGAAGCGTAATCGTCCTGCATATTTGAATTCCAAGAATGAAGTGCTCTGACGAATCTTTTCATTACAAGTCGAATATGAAATGATGGTAGGTAGAATACATTTCAGAGATTTCTTCATTAATTTTGTTGGGTGTGTATTCATTACATACAGACCAATATTGCGGTGTAGGAATGTGCCTTAGCCCTGTTCCATAAGTTGTAGTTAAATTTTTGCCACAATTACCAAATTAATCAGTTCATGCTATATAGTTTTATTAAATCGGATCCAAACTATAACGAAAGAAAAAAAATAAGAATATTTTAATGTTAAGCTCTTGAATGTGTTGCCCTGGAGATAAGACTACGAAACTGTATATGTATTTATCTTCAACATATCTTTGAAATATACTCTTATTTTTAACTGGTTAATAATTGTTTATGGCACAAAAAATTGTGTATCGAATTACAAATATTGCACTTTCTATAATTGTGTAGTGAGTAATTGTCATGTAACCAGATAATTTCCACCAGTTTACTTGCAATAGACATACTTATGATTTTGTCACTTTGATTTCTATTGGAAGAACAAAACCAAATAGCTTCCATTTGTCTCAGAGGCACCACATTTGAATGACGTGTTGTAAAGATAACCTATGAGTTTTGTATAACTATTACTACAAGCGAACTTTTGTGTGTAGGTACAGAAATATTCTATATTATATCAAGCGGGTCTGTGTCTACCTAGATCATATCGATAAAATGATAGTTTTGTTTAGTAACAATTTCCTTTTGTTTTTTTAACATACCTCATCCTCCTGAGGCCTGAGGGGTCATATATGCTACGTCTAAATATATAGCTCAAGGTATTTTTATTAAAAAGTAGTTATTGAAGAATGTTTTTATATTACATAGGATTAAATTGACTTGTTAAAGAAAGTTACATCATTTTGTCTGGCACTATTAGTTGGCAGTGTATCCAATATTTTCAAGTAGTGTTATTTTGGTTGATAATTTCCTGTTATTTATAACGATAATAGCAGATAAAATAGTTAAAATGAAATGTTTAATAAATGCAGACATCTGTCTAATTAAATGGACCTGAAATAAGCTATTCAACTAAATTGATTCAATTTGAAAATAGTTCCAAATTACATCACTGATTTTTTTTCGAAAACATTCTCATAGTTTATTTATCCATTCTCGGAAATAATACAAATAAATTCAATAAATTAATAAAATATGAGACAGTATTTATTTTTATCTGCTTTTATTCATTGAAATTATGTATTTTTATTATGAAGTGCCATGTGTTAAACTGTAAACCTATTTAGACCATATAGTAATAATCAATCTTAGGATTAGCTCTCGGTAATGAACTATCTTATCAATTT
Source organism: Euclidia mi (assembly GCA_944739405.2). Lineage (NCBI taxonomy): Eukaryota > Metazoa > Arthropoda > Insecta > Lepidoptera > Erebidae > Euclidia > Euclidia mi. The sequence goes on along the minus strand of OX123204.2, from coordinate 12,410,593 downwards.
AGTATCTCTGGTATAAACACTGCGATAGATAAGCTATTTAGAGATATTTTTATGCAAAGATATACATGTGTACATGTACTTTGTGTGGTTCAATTGTAGGAGACCATGGCAATAATGATTAAAATGGGATTTAATCATTCTAGGTGCTTGAAGGGTTTTGTGTATTTATTTTAAACAATACTTACATATAAGCTTACTATTTTTATACCAAACTTCTTACGAATCGTCAAATCTTAATTATAATGAAACTGAATGAACCAGATACCTAACGTAAAATACGTAAAAAAAACGAATTAAAAACGATGTCAGTGTTCTGATTATGTAAATGGAATGAAAATAGCCACAATCACATGATACAATTGATAAATTAAACTGAAATTGATGAAATTAAGTACCTAAGATATTCTGCTAAATATAATAAGTATTTGTATAAGTACATTGATTTTATAAGTGTTGCGATCTAAATGAATAAATCTAGGTATGTATACTTGACTTATAGATATTGAAATATTAACCGACTGGTCTGAATTTAAATTTATTTTAACTAGTGTCTGGTTTGACTTTCTACACGACTATTTATTATACCGTTTCTTACCCAGAGTACTTTTACTGGCATTGGCGTCTAGTTTAACTTTAGGCAGTTCACTGACTATTGGTAACATAAATAAGCTATTAACTAAATTGGTTCATTCTTGATTACTGGTTATTTATTTATACTTTTGTACTGTTTGTACCTGCAATACATTCAGGTCAATTCAGTTTATAGCATTCCATACTGTACATTTACGGGTGGTAGACTAACAATTAGGAAACAACTATTATGGAACACTATTAGGAGAGAGGAGCAGGTTAGTAATATACTATAATAGTCTATATATTATACCTAGGTGCATTTGATATATTATAGTTAAAAGATGTATTATAGTAACATGCTTTAATAGGGTCTGCTGCATTTATTATTCTAAATTGATAACATTTTAGTGTATTATTTATATAGATATCAATTTTGATTATGATAAGTTACATTTATAGTTTTTCCTACAGTTAATTTTTTTGGAATATAATAAAGAACTTTGTACTTTTAGATAGCTACGATTTATAGATTAATAACGTAATAGTAACGTAACGTAATAGATATTATTTGATGACATAGTAGCTTTTACAGATAACATTTTTTTTGTTTTCTTACTAAGGTATTTAAGTTAAATTTTAAAATACATATACAAAGAAAGTAAAAGGGCGGTCTTACTATAGGTTAGAGGTTCTGATAACCATACACAGCATTACATATAAACTTCTTCTAAACAAGGATCGATAATGTAGGTAGCAGTGATGATATAAAGGTATCTGTAAATATCTATAATAATGTGGTAACATCGATTTATTCATTGATGATTAAATAGTTGACGATGGTTGAATTATTGATGATTAACTTACCAATGGTTAAGAAGTTGATGATAATACTGGCAATGATGACGATGTTGATGATAATGATTTTGATAAAGATTTTGATAATGATTTTGATAATGATTTTGATAATGATTTTGATAATGATTTTGATAATGATTTAGCTAATGATTTTGATAATGATATTGATAATCATTTTGATGATGATATTGATAATCATTTTGATGTTGATGATATTGATAATCATTTTTATGTTGATGATATTGATCATATTGCCTACGAACTGCTGAAGTCTTTCGCCTTGTTCTAGCCTGGACTCATGTGATGCAGGTGTGGGGCTAGATAGTATCAAGGAGATTGACCGTTGTTACTTGTCTATTTAATGTGAAAGGAAGGGCAATGGCAATGACAGTGTATTAGAATAAAATATTGTCCTAGTATTACACTACTGTTATCATACAAGTAACTGTATACTTGTAAATCAGTGAAAACAAATTTAATTATTTACGTCAGTTGTGAATTTCAATTATTTATTTAATTTCAATTATTTATCAGCCATAAGCAGAATTACCTAACAATTTTTAATTTTTTATTCTTAAAAACGTTACTTATTTTTTATGCTTCGGGGGGGCTCCTTTTGTACTAAATTATTTTTGTCATTTTGTGGATGGATAATGCAGTAGTGTAATATTCTAAAATTAAAGCTGTACTTCTATGTAATATGTGTATTGTGAATGTTAATGATCCCTTGGGTGTGGTGTTAATGGTATCAAAGCAGCTGATACAGAAAACTTATTTCTAGATTCACAAAATGAAACCGTAATTACTGTAAATATGAGTCCAGTTTATTTTTGTGTAATTGTTTCGTACAATTGGATTGTTGTTGTGATACTATTCTTATAATTGAACTTACTTAGATGGCGACGTAAGTCAGTATAGCCGTAGCGGACGTAACGATACTATAGTTTTTAGATGGCTTTAATCAATATGGTAAAAATACATTGTTACATAATACAGGGCGCCCGTCGGGCAATTGTTTAGTAAAGTGTTATTTATTTTTTGTACTTCGAGGACGAAGTAATTGTCAGTCTGGCCGTGAGAGATATGTAATAATATCTAGGCTTTGGGCTGAAATTACTGATATCCAAGTGTTTATACATAATATGTAAGAGGATAGTGGCAATTAAATGACACTGACATGACGTTTGACAGTTACTCTGTCAAACGTGTAAATAAGGTGTACCTATATAAGTCGACAGGCTCGGCTAGTTCGTCCTATTCTCCTTCGAAGACTGCTCAGGTACGATATGGTTCTGACTATTTACTGCCACTGTGTTTCAATATTGTGTTGCTTGTTCTTTTGTTTAATAATCTAGGAAATAATGTAAGATGGTGTAATCATTATCTTATTGATATTGATTGTGGGTAGTTTGATCGTTTGTGAGATACTAAAGATTGTAATATAGGATAGAATAATATACTATGGATCAAGTTGTATCAATGAGATTCATTATATACCTGTGGTATACATTTAGTAAATTGTATTGATGCTAAATAATGCTTATTATGTTCTGCTGTAAGACAGACCTTTCTAGTAATATAAAACTACCCACAACATTGATATTTGATGTAGATTGGCTGTACCACTATTTGTTCATTATTGAAAAGAATGACCAAGAGTTTTATTGCCCGTTCTTTCTCTTGGTTCTATGTCTTTGCTTTGCGAACTGGGCTCTAAATGTAAATGTAGAATCACGACGTAATCTAAAGATATATCCTTGTGCCAAACTGAATAAATGAAAGTATGATTTGATAGTTGTCTCTTTTATTTATCTAAACTGTCTCTACACTATAGGGAGCTTTCTGATTCTGACACGTTCTTACTTCCAAGAGGAAAATTTCTGCCGTACAAACTTCTATCCTCCCTACAGTCCCTCCCAGTTTATTTTTTGCAACTTATGGTAGCCTTTGTCCGTCTCCATGGTCCAATATATCTCTATATTAAATTTCAACAAAATCGGTTCAGCCGTTTTCGCGTGATAACGGAACATACATACATACATACAAATATACATACATACACAGTTTCTAATTTATAATATTAGTAGGGATAATTTTCTTTCTTCTGTTTTTTAAATGTGTCAAAATAGACAACGTCATCAGTTCCGAATTACTACTACCCCAATTCGGCATTCTCAAGGAAGTGTGCTCGGAGGAACACTCTTTCTAGTGTATATAAATGATCTCTGTAACCTAAACCTACATCATGGCACTATTGTTACGTATGCTGACGACACTGCGCTTATTTTCTCAGCAAACACTATTACGGAAGCTCAGAAGTATGCACAACAAGGGTTTAACGTAGTAAATAATTGGCTTAAACATAATCTACTAACCTTAAATACTGATAAGACTAAATTCGTTCAATTTTGTATGCGTAACCCCCAAGCACATAATAATTCTTTTCACTTATATGCACATAACTGTTATCTTAACTCAAACAACATTTGCACCTGTCCAGAAATTAATAGCACTACTAATATTAAGTATTTAGACGTTATATTGGACGAAACCCTTTCCTATAAACAACATATCGCCGCTTTAACGTCTAGGCTACGAAAACTTTTATTTGTATTTAAAAAACTTTGCTTTATTTTAGACCATAACCTCATTATACAGATGTACAAGGCATTGTGTCAGTCCATAATCCAATACTGTATTACCTCGTGGGGAGGTATAGGAAAATCTTTAATGCTCTCTATAGAGCGAGCGCAAAGAGCCCTTCTTAAAGTGGCCACCCGCCGACCTTACCGATTTTCTACAAGCCTTCTGTATGAATCATGCAAAGTGCTAACGGTTCGTCAACTGTTTATATTGTACACTGTACTAAAACAACACACTGCGCTTACGTACAACGCCAACCTTACTAACACCAAGAGACGGAAAGATATTGTCTGTAGTTCAAGCTCTGAATCAAAGTTTGTCTTTACTCATAGATTTTTCACATTTCTGGGTCCCTATCTTTATAACAAAATAAACAAAGAAACATATATTTATGACTTAAGTTATGTAAGATCGAAACAATGCGTCTATCAGTATTTACAAACATTGAAATATGATCAGACCGAAGAACTGCTGACTGTGGTCAAATAATTATAGGTTTCATATTAGTTTTAAAATAATTCTAAGTAGGTATATTTTTAATTAAAGACATTACGTTGAATATGTTTATGATAAATATTGTGATGACTTCATAACTCAGATCAAAATCACTTAATGTAAGTGCCTTTAACGCCTGTGGCACAGGTTTACCCTAGTACAGGCACCTCATTATTTTACCTAAATTACTTTTTAAGAACTGTAGGTATATTTTTTGTGATGTATGAGAATTAATAAATTTTTATTTTTTATTATTATTATTAAAGACCAAAATTCCTTTTATGTAATATGTTCTACTGTGGTATCTCGGCGCTGTAAGAATCGTTTATACAGGATGTCACAAGACCCATCACCAAGGCGAAGTCTACTCGTTGTGGACATCATGCCAAGTCATACTAACCAAAAATAAAGCCTGGGAAACGAACTTTTTTTTAAGTTTTCACATTTTTTAAACCGTAATTAAAAGCGCGCGCGTGCAATGTTCGAAATACCTACTTATCCATGGGGTCACAGGGCATCTAAAGAACATATTGGCGGGGTAAATGCATCGATATTGTACCTAATTAGAAAAATTACAAACTAACTTTGAGCCTCAATATCTCCTGAACCAGTAATTTCCCAGGTATGGTGCCGAAGTAAAAAATGTTCGTAGTGATTGGTACAACATAGGATTTCAGTATTCGTTAAGGGTCTTTTTACACTCTGTATAATTTCCAATATCTCATCTAAAGTAGATGTTGATGAACATTGGTCAGGCGCAGGATATTGCGCTTGTTGAAAATCTTCTTCTTTTCGATGAGTGTGTGGCCGTCAGATAGCTTGAACGACTGAGGCAACATTAGTTCCAGCGGTCAGCCATCCAAGAGCTTAACTTAGCTTACCTTTGTAAAAGTTTTAACTTTAGTGCTATATTACAAAAGGCAAGTTAAGTCAGACTAAGGCCGCCCTCATATTGGGCGTCAGTGTCAACGCAGCGACATCTCGGCGTTGACGTGGCGTCGGCGCCGCGTAGACGCCGCGTCTACGTCGCGTCAGCCGAGTATTCTTCAAAAGGTAAAGAACGAAGTACAGAACGCTCGGCTGACGCGACTAAGACGCCGAGTCGACGCCGAAGTGACGCTGCGTTGACGCTCACGCTAAAGTGAGGGCGGCCTAAGAGCGCTACAATCGAAAAATATGTCTGTTATAAATGGATATGTATTTGCCTTTTGAATCACTAAAGATATTGCCTACGTTTTTGTAAAATCCTAATATTTACTAGTAAACTTTTGGTTGGTGTTTTGAAATAAAATAAAACAATTTCGTTACAGCAAGTAAAAGCTACCTACTTTAAGTAACAAGACCCAAAACGTAGAGTGAGGTCGCGCTTGAACATAACATGTTCCACTTGACACCGAGAAACTTAGTATGGCTGTTATGATCTAATATCAATAAGTTACACCTATAAGTTAATACTAGCATAATATTGTATACATAATGTAAACATAGGGTGCATAGGGATCCCGCCAAGAACTTAGGGTCCCAATCCAACCTCACCTGCAAGTGGTGCACCTGCCGATCAACGGACGAGGCTCTGGCAAATAAAATATCCCGATTAGCGGCAATAGGCTCGCCACCTATTACGTGGGATCAAAACACTGGCGAAAAGTGGACGTTTAATATGCCTCTGCCTACCCCTTCGGGGAAACAGGCGTGAGTCTATGTATGTATGTAAACCATCGAAATTTAATATCTTGAGGAGAAGTCCTGTATTTTGCGAGGTGTATTTTGCGTTATAGGCTGATTTCGTGTTTTGAGATATTGTTTGTTCGAAGCGAGTAACATTAGACAAAGAGCTCAGATATTTACATAGAGGCGCATTTCCTATGGGCACTCTGAAGACAATTTTTCTGTGACCCAAATCGCCGCTTGGCGCCGTGGCAGTCGCGCTGTGACAGCTGTCTCTACGAGAGCAAGAGAAACGAACGTTCCTCCTGTGTACCCTAGCTACGAGAGCAAGAGAGACGGAGAAGGACGCCAGCGCCGCCACGGCGCCAACTACGAACTAAACTGGAGACAGTCTCCTCTTGGAATCAGCACACGAAATCCTTAAGAACTGCGCTTCTATGTAAATCTGTATTCATTGCATTAGATTACTTAGGTACCAAAAACGTAGTGAAGCTATTATTGAGGCTACTATTTCATACACCTTATAATGTGTTAATATGCAAATGTAGGTAAGTACGTGGTACTTTATGGCCCTTTTTATAAGACATGAATTAAGTATCTTTTCCAAATTTGGGTTTAGTTTTATAAGAGACTAGAGGATGCCCGCGGTTACACCCGCGGTATTTAAGGCTACTGCTCCGCTCCCGTCGCTCACAGCGTGATGTTATATAGCCTATAGCCTTCCTCGAGAAATGGGTTATCTAACACTGTAAGAATTGTCAAATCGGGCCTGTAGTTCCTGAGATTAGCGCTTTCAACCAAACAAACAAACAAACTCTTCAACTTTATATATTAGTATTAGATTAGATAAAGTTATTAGTACCTATTAAACTGATGTTGGATTATAGTGGAGAATCTGTCCCTAAAATTCGTTAGAATGTAAAATATATTTAAATTAAGGCTTTCTTTTATAGACAGTCTTTATATTTAGTACTTAGTGATTTGTTAAATTTTACCAAAGTCAAAGTCAAAATCATTTAATATCTTCTTGGGTTTACGCGAATGTTACACATTGAAATTAAACTACAGTTTACGGATTTTATCGCGTTGTATTGGTTTCACTAAGTTATTACATTTGAAACTAAAGATCTAGAAACTATATTTTTAATTTATTACATCAAAATATTATGCGTGTAAACGTAACAAAATTCAAAAAATTGAAAAATTACAACAAAAATCAAATGACCAGTACAACATGAAACAGAACGTTTTCGCACGGACCAATCACACGCTACCGTCCGCCCATAGACAAACAGTTGTCAATCTGTCAAAACACACGTTAGATGACGGTATATATATATATAGTGGAGAGGTAGATGGCGCAAGCTGTCAAGTAAACATTAGCTCTGCAGTTAAATAACATAAAAAATATAAAATCTTGCTTTTCGTGATACATTTCGTGCTTACCAAGTTTATTTCTTTGTGATAATCGTCATCTATCATTTGTAGACTATTACAATATCGATTACCGGAATAAAATCATTAATGTGAGAGTGCCGTTATAAACACCAAAATAACTATTAGAAGTGCTTAAAAATTGATATACTGTGATATAAAAAACAATATTACCATATATATATAGTGTACAGTGCAAAACAAAAACATTTGAAACATAATTGTGCAAAGTGTGAAAAAATAAAATCGTTACGAGAATGACTCAAATTCAAAACAATCATAAGTCATAACACCAAGTGACGTTTGTTTACATCAATTTACGGCATTATATACCAAACAAGTATTTCAATCTGACTCAAGCAAGCATAGGTGGTTGGTACGACGAGTCATCGACTTAATCCACTTGTGGAACGTGGAACTTGCGGTTCGAATCTCAGGATTGGATAAACTTTTTGACATTCATATTTTTTTGTTTTTGGATTTTTCTCATTACTTAGTTTTGTATAATTATATATATATATACATATATTATATAAATAAAAATGTCGTGTGGTAATATAACCATAAGAAAAGGACGTTTGAGGCGATCTTTATCGATTGAATCTTTGGATAGCCTGTCTTCAGACGTAAGCACTCAAAGTATGATGGACTTATCGACTCATAAGAAATGCAGCGAAATAGTACAATTAAAAGCTACCATAGAAACCCTCAAGGGGCAACTATCAAGTGCGCATGCCGAAATAGAAACATTGCACTTAGAAATTGGGTCTCTTAAACAAAAATTAGATGCAGAAACGCAAAAAAATGGACATCTAAGAAATCTATATATCACTAGTATCAGCTGCCAGAAGAAGGAAAAGCTCCCTAGAAGTGCTAAACGTTCATCTTATATAGGAAATAATAAAGGAGTTTCAAACATTTCTGCTCGGAAATTAGTTTGGATACTGATTTTCAAACACCAAAAACTTCTGATAAAACACAAAGGACTACGTATTTTCAAGCCTACAAAGAAGAACTTCTTAACACAAAATCCTTGTCAAGCGAAAACATAGTATGCCCAGTGACCAAAAACCAAGAGGCAGAAGGAAAAGAAATATTTGAGAGCGAAACTGAACATTTTGATAGGAAGAATAATGATATTCCTACGACACAAGACAATTTGGACTGTGGTAGAATACTTTTACTTTCTGATGACCAGGGACAGGGACTAATACACAAACTATTTTTAGAAAAAGATAGTCTATTACCAAAGAATTACAAGTTATTATCATTTAGAAAACCACAGGCAAGAACAGAAGATGTTCTATCCAATTGTTACAACATTTCGAAACAGCTTACAAGCAAAGATTATGTTCTCATATTGACTGGTAGCAATGACTCAAATCCTTTTAAAATATTGTCAGAAATAACAGTAGCACTTAAAACTCTTAAAACCTGTAATGTTATCTTAACGAATGTGTTATACAATGCATTTCTTAATACGCAGAAACTAAACTACCATCTTAAATTAATTGCTCAGAACACATCAAACTGCACTTACATGGAGACGAGTACTGGTACTACCAATATAGCTCAACAAATAATAACAACAATTAATAAACTTTATTATAATAAAACATTTCTATCATATAACTTTACCAATCATAATAATAAACAAACGCTTTCAAAGGACAATCGTAGTTCAATTCGTAATGCACATTCAAGTAGTTCCTACACTAAACTTCGCCAAAATAAAATAACTTATCCTAATGACAGACAAAGACAGACAACTATAAATACAATGACTATGACTACTGTTAGCACATCAAAACCCGTCAAAGGAACGATCCCTTACTACTTTGCTGTCGTAAATAAAATAAAAGCCACCACAAAAAGTCCTACTAACGAACAATTTTTTCGTTGACCATTGTAAGAACTGGAACAAGAAACATTGCCGGGGCTCTTAACAAAATGCATGATCTTGACCTGGCTTTAAACGAATTACACCAATCAAAGACAAATATTATCGCTGTGTGCCTTACTGTACATTTTATAGTTAAGGGGTAAGAAAAGTACTTAAATTTAAATAATTTTAAGCTTCAAACCATATTCTCAAGGGAAAAGCAACGGAGAGGTGGCACGTGTATTCTATGTGCAAATAACATACAAGGTGTAGAAATAAAAGAATTAAAAGACTTGAGTATAGAAAAACATTTTGAAATATGTGGTATCGAAATTCAACTAATGAAACTTATCATCTTGTGCATCTATAGAACTCCTAATTCTGACATCAAACTTTTTTTTGCCAAACTGAATGAAACCTTGACTAAACTTCAAAACAAGAAAAGTAAAATAATTATATGTGGTGATTTTAATATTAATATATTATGTAAGAATAACATCAGCACTCAATTTTTAGATACAATATCAAACTATGGTTTGCAATGTCATATCAAAGAACCTACAAGGTTAAACAAATGCATCGACAATATTATTAGCAACATTTCAGGAGTAACAGGTCACACGTTCAACCTATGTTTATCGGACCATAATACAGCACAAGTTGCAGAATTTTAGTCCCTGACTAACAGAAAACTTGCTTAGAATTATTTTATTAGAGTAAATGACCATTCAAAAGTAAATACAAGAAAATTCATGGAATGTATTGGCAGCTTAACATTTTCTGAAGTTTTTAATATAACAAATGCTAATGACGCTTTTACTGCCTTTCACAACGAACTTGTATTATTTTACAAACTTTGTTTACCTGTTATAAGAATTAAAATAAGTCACAAAGTTAAAGGTATTGCTTGGGCCACAAAAGGTATCAAACGAAGTTGTAAAACTAAAAGAACCTTAAGATATAAATACTATATTGACAAGACTAGTAGTAGCAAGAGGCAGTTTAAAAAATATTCGAACTTGTTAAAGAAATGCATTAATACTATTCAGTCTCATTACAACTTAAAGCATATATCTAATTCGAAAAATAAAGGTAAGGCTGCATGGGATATTGTCAAGCGCAGTATGGGTAATTCTAATTCAAAAGAATATATTGATAATTTAATTGATAATGGTAACTTTGTTGAAACAGGATTAGACATAGCTAATTTATTTAATAACTTTTTTATTGACATAATACAAAATAACCCAGTAATGACAACAACAGACACACTAAATTATGACACTCACAAATTAAAAACTAATGTTTCAAGTTTCTTCCTGGAACCTACAAATCCAGGTGAAATCTATCAGATAATTATGTCATTAAAAAATTCAAAGTGTGCTGGTTATGATCAGATTCACGCAGACCTGCTAAAACGTATTGCATTGTATGTAGCGGTACCTATGTCACATATAATTAATCTATCTATTGAACAAGGACTTTTCCCAGATAAACTGAAACTGTCTGTTATAAAACCCCTATTCAAAAAAGGTTCTAAGCAAGACAAGAATAACTACAGACCTATAGCTTTAACTCCTATATTGTCAAAAATTTTTGAAAGGGTAGTATACAAAAGACTTCTTAAATTCCTAGATAAGAATGATATTCTAGCTAAAGAACAGTATGGTTTTAGAAAATGTAAATCAACTCAACTGGCTACCTTTACCTTGGTTAATTCTATAATTCAAAATATAAATGCAAAAGTACCGACAACTGCCCTTTTTCTTGATCTTAGCAAGGCGTTCGATTTTGTAGATCACTCGATACTTATTGACAAATTAGAAAAATATGGAATAAGAGGTATAGCTTCGCAATGGTTCCAATCATATTTGAGTAATAGAATGCAGTTTACAAGAGTGACAAAATTTAATAATTCTACTAATTCAATACAAAATTACGATTCGGAACAACGTGTAAACTACTCTGGCGTCCCACAAGGAAGCATATTGGGACCTTTATTGTTCCTTGTCTATATTAACGACCTCCCACGTGCGGTATCACACAACTCTGTCTTATTTGCTGACGACACCACTGTTATAATAAAATGTAAAAATATAGATTATTACGAGTCTGAAGTAAATGAAACACTTCTACAAATTATTAAATGGCTAGATGTAAATAAATTAAGGATAAATATTGAAAAAACAAAAATTATGCACTTTAGAACCTTCAAAAGTAACCAGTTAAAATTAAATATTAAATACAACAATAATAAAATAGAACTAATAGAAAGCACAAAATTCTTGGGAATAACACTCGACGCTCATTTTACATGGAGAGGTCATGTCGATAGCATTTGCAACAATATCAATAGATTCGTCTTTGCTCTGCGTAAACTTAAAGATATAACATCAAGACGTACCTCCTTAATGGTATATCATGCCTATGTTTGTTCGATTATACGATATGGCATAGTGGTCTGGGGTAACTCTACGGACCTTATGAGGGTCTTCATAGCGCAAAAAAAATGCATCCGTTCAATTTATGGAATGAGATGGCATGAGTCCTGTAAGCCTATATTTAAGTCGGAGAAATTACTTACTGTCCCTGGTATTTACATATATGAAGTTGCAAAATTTGTCAAAGGTCATCCGTACCTCTTCGAATGCAACAACAACAAAAGTAAGCGTAAAGTAACTCAAATTCATCTCAAAATGCCAGTACCAAAATTGGAACTTTTTAGACGCAGTTGTGCTTACATGGCACCTTTAATTTTTAACTCTTTGCCAAAACATATTGCTGATTTGCCATATGGTAAATTCTGTCGAGCTTTGCGGCATTGGCTGACAGAGGAAAGCTTTTATACTATTAAAGATTTTCTTAAAAAGAGCTCCTTTCGTTTTTTCTATTATGGAAATGCATTGTAATACACTTCATATTATCATTAAACTTAGTAAGTTATTAATTTATTTTTTAACTCAATGTTTAAATTTGCACACCTTTAAAGAAGGTGAAATATGTCGTGATCTTATATTGTATTTTAACATCTTATGTACCATATTTCTTGCAAATAAAAAAAAAAAAAAAAAAAATTAAAATACCGAGAAAGTACTTAACAGAGGTTTAAATTACGCGATAACTCCATCAAGAATACCGTATGAAACCATTATTTGCAACGTTGAGGATTGCCTAGTCAAGAACAATGTGAGTAAGGAAGATTTCGAGGCCATACGACAAGACGTTTCTGCTGTATTACGTCAATCGAAAGTGCCGGCAAGGAATCTACCTAAGACCGAATATCTCGCACTGAAGAACTTACAAGCTAGGCCTGAACTTACAGTACTCCGAGCAGATAAAGGAAATGCAACGGTAGTGATGGACACGTTCGAGTATAAACAAAAAATAGAACATCTTTTGTCGGATGAAAGTACCTACAAGATGGTTAAGTCAGACCCTACGAACAAAATACTCAAGCAAACTTGTGATATTGTTAAAAAATACTCCGAAAAACTTAATTTCGACGTGAAATATTTAATACCATCGCGTGTAAAACCTCCTCAAATGTATGGGCTACCAAAAATACACAAGGAAAACGCTCCTCTGCGCCCGATAGTTAGTCAGATAGGCGCACCAACTTTCAGACTGGCTCAACACATGGCAAAGATTCTCTCACCGCTCAGAGGCAATACGAGAGCACATGTGAAAGATTCCTACCATTTTGTCAGTGAAATCAAACACCTACGTCTCTCTAACAAGGAAACTATGGTTAGTTTTGATATACAGTCATTATTCACATGCATACCAGTACATGACTGTGTAGAAATTACTAGAAGGAAGCTGAGAGAAAACAACATGCCTGAGGAATATGCAGAAATACACAAACACTGCCTGACAACGGGTTATCTGTTATGGGACAAGAAATACTACATACAAGTAGCCGCTGTAGCAATGGGCTCCCCAGTATCGCCTGTTGTCGCTGACATCTTCATGGAGGACTTCGAGGCGCGAGCCCTGCAGACTGCCACTATCACACCGAGGTTCTACAAGCGGTATGTAGATGACACTTTCACAATTTTACCAACAGATAGTATTAATGCTTTCCAAAACCATCTTAATTCTATTAATAACCAAATACAATTCACAATGGAATTAGAGGCAAACAAGTCTTTAGCTTTCTTAGATGTACTTGTCATCAGGAATAAAACAACTCCTTAAGCCATACTGTGTATAGGAAAAAGACCCATACAAATAGGTACTTAAACGGTGAATCTCACCACCATCCTAAACAGTTAGCTACTGTAGGAATGTCTCTGTTTCAGAGAGCCCGCGGGATCTGTGACAAGAAACACCTGGACGCTGAGCTTCAACATGTCAGGCAAGTTCTGCAAGACAACAAGCTCCGACCGCCGCGCCACTGTCACAGATCCCAGAAGAAAGAAAAACCAGCCACAGTAGAAAGACAACCTGCTGTCCTCCCATATATCAAGGGCGTGACCGACAAAATTGGCTACATCTTGAAGCGAGCTTCTATCAAAACTTACTACAAGCCGCCAACGAAGATCAGTCAATTATTACCATCTGTCAAGTGTCAGTTACCCTTGCAAGAGGCCGGTGTCTACAAAATTGACTGTGAATGTGGGCTCTCATACATTGGACAAACCAAGAGAAGCATAGGCATTCGACTCAAAGAACATACATACATCATCAGCCTTTAACAGTCCACTGCTGGACTAGGCCTCTCCTTTGGAAGGAGGAATTGGCCTACTATACCACGCTGGCCAAACGGGTTGGTATAGGGTTTGTATCAAGTTTTCCTTCTCTTACAGTGCTGTTCTCTGCATAATATGCTCCCTCTGTCGGCTCTTACGACACCCATGGGATGATATGGGGTGGTGACATTCCGTATTCTCAATCCGTCACCACACGGAACATATAGCTGACATAAAACATAAACGCTCAACAAAGTCTGCTGTGTGTGAACATGTGAAAAAAGGACCCAACCACTACCTGCGATTTGATGAACCACAGATACTCGCAAAAGAACATCGTTTTCTTCCAAGGATGATACGAGAGGCTATTGAAATTAAAAAACACCCTAATTTCAATAGGGAAGATGGTTGGAATGTTCCTCCAGCTTGGGACTCTGTCATAAGGCTAATGAAACCCAAGAAGGACAAAGTCACCAGAAGACCTAAGGACACTGTGAGCTCATTCTGCGTAAATAGTAACACCAGTAGTTGAAAAATGTTCGGGTACTTTGAGATAACTTATACTTTCAAGAAAAAGACAAATATCACATCAGTCTGCCGTGAACATGAATTCTGTAAAGAATTCGAAACGTCGGCTAGTAATAAATTAAAAATATAGTTTCTAGATCTTTAGTTTCAAATGTAATAACTTAGTGAAACCAATACAACGCGATAAAATCCGTAAACTGTAGTTTAATTCAATGTTTAATTTCAATCAAAATCATTTATTCATCTAGGTCACAAGGTGACGCTTATGAACGTCAAATTTTAAAGTAAATTACTTAATGCTTCTACATTTACATTTACTGCCTCGTTCGCAAAGCAATAGGTAGAACCACGAGAAAGAACGCGCAATAAAACTCGTAGCCACTCTTTTTAATCGCCAGTGTTATGGTACATATTTTGTTTTTGTAAAGAGCTGCAACTGTTTCACATTGTAATAAATTACTTGTAAATAGTAATTAGGAACATACATAATACTTAAATAATTAATGCAGTTAGCAAATTAAGTGCTGTAGTAGCCTTCCAGTGTGAATCTTGTATAACAGGAGCATCCACTTACGTCTTATAATGTAGGCAATTCGCGATCATGTACAGAACTACGATGGAAATGTATGTTACAGAAAGTGACAGTACATACATACATACGTACATATCGTCACGCCTTTTATCCCCGAAGGGGTAGGCAGAGGTGTATTTCTACACCCACTTTTCGCCAGATATACTTTAGTCCCACGTAATAAGGGGCGAGCCTATTGCCGTACCGGGCACATTTCCAGACTCCGTGCCGCTACTGAGAATTTCGTGACAGAAAAACCCAATAACACTGCCCGAAAATGACGGTAGATATATGAATACACAAAATTTACAAAGATGTTAGTGTACAGCCCATGATCACGAGTTATCTTCATCTAACACAGTAGCAATTTTTTTTAATTAATTTAGTGGAACAACAATGCAAATGTAAATGTAGTAAGTGGAATGAACTAATAATACATGGATAGTTATTTAAAAGAGCTAGTGATATTATATAAAAAAAAAAACTAAAAAACAAGGTATCTATATAAATTCTGAATAAGTAGAAAGATCAAGAGTTGGCTAGTGTAAGTGACCATCTATCCTTATCACTGAAATAATCAATAATGGTATATACCTTTCCTAATAAGGCAGTATTTTATTTTACTTTAAAACGTACTAAATGGTAATTCTAAAAGACTTATTGGTATTTTATTGTATATACGAATACCTAGCCCTACAAAAGAATTATTAACTTTATGTAAACGAAGATAAGGGGCATATAACTTATGCCTGTTTCGAGTATTTATGTTATGTATACCACTTTCTGTAGCAAATAAACCTATATTTTGCCTAATATATAATATATTAGCAAATAAAAATTGCGAGACTACTGTAAGAATCCCTATAGACTTAAAGCGTTCCTTAAGAGTATCTTTTGCACCTAACATGTATATTGCTCGTACCGCTCGTTTCTGTAGAACGAAAATATTCTGAATATCCGCAGCTTTGCCCCATAACAAAATGCCGTAGGACATGACACTATAAAAATAGCTAAAATACACTAAACGAGCCGTGTCGACATCAGTAAGTTGTCTAACTTTTCTAACAGCATACGCAACAGAGCTGAGCTTTCCAGAAAGACATGCTATATGTGCACCCCATTGTAACTTACTATCTAATGTAATGCCTAGAAACACTGTCGAGTCAACTGTGTTCAACAAGTTCTTCCCTATCTAGCGTAATATAAGGTCCCAGTTGTCTAACGTTAGGTAAAGCAAGTTCATTATTTATAATTCTCCATGTTTCTTTAATTATATTTGTCGATTGCTTAATTTTACCACTAATAAATTTTGATTTTGCCAAAATACAAACTTGTTTAAAAATAACATACATACATACATTACATACATACATATCGTCACGCCTTTTATCCCCGAAGGGATAGGCAGAGGTGTATTTCTACACCCACTTTTCGCCAGATATACTGTCCCACGTAATAAGGGGCGAGTCTATTGCCGTACCGGGCACATTTCCAGACTCCGTGCTGCTACTGAGAATTTCGTGACAGAAAAACCCAATAGCACTGCCCGACCCAGGAAT
Source organism: Euclidia mi (assembly GCA_944739405.2). Classification (NCBI taxonomy): domain Eukaryota; kingdom Metazoa; phylum Arthropoda; class Insecta; order Lepidoptera; family Erebidae; genus Euclidia; species Euclidia mi. The sequence continues at coordinate 12,393,694 of OX123204.2, read as the reverse complement.
CGAACCCGGGACCTCCCGATCCCACGCGCACATTTATGCCGCGAGACCAACGAGGCAGTCGTATATGGTTTGATGTCGAGGTTTCCGTCTCTACGCAAAGATGGTATTTGCATCGTGTTATCCCTTAGTCGCCTCTTACGACACCCACGGGAAGATGGGGGAGGGGGTGGTGACACTTGTATTCTATGCCGTCAACCACACGGTGTTTAAACATTTTTGAGTAGTTTTTTACATAATTTAGAAAAGGTGTGTCAAATCTATGTTGTTTCATACCATATAATTCAAACAATTTGGCTCTACTTCTGTATATACCTATAGTGGCCCACTGGTTAAAAGATCCGGTAGTACCCTTTAGTGCAACAGTTTTAGTTTTGAAAGAATTTTGAAACTCATTATTTACTAGTCCAAAAAGTGAATTATAAGTTGTATTTGGATTTTCCGAGTTCAATATTGAGGGATTTAGTTTAGCGATAATATTGTTTTTAAAACGTGTAAGACGATTGGTAGTTTGAGGCCTACATTCTACTGTATGTGATTTATTATATGTTGAACAGGAAAAACTAGCTATCTGTCTACGGTGATCAGAAGGAAGAGAACTAATATGTAATGAGTTTTTAGCAACACAAGAACTAAATATGTTATCCAAACAAGTAGATGTTGCAGAGACTCTAGTAGGTTCACAGAATAAGTTACTTAAATTAAATGACTTAAAAAAATTCTAAAATCTAGTAGACTGTGAAGAATTCTCTAAAATATTAATATTAAAATCACCACGTACTATAATATTCTTACTGCTACATTTAATTTTATTATTAGCATCTTCCATAACAGTCTCAAATACATTATAATCACCAGAAGGGGGTCGATATACACAAGTTACAATATATAAGTGTAGTTCCACACAGGACAAGTAGGACAACTCAATAGTGCGCTCAATAGATAAGTTTAAAATATCTTTACGTGCTTTGCATTTTAATAAATTTGAAGTCATTATGAGAGAACCGCCTCTAATAGCCTACTTTCTTATATACGAACTCTGCACTGTGTAATATTCATTTATAACAAGAGGCTCATGGGTCTTTAACCAATGTTCAGATAAGCACAAAGCTTAATGTCATATTTTTCTAGAAAAAAATTTAACTCTAATTCTTTGCCAGGCAGGCCCTGCATGTTTTGGTGTACTATATTCAAATACTGCAGCCTAACTGTTGTCCTATCTTGGAGTTTAAATCACAAGATGTGTCAATAAAAACATTGTTAGTACATGTACTACCCCTATCAAATAAATTGTCAACACAAGGCTCTCTGCCTTGCTGTAAATTGTATGCTAATAACTTTGCAATCTGTCGCTTAAAATAAAATGTAGGATACATTGTATCTTTAGTTAAAATAAATTTATTAGCGTCAAAAAACAATATTGCGTCACTATAACGACAAGTTATGTTATACAATAACATATTTAATGAGTGTATGTGCATATTTTGTGTATGTGTTAAGTTATTTGAGTAAGGCAAAGCACCTAAAATACATTTACAACTAAATTTAGAATTAAGTTCTAATAACAATTCAACACATTCTATGATGTCCTGTCTCTTAACAGTTAAAACTGTTACCAAACAATAATATGGCAGTACTACTCTTATCTAAGGGGTGTAACTTAATCTGTTTAACTAAACTACTGTAAGTTTCCCCTGGCCTACAATAATTTATAAGACACTGATTTGTTTACTCACTGAGAATACTACCAAAATTGTGACCTAGCCTATCAGAAAAAATAAAAGTTTTATTAATTGATGTTGGAAGCCTAGATTTATTTAAATTTGTTAGAAATGAGTGTGAGTTTTGTGGATTGTTAGAAAAATTCTCAGGTAGTATGGTACTCAATGGCTCTGCTGGGATTAGAGTGTGAGTACAAGAATACGAGAGCTTATTGGTCAGAGACTCATACGTTTCTGAATTACACCTCACTAAGTCTACGGGCTCACCTGCCTCGACTATACGCTTGCTCAGTTCTTGTTGAGAAGCTTGGTATTTGTTAAAAATCTCATTTAAGGTTCTTTCCCTAAGTAATATCTCTATCCATATCATACATACATACATAGACTCACGCCTGTTTCCCCGAAGGGGTAGGCAGAGGCATATTAAACGCCCACTTTTCGCCAGTGATTTGATCCCACGTAATAGGTGGCGAGCCTATTGCCGCTTATTGGGACATTTTGTTTACCAGAGCCTCGTCCGTTGATCGGCAGGTGCACCACTTGCAGGTGAGGTTGGCTTGGGACCCTAAGTTCTTGGTGGGAACCCTATGCACCCATATCATACACTGATCTACTTTGTTCCATGTTCCTAGAGTATTCAGATAGTTGGTTAACTAAGTTTATTCGCTCCTTTCTGAGATTTAAATTAACTCTATGCACATTATATTTCCTAATAGATCTATGACATTTTTTAATTAATTTAGTAATTTTAATGTAGCGTGCAATGGTTTTGTAATAAAAAATATGGAAAATATATTCGTTCACAATTAACAGACCTGCATTATTGGTTTTTCTTAACACCGCGCAGTACCTTTCGGTAATAATTTCACTAAAATATTAATGTTTTGTAGTCGACATTATTAAAAACTTTCATAAGGTCTCGTGCCCTTGAAATTGAAATATATTAAATTAATGATTAATACGTTATATGATTCCTTACAGGTATCCGCACCATTCACGATGGTGCCCGTCCCTTGGGCGAGCGTGTGGTAGATGTGAAAATACGTTGCATAGAGTGTTCGGTACCAAGATACGAACCTTTAGTACTGGACAAGTACTATCGAGTTATTACCAACGACTTCGTAGGAACTGGCGGAGGAGACTACACTGTGAGTTCAAAAACTGTTGAATTTTGTCGATTATTTCTGGGCACTATCTTGTATGAAAGGTCCGAAGTACCCGGAGCCGGTGAGCATGTAAGAAAAGAGTAATGAATGTAGAGGAAGCGCGTGAGGTTTGTCAGGATAGAATCAAGTGGCGTGCCGTTGTCTCTGCCTACCCCGACGGAAAAAAGGCGTGAGTATATGTTTGTATTAATTTATGTCTTGTGAGTATGAAAAGACACTTTCTGGAATACCGAGATCTAAAAATTATTTAATTTTGTCGTCCATTTCTATTGTGAGCGTAAAAATACACTTTCAGGGATAGCCCAAAACAATATGATTAGGGACCATTTAGCACCCCTCAAAATAGAAAATAGTTTTACAAAGCTTATTTTCATTAGCTAAAACCATTTGTTTGATACTTATTTATTTCTGCTTGGATGAGAAATGAGAGCCGGAGTATGTGGTGTTTCCACTAAAAACCACCTCGACTTTCTCATATACCATTGTTTCGAACTGTAGGTCATCGCCGATGCATTCGTCGCCACCCTCCAACGGGCATTGGCCCGCCAGATGGTTAGACGAGCCCCGAAAAAAACCTCATAGGCGGCGGATTAAGGTGTTGGGCTCCGCCGCCAAAACACCCAGCGGCCGCAGAGGATAGGGAGGACGGCAACGCAACACCGCATCTCCTCTTCCTCTGCGGCCCCACCGCGACGCAACGAATGGTGCGCCCCTATTTGGTCGCGGGAGATAGGGCGCGCAGCAACGCAACACCGACACGCCTCTCCTCCCGCGACCGCACCCGACTGCGAGGGACAGACAGTCCACGGTTACTGAGCCCCCCCACCACGACAAGGTGGAGATCCCACTGGGGAGGGGGGGCGCATTCCTAGCCTATGTTCACAATCAAGTGTGGAACTTTTCCCATTATCTGTCCTCTGCTATTTTACCAACTGAACGAACCGAGTGTATTGTTTTTTATTTCTATTAAACTTTTGCTTCATGAAGAAAGTAAAATATAGTCTTTTAGTTTTAAGCAATGTTTGTTGTGGTTGTATTTTTGTGTTCAAACGGCATATAAATATAAGAGTGTAATTTTTAAAAGAAAATAAGACGGTTTTTTTTTCCTTTTATATCGTGCGCGTGTGTGGCCAACTCTATTAATGAATTTTTCAGTCCCGAAGGCTGAAGTGCCCTAATGGTTCTTACCCTAAGACAAGAACAGGGAATAACAGCTTTATATGCCTCTGGAGCACCGCAGCGCTCTGATGCCAATGCTAAACGTGGTCCAAGTGATAACATCTGTGAAAGCGTTCCTTAACTGCGTTCCGAACGCCAAGCCAAGTCACGCTATAATATATAATTATCACAATATAAATCCTGAATTAAATTACGCTCGTTTGTATTTCCATCAAAGTATGTCGTACAAAACTACCGTTAACGTCCCTAAATCTTCATCATCATCATTTCAGCCTAGAGACGTCCACTGCTGGACGTAGGTCTCCCCCAAGGTTCTCCACACAGACCGATTTTTAGCCGCCCGCATCCAACCGCTTCCCGCGATCTTAACCAGATTGTCGGTCCACCTTGCGGGTGGCCTACACCTGCTACATCGTCCAGTACGTGGTCGCCACTTCAGAACCCGCCTGTCCCAACGGCCATCGGTTCTTCGCGCTATGTGCCCTGCCCATTGCCACTTTAGCCTGGCTATTCGGAGAGCTATGTCGGTGACTTTGGTTCTCCTGCGGATCTCCTCTTTTCTTTTCCTAAATCTTAGCATATAATTATAAAATGTTAAGTACTACAGAATAAAAACCTGTTTCAGAATGGAATAGGCTTTTTTTAAGTTGTAGCAACCGTTATTTTATACGTTTATCGCACGAAAGTGAACCAAGTAGCAAAAGATCTTTTTATTACCTAATACGCAATACAAAATAAACTGCAGGTGTTAAGCAGTTACACTGTAATCGCCCAATAAAACACATTTCGCCATAAATAAATGATTTGTTAGTTTCATATCAAGTTAATATTAGTTTGATATGAAGCTACAAACGAGCCTTTTTACTATCAATCGTTAAATGTGTTAAGAGGATGGCATTATTTGTAAAAGGAGCTGCAAAAGTTCAACCTTTTGTAGGGTATCTATTTTGTTATGCCTGTAAACCTGTATATTCATAGTGGTTTTATACTTAAACTAGAGGATATCCGCAGTAACGCCCGCACATCATATTTTAATTTAACTTTTCCTTCTCGATATCGTCGGAATTTCGAGATATCCCTTTTTAGTGTATCCCTACGGTCTCCAAGGAACATACATACCACAGCTTGTATTCAACAGTTTTGGCTGTGCGTTGTATGTCGTTCTGTCAATAACGCAAGAATTTTATACGGACGGATGCTATCATCCGTCCGTATAGAGCATTCAACATTTCAGCATTCAGCATGATAATGCTGAATTAAAAAAAATACGCCTAAAGGCCTGTTCAGACCTAAGCGGTATTCGCTACCGTCTGCGGCAGAGAAAACCCAGTGGGTATGCGGTACTATTACTGTTCAGACCTAAGCGGTATTCGCTATCCTTGTGGGTAGAATAACGCGTGGTAGTCGAGTTTCGCTCAGAGAGGTAAGCGGTACTTGATAACAAATACCTGAGCGAAACCCGCGCGGTATGTACCTCTACCAACAGTGGCAGCGAATATCGCTCAGGTCGCTCTAGCCGCGGTACTTGATACTAAATACCTGAGCGAAACCCGCGCGGTATGTACCTCTACCCACAGCGGCAGCGAATATCGCTCAGGTTTGAATAGTCTTCTAATTCTATAAATTAGTTTATACCTATATGTAGTTTAAGTTAAGTTTTAAAAAAATAACCATATAAATCTATATAAAAAAAAATTAATCGCCGAAATGTATGTACGCGCATAACTTCAGAAAGACTGCACCAAATTGGATGATTCTTTTATGTGTTCCTTATAGTCAGGAGAAGATTATGGTTGAAGGTATGGTTATGGTAGAAAAATAAAAAAAATGCGCGGAAAATTTGAAAAGTTAAGAATACTTAACCACCATATAATATTATTTCTAATCTAACCTCTTTGGACGATATAATTTTTTTAATACAACATTATGACATTTGACATAGAATTGACAGAATGCGTGCTGCAAATATCATCAAAGTGCTTCGATCGGAGTTATTGTATTGATAAAAATACATGTAAAATATTTATTTGCCACAAAAAAGATGTAAGAAAACTGAATTTCTTAGTGTACACGGTTAGTTCAGAGCCATTACGCCTAATATTAAAAGTTTGCATAGACTAACATGAACGTTACTAACATAACAAGTGATATACTCGGTTATAAAGAAGAATAAAATAGTTTTCTTTGGTTTACAGTTGAATTTACGACAACACGCTAGACGTTTTAATGCGCCAACAATAATTTGACGAAGTCGCTATTGTCGTCGTGGGTGAAAATTTAGAAAACCGAGATATTTGTTTTACATCGGCGTAGCAATCAACTGCAGCGTGTGTCCAAAACACTTCGATCATATTATGATGCGCTACAATATCATATCTTATTTTGGCAAGGTGAAGATGGATATCATTTTGCAATGAAGATGATAAATCCAGTTACAGGTTCCGAAACTAACAAAAAACTTAGTTCAATGAATTATTATTCATACAGACTGATGGTTCGGGAAAATGAGGACAATCATATCTGAAAATGTCGCCGTCTCTTCCACCAATATGCTGTGGATATGAACGTGAAAGTTGAAACTAAGCGATTAATATTTATCAGGTTGACCCAGGTAAAACTTCGTTCTGAAGAATACATTCATCTACGGGATGCCATCAATGCTGATGGAAATGCACAGAATGTAGGTAAAACAACTATTCTCTCAGCAACATAAGTACGTCAGAAGTCCGCGACATATGCATGAATACGCTCAGCATGCGATGTCGTATGTACGTCATTATTGTTCATAACGTTCACATGCAATCCACAGTGGACAGAAATTCGACAAGAATTATTTCTTGGGCAATCACCCATTGATCGCCACGGTATTACCGTAAGGGTGTTCAAAAGAAAGTTAGAATCACTCATGGACTTCATTGTTAAGCATCGCGTATTCGGGGGTATTTTTTTCTTAGATGCTCCCGGCGCGGGACTGAGAACACGTTTTTAATATCATTGATTTTGGCAACGATTCAATATTCATCGTTAAGACAGGACAACGTCTGTCGGGTCAGCTAGTAAATAATAAAAATGTTTAGGTTAAAATTTTGAAGAAGCTACACATCCTATAAAATATAAACGTATAAAATCTGACTGAAGCGTACGTATATTTTTATTAATAAATACTTTAAGATTAGAAAAAAGTCATAATATTTATAATATTAGATCCTTATAATAATAATATGTGAAACGTCCTTTTGTGTAGAAGATGATTTTGCTCCTATGGAGATGTGCGCCGTAACTAACTCGTTACTAAAATAACGAACGTTTCCATGACAAAAATGAGTAAAGTATTGATCTGTCAAGTAGAATGACGAGTTGTTATGATTTTGTTCTGAATGGATATGCCTCACAAACTTACTATTTATTATCGTCGACAATATGGATCATAAACGTAATGAAAAGCTTTTACACATGTACAGATGTTATTATTTATAACATATTTTAATCTTCTCATGACCACGCCTGGTGTAAATCCACGCCTAATAGTAGGCAATATCTAAATACAAGAACACTGCCAAATCCAACGTTTCCAACAGTAAAAAAGAAATGATTTAAAAATTATGATATGTAAATACGCTTAACGATACATCACGTATCTCATCTTCAAGACATATTCTTAGGGCCGGCGCCCTTGTCGCGGCAGTAATGCTAACGTAGTTCCCGTGACCCCGCGATTCAATGGGATCAGATAGAGGAACACCATGGTGGTTTTAGTGGGTAGTCCCGGCGCTTCTCGTCGGGGAGTCCTATACTCTCCCTAGCCTGAGCCCCTTCAGGGGCCCAGCCTGGAGGGGTTGGCCCGTAAATAGTTTGGTTTCCATCATGCGTCAAAAAAAATTTCAAAAAAAAACAAAAAAAAAACGGGAGGACCGGCGCCCTCATAGCGAAGCGCTGTGCAGCTTATTTTTCGCTTACAAACTATTATCGACATTGTTCTCATTTCAAATAACGTCCAAAATCAATTAACAAAACTATGTTTACTACATGCACGCACAAATACACAAAGTATTTAATTTTGTATTTTTCTAAGTATAATATATATATTATACTGCCGTGCTAACAAGAAAGGGCACAACCAATTTTTTTTTTTAAATTGATTTATCTGGGGGCGCGGCAGTGCCCCCACCAAGTCGAGTAAAAAAGCGACACGGCCGTACCATCCTTTTCTCGAAGCAATTCAGGCCATTTTCGACCCTCTGTAACTTCGCTGTGGATAAAATTAGAAGCCTGATTTTTTAGTAACCATGCAGGAATTGTATAAACATGATGTATTTCAAATTTCATTCAATTTGAACCAGTAGTTTAAGAATTATAACTTGTCAAAATTTTTAATTTTGTCACTCACTGACCGATCATCAAAAGTCTAAGGCACTTCTAGCAGACATAGAAGCTTCAAATTTAGAATACAATTAGTGTTTAGTAGATGAATTAAGTAAAAAATAAAATATTTTTCATTTTCTGTCCAGTTTTCGAGATACATCAACTGTATAAATAACTTTGTAATCCCATATACATATATAGGATTACAAAATTATATTTGCAGTTAGAGCTATAATTAAGAAAAATAGTTGTTGGTGTACAAGAAGTAAAAGGTAGCGGAAAGGACAAAAGTAAGACTATCTACAAAAAGAAATGAGATCCCATAAAAACAATACTTGTCAAAAATACCAAGTGTCGCGGCCGTAAAAAGTTGTGAGATCCATGTAATACCAAGTCGGTTAATTAAAAATCTTTAATGTTTTAAATAAATATATTGACTTGGCAATCGCATTAAACAATCCGATTTATATAGGTATTAGTTATGAGATATTATATTGTGTTTTCATGCGAAAACAAAATTAACGGAGATATATGGTATCTCCGTTAATTTTGTTGCTAAAAATTAAATTATATTTAATTATATTTAAATTAAAAGGCGCGATTTTTTAAGACTTTTTAAAGAAAAAGGTCACATTGTGAGATATGACTAATATTTGCAGTATTGTTTCCTAGCTGTAGTTCTTTATTTAACTATTTAAATAATTTTAACATATTTAAGCTAGAATGGAAAGGCACAATTGCATAAATATTTTTGTCATTGGCCTTTCTTTAAATGGCTTTTCGTTGCAATATTTAACTTCTTTTTCCCCAAAATGTTAGAATGGAAAGTCACATTCGGTTAATTATGGCTTTTATACGTAATATTAATGTTTTTATTATATCTTTAAAGTTAGGTTGAAAGGGAAAATGTAGATTATTGAATAAATACAGTTAAAATTAAAAAAATAAGCAAATTACCTTATAGAATTCATGTAGACGCTACTATTTCCATTCATACATTTTCGATAACTACAATACTGTAATTTATTTTTGACAAAAACTAAGAAATATTTTAAACTCGATTTGTCCTGATTTGCAAAATGTTTGTTGTGCCCCTATAAAATTATGGCGGCAGTATATACCCCACGAGCAATTCTACCATTCTACCACTTACACACATCACCATCTAGTCCCAAACTAAGCAGAACTTGTACTATGGGTACTAGATAATGGATAAATATACATATATACTTTTTTTTTGTAAATACATACATATTATACATAGAAACACCATAATGTCTCATATCTGAATTTTACTATAAAGTCGCCGGTGAAACACTTTAATTAAAGATGTTTCAAACCATATTTTCACAGTTCCATATTACAAAGAATGATAAACCTCGCACAATCTAACATTCTCTATCTACATTGTAAAAGTTCTACCCATTAACTCACACTCATAAAATGGAGCTATCCCTTAAATGAACAATAATAAGGATTTGTGGTCACCTCTTAAGCTCATGAATTTGGATAAATATTATTACTCATAACTCTTCAAATCGTAACACCTTGGTTATAAAGGGATAATGAAACGCTAGGAAATAAAAAAAAGTAAGAATGTGTTGGACAGGACAGGGTATGTTTAGAAAGGCGGTCTCATTTTAATTTTGTGCTGTAAGGTCCCAGCCCAATTATGGTCAGTTGAAATGCTGTATCTTACTATCGTGTTCGAGGTTGATGCGAGGGAGCGGAATATGAACAACGTTACTTCGAAACAAAGGTTTATTTGCGACTAAAGAAATATTTCGATCGCGGGCGCAGCCGCGCGTAGGCACACACACCAATACATTATGTCTACTCGACAATAACACACATGTGTCCCTACAGTAGCCCCCCTCTTATAAGAAGAAGCTACTTTACAAATCATCACACAAAAATAAAAACCTGTGTATTTTCTATCGAACTGCAGAAGTTTCATACATTTCGGTACATCATTACAAAAATTATAACAAGGCCAGCAATGTGGCTCGACTCGCTTTAATGCTGACTCTACAGTAAGATCGTACCGGCGGCGCTTGTTTACATTAAGTGTATAAATTATAAGTAAGTTTTATAATTATGGCTATCAGTTTCAGAGTATGGACATGATACTTATATGCTACTTATTTCTACACCTTTCATACCTGTTACTAATGGTAGTTGCCATGACGACCCGCTCTGCTATATTTAAGTATCGCCCCTTGGGACCCGTCAGCGTCCGTCATGACAACGCCTGAAAATCCTTCCATTCATCACTACTCGCCGTACTTCATTCTTACAGACTTTAGACATTGCATCATTTAACTACAAAAATACAAAGTCGGTATATCGTTTACGGTTACATTTACCCCTCTGAAATATACAAAAAAAGAAATAAACATTTAATATAAACACAATGTTCACTTTACACTTTATTACAAATTCACTGTACGTTTACATGTCCAGATAACGTAAATTTTACAATATGTTTCTTACTGATACACGTCTGCATTATGCGACGTAGCTGCAGGTTGCACGGTAAGCACTTTGACCACCGGCGGTGACCACCCGGCCACGGCGGCTTCCTTACGGAACCAATCTCGCACCCGCTTCTTGCATTGGTTTCGCAACAGAAACAGGCACACAAGTCCTAACAATATAGCGAATACCATTATAATAATTTCCAACCCATTTAATCTTTGGCCAATTACTTCATTAGACACACTTTGTGTAATTGCAACATTGTTATGTTCGGGTTTACTTTGGCTATAACCCATCTTAGACACGTGAATACACAATAAAATATTTACTGTTAGCAAGCAAAGTCTGGCTACAGAATGAATAAAACATACAGTAAAATAATTAACATAAAACTCATGTAAAAATTGATGTGTCAGTATTTGATTCACTAAAGTGAAACATTGCTATATTTCATAGCCTAATTACAAATATTACAATACTGCAATAAAATGTTAAAAGTTATACATTTAGATTGCAACACATATTTTACACAATAACAAAATAAGTAAGTATCTGTATATGCGACAATAGCGCAGTGGTTAAAGTATCATAAGTATTATTTCGCACTGGTCGAACAATAATAGATTTGAATTTCATTCACTGCATTACTGTCGTATATAAGGTATGTCACACACAAATAAAATAAACACAATAAAATACAATTACAAAAATAGCTTTTGTATATAGGTTATGAAGTTAGCCCTACGACTATGTCTTGGATTCGGCGGATATAGCCTGCCACTAACTTTTTACCTCGTACAGGAATCGAACCTGTGCAAGACATCTACGGCACTCACTATACTGTGAGTCTCGTTATAGTTCATTCTGCGAACCTTATCGGTCGCTTGATAGCTCTACCGCTACGTGTGGTCCGAGTTATCGGTTTGGTACCGGACTCGTCATTACTAAGATTATTATTACCACTAGAATTATTTATGTTACTATGTTTACATTGTTCGTCTAGCGGAATGGGATCATAGTTAAGTATGTAGGCCGGTTTGAGCCTATCTATTGATACATTTACCTGTCTATCATGTATTTGCAATCGAAAATACTTGTCACACCTGTCTATGACCTTATAAGGACCATCATAGGGTGGCTGTAACAATTTTTTAACTAAATCAACCCGTACAAATACATGTGAACATGTACGCAAATCCGAGTGCACGAAAATGTTACGTGAATCGCGTTGCTTTGTCGGTCTTGGTATAAGATTTCTAATAGCTTCCCTAACCATGATTACATATTCATTCGAATCGCTAACTTTTATGTTTTTACTGCCGTAAAAATCACCGGGTAACCTTAACGTTTTACCGATTTACTGAATTCAGGCAGGATCTGCGCGAGCGCGATCAAGAACTGTTGGCCAATGACGTTGAGGTCGCCAACTTCCCTGAGGCGAGCGGCGAGAACCCAGTCCACGTCTTCATACAGATAGCGGTGAAAATTGGGATAGCAATTGATGAGAAGGAAATAGTCAGCTGTGAAAGAGTAGGCGGACGGCGTATTGTGGCCACGGACGCGGCGGGCCCCGAGGCGCGCCCGCGTCCGCTTGTGGCGCGTCTCGTGCGCCGCGATCTGAAGGACGCGTTGCTGAGCAGCGCCCGGGTACGGCGAGGAACGACTTCGGCCGACCTGGTCCCGGGGACACCTAGGCGCTTCTATATCAACGAACGCCTAACGAAGGCCAACCGGCAATTATTTCGATCGGCGCGAGAAGCCAGCCAGCGCTCGAGCTGGAAATTTTTATGGGTTAAGCGCGGCCGCATCTACGCTCGTAATAAGCCTGGGGACAAAGCTTACCCAATTAGGTGTGAAGCAGACATTGATAAGGTTTTTAACTCTAGCACTGTATAGATTTTCTAAGTATTTTTGTAGTAACAGCATAAACGGCTATATTGGTTGCATAAATTATTATATTTTTGAAATAATATGTATTAATAATATATTAATATACATACATACATACATACATATCGTCACGCCTTTTATCCCCGAAGGGGTAGGCAGAGGTGTATTTCTGCACCCACTTTTCGCCAGATATACTTTAGTCCCACGTAATAAGGGGCGAGCCTATTGCCGTACCGGGCACATTTCCAGACTCCGTGCTGCTACTGAGAATTTCGTGAATATATTTATATATAATATTATTTCTATATAACTTATTAATGGATATACACATATGTACTAAAACAACCTACATAATCTTCTCATCAAAAGCATACATGCTCTCACGAATAACATGTACAAATAAATCAAACAACACAAACTATCAAAGATTAAATATAATAAATAATGACATATTTCTACTAGTTATACACAATTATATGAACAAGACAGTAAATTTTAACTTTAAGATCTAATAATGACAAAGAATAAATATTTAAAAGTAGGTTTATTTAACGCTGGCTCGCTGAGTACACGCCATGACGAGTTTTTGTTGGCAATGGATGAGCTTGCAGTTGATATTATGGCAATCAACGAAACTTGGCTGCGGGTGGGAGAAGAAGGCCGAGCGCCGAAAGTTCCTAATTTCAGGCTTAGGCACGTACCAAGACCGTCGACAGTACGAGGTGGCCGGGGTGGGGGCGTCGGCTTTTATGTACGCCGCGACCTCAAGGTCCGAACTATGGCACATCCGGTCGCACCGGGTGTCGAACAAATGTGGCTCAAACTCACTGTCAACTCTCAATCAGTTATCATAGGTACAGCATATAGACCACCTTGGTTGGACATTAACACTTTTCTTGATGCGATCACGGCCTCACTCACATCTTTCAGCAAAGCTGATAAAACAGTACTCCTCGGAGATTTTAATATTAACTACCAAAACAGAAATGAGAACAGTACCATACTGTTAAATAATTTCTTACAGTACACTAGTCTCAGCCAAGTCATCCAACAACCTACACATTTCACAGACCATAGCGAGACTCTCATAGATATTGTGTGCACTGATGCTCAAGTAAACAATGTATCAGTTCAATATATACCTGAATTAGGGCAGCATGCCATTGTTACTGTGACTTGCATATTTAAGATTAGTAAACCTACCCCGCAATGGATCCATTACAGACCATTAACTAAGATCATGCTTGATGTTTTCCAGGATGACCTCTGCAAACTAGACTGGCCCTATATAGCAACTCAGGACAATGTGAGTGACATGGTTACAATATTTAATACTTTCATTCTAACTTTATTTGATCTACATGCACCAATTACCAGAGTCTTAATTAGAGAAAGGTCTTACCCATGGATCACAGACACAATTAAGGAGATGGTGAAATTGCGTAACAGATACCAGGCACGATACAAATTAAGCAAATCAGATACACACAAAAATTGTTACAAAGATTTAAAATGTATAGTATCTAGTGCAATTGATAAGGAGAAAAGAGCCTATTTTAAAACTTATGTAAATGGACACATAATAAATCCCAAAAAACTATGGCGTAATTTAAAATCTACTATAAATATAGGTAAACAAGGGAGGCATAATTTACCACAGAGCCTTAACAATCCTGAGGATCTTAACAAGCACTTCTTAAACATCCCTGGTAATGATACAATTTCTCTGTCTGACTTGATATATTTTGAGACAAACAGGTTCCACTCGAATACCTTCAGTATTGAACCGGTCAGTGAGGAGGTGGTCCGCTTGCATATCAACAGTATCAAATCAAATGCAGCCGGTACTGACAGCATTACACTTGAAATGCTTAAGATGACTCTTCCTCATAGCCTTCCATACATTACAGCCATAATAAATAATTCCATTACTACTTCTACCTTCCCTCATATGTGGAAAACCGCAGTTGTAAAACCAATACCCAAAGTTCCCAATCTAACCTCACCTAAAGATCTCAGACCAATCTGCTTACTTCATATTTTATCAAAGGTATTGGAAAGGGTGGTGAACAGTCAATTCAGGAAGTACCTCGAGAAGTATAGCATCATACCTCAGAGACAGTCAGGTTTTCGCCAGGGACACAGTACAACCACCACTCTCATGGATGTTGTTGACGATATCTTGGATGCTAGGGACAAGGGTATGGGTACCCTGCTTACCCTACTCGATTTTTCACGTGCATTTGAAACAATAAATATTTCACTCCTTATTGCCAAACTTTCGTATTATGGCTGCGACTCAGCAACAGTAAGATGGTTCCATAGTTATCTGACTGACAGATTTCAATTTCTGCAACTGGATAATGACAGGGATGGTAACAATGCAACTTCTTCTTGCTGTCAGGTAACCCGAGGTGTTCCACAGGGATCAGTGCTCGGCCCTCTCCTCTTCATATTGTACAGTGCAGATGTTACCAACCATTTATGTAATACACAGTTTCATATGCATGCCGATGACCTCCAACTATACATATCGTTTCAGCCCAATGACTGCCATGAATCTGTAAATAAAATGAATCAAGACTTAGATAAGATCTCTGACTGGGCTAAAAAAAATTCACTGGTACTCAACCCCACCAAATCCAAATTCTTAATATTAGGCTCAAAGGAATGCATTAGAAAGATACAAGATCTAAATTCTGTACTACTTGTTAATGATTGTCCCATAGAGCAAGTTAGTGAGGCTCGAAACCTAGGTTTGGTCATGGATGGTGAATTGCATTTTGAGACGCATGTACTGGAAGCTGTCAAAAACTGTTTTTACCGTCTCAAACTGTTATATCGAATTCGCCAACATCTGAGTACTGAATTGCGGATATTGCTTTGTGAGACTCTTATTTTGTCGAAACTTAATTATGCAGATACTGTGATTGGTCCATGTATATTGAATAGAACAGAGAAAGTTATTCAACGAGTACAGAACGCCTGTGCTCGGTTCTGTTATAATATCCCACCTCGTTCACATGTCACTCCATTCCTAAATAGTGGGAACCTCATGAAGATGACTACTCGCAGGCATCTTCATCTGGCAACTCTACTGTTTGGTATTGTTCTATACAAAACACCGGCATACCTGTACAGAAAGTTGACATGGTCTCGTGACATTAATCAGTACAGTACGCGGGCGGCATCACATCTTTTGGTCGCAGCGCGGCACAGGACCACTGCTTTCAGAGGTAGTTTCAGATACGCCGCCACCCATTGTTGGAATGACCTTCCGCCCCCCATGCGCAACCTGAAAACATAACACGCATTTCGCGATAAGTTTAAGTCATTTTTAATGAACAAACAAAAGACAATGTTATGAATGTACATACCTTTTAGAATAAGTAAGTACGGCAACATCACTTACGTGTCTACTGACGAAACGTATTGAAATAATAGTGATAGTATAATGTGTATAATTTGTTATTATTTATTTGCGTATGCGCAGTGACTTTATTATATTATTAACTGCGCGCCGGACTCTGGTAGACGGCGCTTGGTTGACATCACACACAGTTGACATGACAATAGACATTGATGACAGATGGAATCTTTGGCCTACGGTGAAACGTTCGGAAACGCATTACTAGTTCCTATTTTAATTTTTATTTGATTGTAACTGAGGCATGCATTGTGTATTGTATAATTATAATAACATGTATATATTTATTTATAACCTATTAATAATTTGAACACTATATACGTATATATTTTATATATAATTGTGTGTATATATATAATAATTTTTCGCTATTTTATTTTTATTTCATTTACTTATAGGTAAATTTAAGCTAGTAGGTAAAATTATAATGGCATATATAGGCCTGCAAGAATACCAGCGTTGCAGTTATACAACTGCAACAATAGCTGACGCAGTTGCCTAATTTGTTCTCCTCATACCGTTAATGTTAATCTTAGTAAGCAAATATAAATATGTATGTAATGTTATGGAGAAACAAATAAAATATTTTTTGTTTTTTTGTTTTGTTGTTTTTTTGTTGAATACTAACTCAGTGGCGCTAACTCCCGTATCGCTACGTGGTGTGGCCCGCAGTGCAAACAAAGTGGTATTCAGCTCCTGGACCCAGGTACCTTTCTCCCTGCGAGCCATGAGAGCTGCTTTCAACACACGATGAAATCTCTCTACGGCGCCGTTCCCTTGCGGGTGATAGGCCGTAGTTCTTAATTTATTTATACCTAAATATTGCATTAGCTCGGTAAATATAAAAAGACTACTCTCAAACTGCCTGCCCTGGTCAGTAGTGATCCTAACAGGACAGCCATAACGCGTTATCCAATTTTCATACAGTGATCGGGCTATCGTAGTAGCGTTAATATCTTTCAATGCGTATACTTCCGGCCAACCCGTGGTGCGATCTATTACCGTCAAACAATACCTGTAACCCTCAGGTGATATAGGTAATGGACCAACTAAATCCACGTGTATGTGTTCGAACCGATCGCTAGCCTGAAACTGTCCAAGTCCAGAAACCGTATGTCTGATAACCTTCGACTTCTGACATGGAATACAGGTTTTGGTCCAATTTCGAACATCGACATTCATATTAGGCCAAAAATACTTGGATGCAACTAATTTCCTAGTTGTTCGATTCCCAGGATGAGACATATCATGAACCACGTGGAATGCCTTTTTCCTAAAGTCTACAGGTAGGTACTGCCTGGCGACGTTAGTTGACACCTCACATGTAATTTCATCCTGACCATCCGGCAAAACAATTCCTTTAAATTGCAACCGCTCGCTAGGTTCCGATAACAACCTACGCAATTCTTTGTCCGTACGTTGCGCTAATGCTAATTCTGCGAAGTCGAGCGCAGTCGGACATGCAATCGTCGAAACGCGCGATAACGCGTCTGCAACAACATTGTCAGAACTGCTAATATGCCGTATGTCCGTAGAAAACTCACTGATAAAGAGGAGCTGCCTAACTCGTCTAGGCGTCTCTTTATCGCTGGGTTTTTTCGAAAACGCGTATACAAGCGGTTTATGGTCAGTGTAAATGATAAACGGTCTACCTTCTACCATATACCTAAAATGTTGCATTGATAAATATATCCCTAAAAGTTCCCTATCATAGGTACTATATTTTAGTTGAGCATCACTAAGTTTCTTAGAAAAATAACCTAATGGACGCCAGTGTGTGCCGACCTTTATCTGTAATGCGCTACCAACGCAGTTATTGGACGCGTCACACATTATTGCAAGCTCCGCATTTGCTATTGGGTAACACAACACAATTGCATTCTGTAGGCTACTTTTACATTTTGCGAACGCTGCATCCGCTTCGTCCGTCCACTGAACGAGCGATTTGTCTTTCTTTTTCGCGTTTTGTAAATATCTGTTTAATACTGATTGATATTCCGCGGCCCTAGGCAAACTAGACCTATAAAAATTCACCATTCCCAAGAAACGCCTCAACTCGTCAATAGTTTTGGGTTTCGGGAATTCTGAAATTGCCTGTACTTTATTTGGCAGCGGGCTAATCCCTTCTGGCGTAATTTCATAGCCAAGAAATTCTAATTTTGTTTGGCCAAAGCAACATTTCGATAAATTGATAGTAATACCGAACTTTCGAACCGTTCGAAAATCGCTTTTAAGTGCCGCTTATGAATTTCCGCTGTTTTGCTAGCCACCAAAACGTCATCGATATAACAAAAATAAAAATTAGAATCTAAATCATCGCCTTCCTGCCTAAATTCTTCTTCTAATCCCTGAAAAACAGAATTATTCATATACCGCTGAAATGTCTGAGCCGCATTCCTTAACCCAAAGGTCATACGCATAAACTCGTATAGTCCGAATGGTGTAGTAATCGCGGTTTTCTCGACATCTTCCGGCGCTACTAATAATTTATGATATGCTCTGTTTATGTCTAAACGAGAGAAAATTGTCTTATTACCTAGGATGTATGTAAAATCATTAATTCGCGGTATGGGGTACCTATCCGGCTTAGTTATTGCATTCAAGGCCCTATAATCGCCGCACGGACGTAACTGCCCATCCTTTTTAGGTACGACGTGTAGGGGACTTGCCCAAGGACTCTTCGACGGCCTGCAAATACCTAACTCCTGCATACGCCGAAACTCTTCCTTGACTTTAACGTACCTCTTGGGTGCTAATGGCCTAGCACGCGCGAATACCGGAGGACCGGTGGTTTCAATATGATGAAACACAGAATAAGGAGGGTTTTCCTTAAAACAAACAGGTTTAGTTATCTCCGGAAATTGTAAAAGTAAATCAGAGTATATACTATTGTTATCAATTGTAGTTAACGATGATCCCTTCCACTTTACAATCGATCCTATAACACTTAAACTAGTTATTTGGTCTAAGAGACGTCGTCCACTTATATCTACAAGTAATTTATTTTGCATTAAAAAATCTGCGCCCAATATCGGCTGACTGACTTCTGCTACTATAAAATCCCAAATGTAGGGACGTCTCAAGCCCAAATTTAATGTTAATGTTCTAACACCATAAGTTTTTATTAGAGTTCCGTTTGCCGCGTATAAGTTAAAATTAGATTTATCACTGTACTTGTTTAAACGATTTCTATTCACTGGTATGACGGACACATTCGCACCGGTATCAATTAAAAATCTCATACCTGTAGTCCTATCACATACTATGAGACGGTTGTGCGTTGTACAGCGTCCCGCCACCGGCTGCACTACTTCTAGTTTCCCGACGGCTTCGGTTTGGCCCCGTTCCAGTTACAGGGTTTCACACACTTTGCTGCTTTCTCCCTGTAACGAAAGTGGTAAAAACATAACCAATTAGCATTTTTCCTCTTAGCCGCCGGATTACCACTCCGCGATGCCGATCTGGATCTCTGGCCAGTCCAGTGATCTGCCCTGGGTCTGCCACGCTCCAATTCATCGAGCCGCAAGCTAATCTTCGCCAATTCCCCCAAGATCAGGTTGGTATCCGTTGTTCCGCCAGGCGTAGGCTCCTTTAGCGTCTCCGATCCCCTGACCTCAGATATCTGGTTGGGACTTCCTGCCGTGCTTTCCAGCACTTTGTCCGCTACCGCCGCGAGGACATCCAGACTCTCCGACTCCGTAACCGTCAATATGGCTCTCACGGCTGTCGGCAGGTGTGATTGCCACATCAGCCTGAGCGTCTCATCTGGTACCTTTTCTCGTGCCAACTCTCGCATACGACGCAGCAGTTGTGATGGCCGCTGATCACCCAGCTCCATTTCTCCAATGAGTTTTTGTAGTTTTCTGGTCTCGGACTCCTCAAACACCTGAAGTAATCTCTCCTTCAAGGTCTGGTATTTCCGCGTTTCCGGTGGGGCAAGCAAGAGGTCACTCACTTGCTGTATGGCGCTTTTGCTCAATTTCGTCACCACGAGATTTTGTTTCGCAGCATCGCTCAGTTTCTGATTTTCCACGGCAGCCTCGAATTGGACGAACCAGAGTCGCGTTTGGTCCGCCCAAAATTCGGGAATCCGCGAGGCCACGGTAATGCTGGCTAAGGCCTTTTCTCCGCTGTCGCCGCTCACCTCGCATTTTGCTTCCTGCGCACGTGGAACCGAACTTTGAGGATTCATTGATCAAAATTCTAACACGCTATGCCAACGTAAGGGGTTACCAGTTGTAATCAACTGTGCACAATACTTTTACAATAGTTGTCGGGGTCACCAGTTGTAAGGTCCCAGCCCAATTATGGTCAATTGAAATGCTGTATCTTACTATCGTGTTCGAGGTTGATGCGAGGGAGCGAAATATGAACAACGTTACTTCGAAACAAAGGTTTATTTGCGACTAAAGAAATATTTCGATCGCGGGCGCAGCCGCGCGTAGGCACACACACCAATACATTATGTCTACCCGACAATAACACACATGTGTCCCTACAGTGCCTTCTATTTTGCTTGGATTTGCTTAGATGTGTCGCAATGGAAATGGATCTTGTAACATTTCAGACTCGACAAAACAAGATAGAAGACACCTTGACTCGAAACTACAATTTGTGTATTACAAAAAGTGTTTGTTAACGTGCTATCCGAGGCACGGGGCAAGCGATAAATGAAACTTCTATACGTACATAGCTTTGAAAAGTAAGTGGCACGCACCGTTGATTCAAACTCAATACTGTATGGCACTTTGTTGTTATGTCAACTAGGCCATTGCTGATATCTCTAGGCTACAGATAAAACCTTAATCTGGTGTTATGTTAGCTTTTAGAGCTCAAAATGTATATATGATCAGTTGAGTAAGTTTAGCGACGATATTTTATAGATTATGCTCATTTAGTAGCTTTTTCAGTAATGATAGATCGTGAAACTTCATGGTATAATCGTGATTTAATATTATAGGAAAAACGTGTTAGTAAGGTAAAAGAAGCATGACCTACTTAGTTTTTATCTTGTCAGTACATAAAGCTGATATAAAATTAAACCACTTAGTATATAATTTTGTCCGTGTGGTTGACGGATTAAGAATACGGATTGTCACCACCCCATATCATCCCATGGGTGTCGTAAGAACCGACAGAAGGAGCATATTATGCAGAGAACAGCACTGTAAGAGAAGGAAAACTTGATACAAACCCTATACCAACCCGATTGGCCAGCGTGGAATAGTAGGCCAATTCCTCCTTTCAAAGGAGAGGCCTCGTCCAGCAGTGGACTGTTAAAGGCTGATGATGATGATGATATAATTTTGAGGCTATATTCTCAACGAAAGATAACTTATGACTGTAAGAAGCCGTTTGAAAGAAAATACAATATGCAAGAAAAATGAAAGACGTGATTCTAAAAGGTAATTGAAAATTTATGTGTGTATACCATTTTATTTATTAATATAGTATGGCCACTAAGGTACAAAGGTATTAATTATAGTAAAAAAACTATGATTTTCAACAGCTCAAGCGAAGACGAATCTCACGATCCTAGTAAGTAAAGGTAACCTACCACGCATAACTATATTCCCCAGCAAAGCATTTTAGCTATTGAGCACACACACAGTATGTATAATATGTATATACAACGCAAAATATTAGTAAATAAATCAAACAAAATTTACGAAACGCGCTCCATTTGAATGTCAACAACATTCAAAGCTTTTCTCTATTTATGTTATAAATCAATGTAATAGCAATACGATACAGTCGCGGCTATTATCTTTCAAAGAGAATTTCAATACTATTGCGAAGATAAAACTAAAGGCGCCTGGCCACGGTTTGAAAAGGGTAGTTGTATACTGTTTCGATTCAGAAATATAACAGTTCATTTTCGTAAAATGCATGCATGACTTTTAGCTGAGTTCTAAGTCAAAGTGTAAATTATACACAATTATTCTTTTCTTTTTAAAAAGACAACTTCCGCATAAGAACTAAATCCTGTGTCGCGGGGGACTTTACAAACATACAAGTAACGGACACAATGAACACCCAGACTCGAAACAACAATTTATGAATCACACAAAGCGTAGTCTCGTGTGGGGATCGAACCCACAACATTTTGGCGCAGTGGCAAGCGGTGAGGCGACCGCTTAAACCACTACACCAACCGTGCAGTCATGTGCAAACTTATAGAAATTTCTTTAAAATAATGTTCTCTTTATTAAAAGTCTACCTCACCATCATCACTTCAGCCTAGAGTCCATTCCACTTCCATTGCTGGACACGGACAGGGGACCAATTCTACTATTTTTACATGACATTGATATTATATTTTGAATAGACTCAGAAGCGGTATTTTGTTAACCTAATGTCATAATCGTATAATTTGAATTAAACAGTTCGTCGTTGACACATATTTTGACACTTGTTTCAATTTACGATCTCGTTACAACGTCGTTCAATTATCAGATAATTTAGAAGAATACGCTTTTTGTGACGTAAGTATGACACTAACATGATATCGAAACTATATTTATTTAGGAGAATTGGGCCCCAGGATCGTGAGCTGCTCGCATCACAACATAGTAAGTAAACAATCTTGGAGAAAAAATACTTTTGCTTAAGTATATCTAAAAAAACCTAAGGACTGCATTTGAAGCTGAAAGTAGATATTTTCGGCAACAATAGTAAGTAGTAATGTAGCTATAAATATGACTAAATTAGATTCAGTACTCTATTACCACTTTAAGAAGAGAAAATGCACTAAAAATTCACAGCGTTAAAACATTTCGCGGTCCATGCATGAGTTGCCTATATTGTTAATGCAAAGAAGATACAGTCGAAAAACATACATTTGACAATATAATTATAGCTTTTTCACCTTAGTGAACTAGAGTCTACACATTGTTCTTCTAATACAGTCGTGTTCGATACAGACAGCCCTACCAAATAAGTGGAAACAATGCAACCTTGTGAACCTGTGTCCAATATAGCACGGATAACAACAGAGGTCCCCGTGGGTCCCCAGACCCTAACAGCAACCGTTGGTAGGATAACGGTCTCAATGGGGGAGGTTGGCGTTATAGGGCAGGGGTCAATTACCTATTGTTGCCTGGGCGGCGACCGTTGGCCAGGACCAGGCAAGTCAAAACGAGGGTGCGGCTTGAAGTCCTCAAAGGCGCGGTGACTCGATCCACGCGCCATCTGTGGGGGGTCATAATGACGCACCCGCCCAAAACGAGGTGGGCGCGAGTCAAGGCGGGGACGCTCCGCCAAAGGAGGGGAATACCTGGGGCAGCAGTCATGGTGCTGGTGACGCTGAACAGCACATTCAGGTGCGCGAGAGAGAGGAGGCGTGCGCACGCTACGGTTCTCCAAGCGGGGTGAGCGGCGATCAATTGAGCGAGGCAACTCTCAGCTACGCGCCGGTGAGCCTCGGCTGCCACCTTCAAAACACCCGCCCGTGCGCGGCGTCGGCTGGTTGGACAAGCGGCCTACCTCTCTGGCATTCATGCAGAGAATGTCCAAATGCTGTCCTCCACAGTGAGGACAAGGGCGAGAGTTTGGGCATTCTCGCTGGTAGTGGGACCCCAAACAAGAGAAGCAAAGGCGGCGGGCATTCGCGATGCGCCTACGAGAGGCGACATTTATGTCCAAGAATACAACTGGCCGTTCTGTGCCCCGTGACCTTGCAGTAGGAGCACTCCGCTGGGCTCTGCGTGACCGCAAAGCGAGGAGGGCGCCGGTCAACATTGGCTCGGGTGTGAACGCGAGCCTGCTCCTTGACCTTGGGCGGCTGCGTCTTAGCCGGCGTGTCACCACCGGAGTTGTCCAAGACCCGGCACTCATCCTCCAGGAACCTCTCCAGGTCAGCAAAGGGGGGCAGATGGGTCGCGCTATCCCCACCAAAGCGCTGTTCAAAACGCGACCTCAGGTCGGCAGGCAGCTTTTTAAGGACAATGTGCACCAATAGATAGGACCATTGGTCCACGGCAGGTCAAGGCACTTAAGTGCGTTGATGGCCACCAAGAGCGGGTTCAACAGATGGGTGCGCAACCCAGAGACCCGGGTGAGCGTGGGCAAACCCTAAATCTGCTCGATGTGCGTGTCGGCGAGGCCACGCTTATTATGGTACCTACGGGTGATTAGGTCCCGAGCCGTCTGGTACGCCTCGTCAGACACGGGCAGATGCTGAATGAGGCCCTTGGCCTCCCCATCCAGAACCGACATCAATAGGCCAATTTTTGTGCCAGCCGAAGGTCAGCCCTGTCATTGACCAGGCTGTCAAACAAATTAACGAAGCCCAGGTAGCTTCCTAGGCAGCCATCAAAATGGGGGAGGTTCAAAGTAGGGAGCTTACTCACCAGCCCCGGTGCTGACCTAGGAAGCTCCTGCTTCAGGCCGGGTTGCCCTTCCCTATCGGCCACTAGTTGTCTCGCACTATTGGAGACAGCATCATACAGGTCTAAGACCTGGGCATAGTCTTCGCTGACCTTATTTCGCTGGTCAGCGGTGAATTCATTGACTGACACTTCGAGACAGCAAGTGCTGAAAGTGCGGAATTGCTGTTCCACACTTGCCAGGCGATCATCGATCCGCTCGTACCTTTGTAGTAAGGCCTGCTGGCGATCAGGCCGGTTCACTAAGGCACTGACCGAGACAAACCAGCGCAAATCTGATGCAATAGCACCAGCAGCCGCAAGTCCTTGATAGCTGACATAATCAAAATTCAAAAGAGCCCGGACAAGCGTTAAATAATATTAACAATCAAAACTTAATTTTTCTTAATTCTTTGAAACCAACAAAGTATTAGCCTGTTTACTGCTGGTACAAGCAAGTGGCAGGTATTTACTGCCCAACAAAATTAATAGTTTTAATATATATTGACACAAAACAAAGTCAAAGCTATCAAAAGTTGAAACCTCAAATAAGTTAATTAAAGTTAAATATTCAAATAAATTAACTAATTACTTACAACAGACAGACTGGCTGTGTTATTTGAGATATACAATAGTAAGTAAGCACAGAATATATGTTACCTAACAATATTATCTATATATTATAACAAGGTTTAGCAATGTAAGGTTCAAACTTAATATATCAATATATGCAATAAACTAAATCAATTGATACATATATCTGATATGTATCCAATCAAAGTGACTTATTAATAGTAACAGGAACAAATCTATGCTAGATTTCAACAATTTAAATCAAACAATTACTGATTGAGGTTATGTGTGACAATGTGTTTCAAATTATCTAGGTCAACTTATACAATTAAATATTATGTATTTTAGACAATAACTGACCTGACAAACACTACAATACTGTCTACAAGGTGATAAGATACAAGCTTCTACCAATCTGAGTTTATACTCAGTAATGCAACAGCGGCTAAATTTCAACTACGCTCTGCTACCAAAAATTATGTCTAGAGTTACCGCAGCCAGGTGGGAAACTGTTGAGATCACGAAAAGTGTGCAATAACGCGTCTTGTGAATGACTTTGTGGAGGGTGGGTGAAAGTTATGTTTTTTATAATGATCATAATTGTGAGCTCAATCTCGAAATAAATATAAATATATATTAAAAAGGTCTCAAAATATATATTTTACTAAGCGACATTATGAAATAAAATAATCATGCATCATCAAGTAAACTATGGTCTGACCAAAGTGATTAAAGCAGCACCATCTGCACTATGGAGCAAAATTCAGATAAATAATTATAATAATATTATTACAAAAGAAAACTAAACTCGTCAACGGCTCGACGCCAACTTGTAGTAACATAACAGTTAGCGAATTAGTGCCACTATTTGTATTAAAACAAATTATACGATTTTGTTGAGATAGGCTCAAACTGAGTCGATCGCATCTCAACAAATTGATAACGAAACTTTTTTGAAGAGCGCGATAGACGCATATCAAGTTAATCTGAGATTAAATCAGATCGGTTTACTACGGAATTCAATATTCGAAATATAGATCGATCTGTAGATTTTAGATTCTTTCTTGACAGTTTTTGACATAAGCTCCATACAAAATATGTCAAACACGAATCTAAAATCTACAGATCTATCTATAGTTCGAATATTGAAAATGACCGTTAGAGAGTCGTTTGGATAAATAGATACACAAACAGATTAAAGTCTAAAAGTGATTATTAACTAACTAGTATAAACGAAATTTATAAGCTAGATGGTAATGCAAAGGTAGAGTACACAACATGGATATATTAAAGTGAATTCTAGTGTGAAAAAGCATTACTATAATTATAACTAGCGAGAAAAGTAGGAGCCATTGGCATAAAAAGAACTCAAAAGTTTAGAGCTTTTTAAGCTAGCTAATCATAGCTGCAGCTTTTGCTAACGCTAGGTCTTGGGTAGTATAAGCGAGATCTCTAAAAGCAGAATTCGCAGTGATCTCCATGTCCTTCAACGTCTCGATCTCGTCCAAACTGATAAAATACATAAGCTTTCTATTTTCTCTTGAGGGCCCGCACTGGAGCACGAGCAGTCTTCCTGACAGTGGTAAATACATATATCAGTTCTTAAGTTGCATATACGTGATTGCAGTGTTGTCCAAACGGTGTGTTTTATTTCCTAAATTAGAAATATATTTTTATTTCATAACAATGTACATAGTATTATTTAGGTTTCAACTAAACTTAACTTAAATTTTAAAATACTATCCTACGAAATATAAACAAAACAAAGAAAACGGAAAAAGAAAATAATTTAGAGGGCGTCATAAAAGTCCTCCACATCGCCGTCGACCGGGAGCGTGCTCAGAACGCTGGCAGCATTGCCACGTTGTATGGCAATGCTTAACTTTTTGGCCAAGTACACCCCAGCCTTCTGGTCACACGAGGCGTCGACAAGTCTCTTTGCGAGATCTCTAAAAAGAGATCTTGCACTTGGACCCCATGGCCCCAACGTTTCGACCCCAAATGGCTCAAAAACGTAATCCCCTACTAGGTTTGCGTATTTACGCCATTTGAAGGTCTCCGCTGTAGCAGCAGCAGCGCCCGCACAACCCACTGTGCCACACTAAAGGCCTACCCAACTTCCATGGGAGTAAAGACATACCGTCTGGTCTTTTGCCATCGTCACGTGCCAGCCCCTGAGGTTCAAGATGGGCTGGAACGCCAGCGGTGACAAGAGCCCAGCGAAGTATGCCATTGAGATTGCCGTGTCGTGATATACGATCTGCGCTCCTGCTGCATGATAAGCCATTGCTGTAAATTTGGTTTCTTGACGCAAAATAATTTCGTGATTCGACTCGTAGTTTAATAGTTTAAAGTACATTCGAGTAGAAATTATATATTTTAAAGGACACTCCTTAGTCATTTTCATAAAATTATCATGGAAATAAAAAGTGTAACTTAAACATAAAGCCCAGGTTTCTTCAGAATAGTGTTATGCAGCAGGGAAACATTTATTCTTATCTCTTATTCTAAAAACACAGCGACACAGTTCTAAAGGGTCTGAAACATGTGAATACTGAAGGTTGAATGTACATATCCTACGCTTGTTATGAGGGACCTACACCTGTGTATCACAAACAAAAGGTGTTGTGGTATTAGTCTCATGATTCTGTTTTCTGAACTTTCTGAATATAACTGATGTATTTTGTTTGTCGTAGTTTGATAATTTACTACAGCTTTCCGCAGCTACGTTGTAGTGTGTAAGTTTAGTGTGTAAGTAGCCTTATAATTTCTTATGTCAGCATTTCATGCCTTTACGTATATGTAATATTTTATACTTTGAATACACTAATAAATGGCAACCTAAACTGGCTTGACGTGTTGTTCTTTATATCGAACCCAACACCTCTACACTACTACGACATACCAAGACACACCACATGGCGACCCTGCCAACTCATCAACATAACCTATGATGGACTCTAGCACCTCGACGTTACCCATTGTTTGGTGCTACCTGCAATAGACTTTTTGGCTCTCCGTACCAAATTTGAAGCTATCTTACCCTGAACTCGACTATGGGCAATCACAGAGCAAGGAACAAGTGGTCATTGCGCAGACTGCTGGAGGCGACAACCACGCAAAGGCGACAGCGGAGCACGTATGTGCTCCGCTGTCGCCTTTGCGTGGTTGACGAACAACATCCTTCTCAGCATCATCTCCACATGTCTGTTACTAGCTGTCCTGATTGGATTCTTCTGGATGTAGAAGAGGTGCCACACTAGCTGGGTGCAGGCGCAGTTGCTGAACGAAGCCATGGAACGAGTCCTGTCCCGAATGAGCTACTGTCGTTGCAAGGAACTCCAAGAACGTGAAGACGGCGACGCAAAGGTGTGAAGCATTTTTTATTATAGAATAGACTTTTTTATTTTCGTTATAAACCCCTTCACGGTCATCTGATTCAAAAACAGGTATCTAGAACCTGAATTATGATATACCGATAAGTAACAAAAATACCTATTTATACATATCTTAAGGCATTACTGCAAAATATAAATAGACACAAACGAACATCAAATAGAATAGACTCACAATAAATCTTTGTGCAAATACAAGTATTTCTCCTGGTTAAGAATTGTCTGGGCCTCTACTAGACAAATTCACAAACTACTTACTAGTCCTACTGTATAGACCAGTTAAGTTGCAATCTTAATTCATAGTATAATAGTTACAACAATTGAAATACTCGGATGATTTTAATTTTTATTTACAGTTTCCCTTAGGAAATTCTACACTCTACAAAAATTACAAGAAAAGCAGCTTCATCTTCGAGGCCCTAACGTAAGTTGCGAAATTTCATCAGTGAGTCTCTACCGCGATAGCAAATTGTGTTAAACGCAAAACTCCGAA
The DNA here is from genome assembly GCA_944739405.2 of Euclidia mi. NCBI lineage: Eukaryota > Metazoa > Arthropoda > Insecta > Lepidoptera > Erebidae > Euclidia > Euclidia mi. The sequence continues at coordinate 12,364,647 of OX123204.2, read as the reverse complement.
GCAGAACCGCATGCGAATTTATTTTGACCACCTCGTAACATCAAAGATAAAAAGAGACAGGTATAAATTTCACATGACATATGCCCAGAATTCCCTGGCAATCCCATAACACCTTACCACGTTGATTCACACATCGCCAAACACTAATCCACGTAAATCTTTGGGTTTATTATACCAGTTTTCTAAGTAAAATTTTGTGTTAAAGCGAGTAGTAGTGAGTGAAAACTAAAAGCCTCCTGCAATGGGTGCCATCGTAAATCTTCAGTACAGGCGTTCATCCCGTACTAACCGAGGCGCAGTTTGATAAAGAAAGCTTACAAAAAGTAAGCCTTTCAAAATTTGCGGTTTTATTTAAGGAAATGTTGTGTGAATAAAATTGGAATGGGCACCCAAGTTTTCTCTGTATCTGTATATATAAAGTTCTGGCATTTCTGACTGGCTGACAGACAATGTGCAGCCAAAACTACTGGGCGCAATAATGTAAATTCATAAATATTTTTAATTATAGGTAGTTTACTGTATTTTAGTAGAATGATTTATTAAATACCTTCTTAAAATAAATTACAAAATCAAAAAACGCGTGCTTTTATAGCATTCTGTTTTTTTTGTGTGCTTAGTTTTATATTTCGCCAAGAATAGTAAAATGCGTTTCACTTTTACTATAGATTAATTTTCTATACTAATTGGGATAAGATTTCGAATGGATGACTTAAAAAAAATGTTTAGTACAATTTAGAAGTTTTTTTGTGAATGTAAAATGTTAGGAAATTTTAACTTACTTAAATGCTTTTATTTTCAGATTTACTTATTAAAATTGTCCTGTACAGGTCAATCACCGTACAATAGGTCAGGTATAAAGTCGAGTCAGCATACTTGCGCAAACGCGAGGAACCGCTCGATCATTTATTACCTAGTATATTAATTTAGTACGCATTTTGTCATCATACCGAGCGCGACTCATTCTCATCCTATTAGTTTTAATTCACCTTTTTTATAGTACTAAAATACAGTTATCTTTTAATCTTTTATCCTAGTTTATCTTTATCTCAACCCCATCCAGAAACATTGGTCCTTCGACAAGGTTGCGTTGCGTCGGGACCCTTACGCGTGTGCTTATAAACTGTGCTGTGTACGTGTCTCGCGAAACGTAAGAACCGCACTTTGGACTACAGTTCGTGTACGTGTAACCGCGTGTGTGTACTTAGTTCACATCTCGTTGATCCTAATTGACCGCGGCATCCCGGAAAGGTGCCACTGTCGTATCATCTGACCCCGGCGCAAGACAGAGCGCCACATCACCTCACCTCGTGCTTGCTTCGCGTTATCCCAGAAACGCAAGGTTACCCTACGTATATTCTGGCAGCCCTGGTAAGAAGAAAGTAGCTGCATCACCTGTTATCCCGGAGGAGTCTTATATCTCAAGTAAGGTCTCTTTTATAATCTTAATAATGGCGAAAATGGAAGACATTTTAGCTACTCAACAGCAACTCATTGAAGCCGTAGATAGGCTCTACGCTAATTTCAAGAAAGATGCAGCGGATAGAAAGACGTCAGACTATTTACGTCGTAGATTGGATACTCTAGAACAATACTTTACAGAGTTTCACAACAATCACATGAATCTTTTATCTTTTGGTGATCAATCCCATTCGTATTTTAGTACAAATCAATACGATTTGCTTAAGCAGAAGTATAGTAATATTAAAACTGCTATCGAAAACTACAAGCCTAGTAGGCCGCATACCCCTACTGAGTTGAAACCTCCTACTTTTGTAGCACCTTCTAAGTCTCAAACCCCAACCCTCTCATCTCAGAACGTCACGATTAGTGAAACCTCGACCTCAACCAAATCCGATGATCTCTTTAGGCAACAAGCTACCAACTTCAAGGCGTTTTTGAGAACTGCGTCAAATATCGACCTCGATCTTGTTTCGGAAAAGTGGGAGTTTGAAGACATCTTAAAGACGTTAGAAGTACGTTGGACTGCTATAGATTCCTTACATTGGAAACTAGACAATGAATTAGGTGGTTCAAACAGTCAGTACGAAGAGCAATTTACTCACTACGAGAAACATTATAAAAAGATTAAGAGAGATATTAATAAGAAGATGTGGTCCGTTGCTCATATTGAAAAGTCTACCCCTAAAATTGAGATTGCCACCTTTGACGGAAATTATAATAAATGGGTTTCGTTTAAGGATCTTTTTACGGAAACGGTGCATAACAATCCATCTTTATCAAATGCGCAAAAAATGCAGTTCCTTAAAAGTAAGATTAGAGGCGAGCCCGAGAAATTGATTCAGCATCTTCCCATTAGCTCTGATAATTATCATGTTTGTTGGAATATCCTCAACCATCGCTACGACAATAAGCGAGTGATCTTTACATCTCACTTCAATAATCTCATGAATATCCCTGTAAATCAACAACAATCATCTAATCATCTGAAACGCATCCATGATACTACATACGAGAGCGTAAATGCCATCAAAAACCTAGGAGTCGATGTTTCCTCGTGGGACCCCTTCCTCGTATGTATATTATCTCAAAAACTTGACCCAGACACCTTTGACGATTATCTTCAATCTCTAAAATCTCCGAGAGACCTGCCCGTGTTGGATGATTTTCTCCGTTTCTTAGAAACGAAGTTTATGACGCTGGAATCTTCGCGTAAGAAAGTAGAAAATTCTATGCAGAAAGCATCTTCATCCCGTGATAATAATATTCAAAATCAATCTTTATCTTCTAAATATTCTAATAATAAATTTAAACGTAATTATAACATGCACAAAGGTACGTATTCTACAAATCAGGTCATTTCGCAATCGTCAAAGTCCAATAACATCGGTCACGAAAAACGCAAGCTGTGTCCAATTTGTAATACGAATGATCACCGTATTCATACGTGCCAAAAATTATTGAAAATGCAACCTTATGCACGAAGAAATGCAGTTGCTAATTTGAACCTTTGTGTCAACTGTCTACATTATCATGAAGGTAAAAAATGTCTGTCTGAGGTAAAGTGCAAGGAATGCAACAAAGATCATAACACTCTGTTACATGAATCTTTTGTATCAAGAATGACGGCTTCGGATGCATCTCGATCTGGGTCGAATGCTAACGTCGTTACGAAATGTTCATCCCAGCAACAAGAAAGTAACACTGTCGCGTCCCTACAAAATCATCCTTCGCAAATTTTGCTTGCTACTGCGATCGTCAACGTACAAGCGGCTGACGGATCATCCCACAGGATGAGAGTCCTTTTAGACCAAGGCTCTCAAACCTCAATCATAAGAGAAAGCGCAGCTCAGTTGTTGAAGTTACCTCGACAGAAATGTAACGGTTATATCTCTGGAATTGGTAATAAAGAAAATAGTTGTAAAGGCATGATGCACATTAGATGTTGCTCGTTAATAACTGATTTTACATTCGAAACGGATGTATTTATTATGAACAGGCTTGTTAACAATCTACCTAGTTATAATTTACCTAAGCCGGAATGGCCTGCCCTAAATCAAATTAAGTTAGCTGATCCCGAATTTTACAAAAGCAAGCCTATTGACATCCTATTTGGTGCTGACATTTACTCCGCTATCTTAATGGATGGTATTTGCCGCCCGGGAGGAAAGTTACCCATCGCTCAGCAAACTCAGCTGGGATGGATCCTTAGCGGTAATTGCCAGGCCTTCCAGTACAATGTCGTTTTGAATAACATCGAAGATATTCAGCAGTTTTGGGAGATGGAGGATATTCACGAACCCCTAGCAATATCCGAAGAAGACCAAAAATGCATTGACTTGTTTCAATCTACAACCTCTAGACGTGAGGATGGCAGCTACGTTGTCAAACTACCTTTTAAAGAAAATTTTGAGGCTAAATTAGGCGAGTCTAGAACAAAATCTATGGCACAATTTTTTCAAATAGAGAAGAAGTTGAAAAAGCAACCCGATTTGGCACGTGACTATAAATTGTTTATATCGGAGTACATTGAGCTCGGTCATATGATCTCCGTTACGTCACATACTGACGTAAAAACGAACTGTTACCTGTCGCACCATTGTGTTCAGCGAGCTGAGTCATCGACTACGAAACTGCGTGTTGTTTTTAACGCCTCTGCAAAAACTTCTAGCGGATACAGTCTCAACGATCTTATGTGCAGAGGGCCGAACTTACAACAAGACCTTCAAACCCTTATCCTAAAGTGGAGGCAGTTTCGATACGCTTTCACGGCAGATATTGAGAAAATGTTTCGAAATATTTGGCTACATCCTGATCACCAAAAGTTCCACAAAATTATTTGGAGAAGTCATCAATCTCAACCTCTACAAGAATTCCAGCTAGCCACCGACACTTATGGCACTAAAGCTGCACCCTTTTTGGCCATGATGACACTAAGGCAACTAGCTCAAGATGAAAAACCGTTCTATCCCGACAGCTGTGCAACTCAAATCTTAGAGAATTCCTTTTATATGGATGATTTGATCCATGGCTGTCACTCGGAGGTTGCTGCGAGGCAGCTCAAGGCAGAGATGATAAATCTTCTTAAGTCAGGTGGACTTAATCTCAGAAAGTGGCGTTCTAACTTACCTGAAATCTCGGATAACCACAATGATTCTAAAAGTCAAGATTTTGATTTTAAACAGCCGGAGTCTACAAAAACATTAGGGCTTCGCTGGGACCCCACAAGTGACATCTTTTTCTTTCAACCCTTTGATTTTACCTCTGAAACAATCCCTACTAAAAGAAAATTCCTGTCTAATATATCTAAGATCTTTGACCCCTTAGGCTGGCTATCACCAGTCACAATAAAACTCAAGATTTTGTTCCAAGAATCCTGGAAATCAGACCTAGGATGGGACCAACCCATTCCTCAAGATATCGCCTCAGATTGGACCAAGATAAATGCTGAACTTCCTTATATATCCCAATTTAAAATACCTCGATGGATCCAATCTCAAGAAAACGATATCCTAGAACTGCATGGATTTTGCGACGCTAGTACCAAAGCCTATGCGTGTGTTGTGTACTGTAAAATTCGAAGACACAATACCACTCATGTGACCCTTGTTGCCGCTAAGTCTAGAGTTATAACCCTGAAAAGGAATCATTCCATACCCCGTTTGGAACTTTGCGGCGCTCTTTTGTTAGTGAAACTCCTAGCAAAGGTTATCTCATCCCTAACTAACTTCCAAGTACATACTTTCGGCTGGATTGATTCCATGGCAGTACTAGGATGGATTAACGGACAACCAGAGAAATGGAAGCCCTTTGTAGCCAATCGAGTAAGACAGATATGCGATGTAATCCCTAAAGACAGGTGGCGATATGTTAAATCGAAAGAAAATCCCGCGGATTGCGCTACCCGGAGTTTGACGGTCACACAGTTGGCTAAACATTCTCTTTGGTGGCAAGGACCCGATTGGCTGCCACGATATAACCCCGAAGAAGATAAAGAAATCCCTAATTACAGAACTAATATAAAATAAAACATCTAGCTAACACCGTTATTACAATGCCTGACAATTCTATAATTAGATTGTTATTAAATAAGTACAGCACATATAAAAATGTAATGCGAGTTTTAGCCTACATAAACAAATTTGTTGATATCGTTGTTTATAAACGAAGGCGTGAACCTTACCTAACTCTGCAAAATCTAAAAATAGCGAAGGAAATGATAATTAAACATGTCCAATTTGAATATTTTGCTAAAGAGCTATCCCTGCTCAAGAATGGTGAACCCCTACATAGCAAAAGCCAGATCTTGAATCTCAATCCGATATTAGATTCAAGCGGAATACTTCGCGTCGGCGGTCGATTAAAGCATTCAAACATACATCCTGACATGAAACATCCCATTATCGTCCCGAATCAATCGAAATTGGCAGATCTCATAATTGATGAATCGCACGAACTTGTATTTCACGGTGGTGCGAAAATGACCACAGGATTTATAAGACAGAAATACTGGATACTTGGAGGGAACAGAGCTACAAAAAAGCGATTGAGGATGTGTGTAAAATGCAAAAGGCATAATCCTATGCTCCAACATCAACTGATGGGTGACTTACCTCCCGCCCGTTTGATCCCTAATCGACCATTCTACCACACCGGGATAGACTATACCGGTTTCGTATTAGTTAAGACAAATAAAGGACGTGGCGTCAAAACGTCCAAGGCCTACGTTGCAGTTTTTGTCTGTATGGTCACCAAAGCCCTACATTTAGAACTTGTTTCAGACCTTTCAGCGTCTGCTTTCATTGCCGCACTTAGAAGAATGGCAGCAAGAAGAGGAGTTCCTGGACACATCTACAGCGACCAGGGAACTAACTTCGTAGGCGCCAACAAGATTCTAACACAAGAATTCGCTGAAATATCAGAAATTCTATCGACCCCGGAAATTGTCTACACGACCTCTGAAATGAATATAGAATGGCATTTTAATGCACCCTCGTGGCCGTCGGCTGGCGGTCTTTGGGAAGCTGCTGTGAAAAGCTTAAAACATCATCTGAAACGTGTCGTTGGTGAGCAAAAGCTCACCTACGAAGAATACAGCACCTTGCTATCCCAACTAGAAGCTTGTTTGAACTCCAGGCCACTCTGTCCGTTGACAGAAGATCCCGAAGACATTGACTTTTTGACCCCGGCTCACTTTTTAGCAAGCGGGCCCAACTTGACGATCTTCGAAACCGAACGTGACCTCAGAACTCGTTGGCATTTAACCCAGAAAATCTACCAAGATATTTGGGCAAAGTGGAAGAATGAATATCTCTCCCAACTATCCATAAGAGCGAAGTGGAAACAACCTCAAAAGGATCTCGATCTCGACGACATAGTTGTCATAAAGGATGAAAACCTCCCACCAGGAAAATGGGCCATGGGTCGCGTAATAGAGCTTCATCCTGGCAGCGACGGGCGTGTGAGAGTCGTTACGCTTAAAACCAAGAATGGTATCCTGAAACGTCCAGTTGTCAAGCTATCTCTTTTGCCAACCAAGAAAAATGATCAAAAACCTGATAGTAAGAAAATGGATGACAAGGTGCCTAAAAGTAAAACAGCTAACAGCATGTCTTTGTCAGCTGTTGTCTTATCCCTGACCCTCTTCTTTCTGTCAATACTTGCACCTGCCGAAGCATCCTACAACTTCACCCCGCTAAAAAACAATAGCGTATATTTTGACAAAATATCCAACATGCATCTTATTAGAGACGATTGGCGCTTAATTGTTTATTATGATACTTATCCCTATAAAGAAGGCATATCGGCACTTGCAAAGTATATAAATTATCTTGAAACAATATGCGCCGCTATCAGATCACAAACACCTTGCGACAGTATTATGTTACAACTCGGGCACGAGTTCGACGAATTAAAACGATATAATAATATTGTTACTATGAATGACTCATTTGTAACTGGAGAGAGGCGGCAGCGGCGCGGCCTGATTGACGGAGTAGGCTATGTTGCTAATAGTTTGTTTGGAGTGCTTGATCAGCGATTTGCCGAGAAATATGAGAAGGACATCGATCTCCTAAAACAAAATGAAAACCATTTGTTTAACCTGTGGAAAAACCAAACCTCGGTTGTGGAAGCGGAATTAAATCTCATAAAAAGGATGGAAAACACTATTAGCAAGCAGCATAAACTGATAAATCAAAGGATTTTGAACCTCGAACAATCGACCATTGACCTCACCCAAAAGGTACAAAATATATCAATCACTACAGATTTTTTAACCTCGGCATTTACTGCTACCAACTTGCTGTATAGTCTTCGGAGAATACAAGATTCGATCCTGGATACTGTGACAGATATTTACAATGGCAAATTGGACTTTCATTTGTTATCTCCAAAGCAGTTGCGATCCAAATTAAGCACAATATCTGCTCAAATACCCCAAGATCTGGCTGTTCCTGTCGACAACTTTCGTTTAATCGACCTGTACAGCTTACTGAAAGTGCGAGCCAACTATGCTAAAAAATACCTGATAATAGAAATAAGAATACCTCTGATTGAACGAGACCTTTACGAAATCTTCAATCTTATCTCGATCCCACGCATCTCGAACGACAAAATGATACACGTTGAGACTATCTCAAGGTTCGCTGCAATCAACGTTAGAAAGGATTCGTATGTTACCATCTCGGAAACGGAACTGCAGTCATGTCTGAGACCGAACCCAGATATGATAATGTGCCACATTAGAAAACCTATCCATTCTATGCAAGACGATCATAGCCTATGTGAAAAGATTCCAGGTAAAAGGACTTGCAAAACCGTTACTTCACCTTGTGAGAATGACTGGAAGGAGCTGTCCTCGGAGAACGAATACTATTACTTTTGTTGCAATGAATGCCGTATTAAACTTTTCTGTGAGGAGCAGATAACCACCCTGAAGCTGTCCGCCGCTGGTCTGTTACGCGTTGGAGAAGGTTGTCTTATAAAGACAGAAAGCTCCCTTGTATATTCCAGTAGAAGGATGTCTAACCAGATCAGAACAGCTTTTAAAGTTGATGCGCCGAAGATATCTCCCATAAACCATATCTTCAACATCTCTATACCTGAATCAATAAATGAAATAGATCCTAACAACTCCGAAAACTTACAACAATTTGAGGCTATTAAGAAAGATATTGAGATCATGAAACAGAGCGAACCCTTGAGCGACAAACTGTCATACCATGACGTCCACCACTACGCTGTTACTTACACTCTGTTATTTGGAATCCTGTTGGCTGCTATAGTCTATTGCTGGAGGAAGTGGAGGCACAGAACCCAACAAGCAACTGGCGCAGCGACTACCGTGGAGACGGCGCCGCCGGTAGCGCCCGCAACAACCACAGCGGTCGCACTGCCGACCCCTAGCTGCGTTACGGAACGTGTTGTGAATGTGTGTGAGGCTAGGGAAAAAGGGCATTTTAGTAAACCAGTGAAACGTGATCCCAAACTAGTAGTGCAATCTAGTGAGTGCTTGCAAAAGGAAGATAGAGCTTCCTCGCCAGTGTTTCGCGTGTTCTCTGTGCCAGACTTGCGTTATGATTCTTTGTGAACTATCCTAATCTTTTACCTTTTGAGCTCAATCTATATTAATTTTATACTAACCCAATGACATGTAATAATTTAATATTTAATGTCTAAATACATTGTCTTCATCCTAGAATTACTTTCACCTCCATTTATCTTAAGATCTACTAACCTCATCTCTCCCCCGGGAGCATGTACAGGTCACCGTACAATAGGTCAGGTATAAAGTCGAGTCAGCATACTTGCGCAAACGCGAGGAACCGCTCGATCATTTATTACCTAGTATATTAATTTAGTACGCATTTTGTCATCATACCGAGCGCGACTCATTCTCATCCTATTAGTTTTAATTCACCTTTTTTATAGTACTAAAATACAGTTATCTTTTAATCTTTTATCCTAGTTTATCTTTATCTCAACCCCATCCAGAAACATGTCCAGTAAATTTAATGTAAAAATAAATGCTAAGAAATATGTGCATTCTTTCCAAAGTAGTTAGCTGGTTGACTACTCTAAAGGAGATAGGTGGCCTATGTATTTGAGTTATGGAGCGTGATACTATATCTCATAATAGTCCAGTCACTAGGCAAAAAAAGGGGTCAATCTCGGAATTGGAGATAATAAGCTGGAAACTCGTATACAGCTTCATTTTGGCGTTCTAAAAGTTGTGTCAAAAGTCTCATATTATCTCGTGTCTGCGTCGTAAGTTATTCGAGGTCAAAGGTCACGAAAATCGGCTTTTTGCAATGATCTCCGTTTCTATGGTTCCAATCACTTCAACGCCTATTATAAAAATTGAAGGTAAAAAAATTTGCCACAACTTTTGTCTCAACTCTTTTTCTGTACGCTCAACCCTTTTCGAGATAGGGAGCGGAGAGCACCCAGCGCTCAGGCATATATACTGTTATACAAGGTCAACCGTGAATTTCGGTGAATAATACCTTGTATATAGTTACATACATACATACATAACGTCACGCCTTTATTCCCGAAGGGGTAGGCAGAGATGTATTTCTACACCCACTTTTCGCCAGATATACTTTAGTCCCACGTAATAAGGGGCGAGCCTATTGCCGTACCGGGCACATTTTCAGACTCCGTGCTGCTACTGAGAATTTCGTGACAGAAAAACCCAATAACCACGACCCAGGAATCGAACCCGGGACCGCCCGATCCCACGCGCACATTTATGCCGCGAGACCAACGAGGCAGTCGTATAGGGTTTGATGTCGAGTTTTCCGTCTCTACGCAAAGATGCTATTTGCATCGTGTTATCCCTTAGTCGCCTCTTACGACACCCACGGGAAGATAGGGGGTGCTGACACTTGTATTCTATGCCGTCAACCACACGGCATATATAGTTACTAAATCATTAACAGGCATTTAGTGGTTGCGATACAACTTCTGCGCTGTTTAGTAAAGGGAAAAAAACTTTTATAAAATTACTGCAAAAACTTGCTAATTTCGACAAACTAGCTCAAGTTTTTCTACAAGAAAACTGTCCTGTACAGCAATTATAGGAAAATGGAGTACGCATCTTATTAGCAGTATATAATGCTCCGAAATCTGAAAATAATATTGATCATCACAGATACATTCAATTCATTAAATCTACTAAACTTCTTAAACCTGTCCAGTTATCTAATCTTCCACCAACTAGTGCAGCAGCTCATCAACACATAAATCGTGTTTATTACCAAATTCACAAATGGTTAGGACATGATTTAGAACCTCAAGAATGGGGCTGGGTACTCCAAAATGAGTTTATGTAGCCAATAACTACACTATTACCACCAGCTCCAGATGAATTACTCAGTACAATATTTTGTAATTGTAAGAATGGTTGTGGTTCACTCTGCGGATACAAAAAATCGGGCTTGCAATGCACTTTAGCTTGTGGATAATGCAATGGGCAAGCTTGTCTCAATGCTGTTGTATTGCATTTGATCCAGAAATTTTAGAAGGTTTGGAGACAATCATGCAGGTAAACGAAGATGATGAAGATGAAATTGAAATTTTCAATTTCCCAGGAGATGATGATGAAGAAGAAGAAGATATATATATATAATAAATATATTCAAAAGAATATATTCACTGATAAATAATACAAAATATTTTTGTTGATAATATTTTAATGATTTAGTAACTATATACAAGGTATTATTCACCGAGATTCACGGTTGACCTTGTTCTTCTTCTCTATAGTTCTCTATCTTAATATATATAAAATCCTTGCGTTACTGACTGACTGACAGACACGCTACAGCCAAAAAAATTGGGTGCAGAAAGCTGAAATTTGGCATGTATGTTCCTTGGGAACCGTAGGGGTGCACTAAGGAGGGATTCCCGAAATTCCCACGCGATCGGCCAAAACGGGTAAATTAAAAAATATTGCAGGCGTAGCTGCTGGCGTCCTCTAGTAACAGTATATATGCCTGAGCTCTGGGTGCTCTCCGCTCTCTATCTCGAAAAGGGTTGAGCGTACAGAAAAAGAGTTGAGACAAAAGTTGTGGCAATATTATTATAATAAGTGTTGAAGTGATTGGAACTATAGAAACGGAGATAATTGCAAAAAACCGATTTTCGTGACCTTTGACCTCGAAAAACTTACGACGCAGACACGAGATAATATGAGACTTTTGAGACAACTTTTAGAACGCCAAAATGAAGCTGTATACGAGTTTCCAGCTTATTATCTCAAATTCCGAAGTGAAACCCTAAAGTGACTGGACTATAAGTTATTGCAGGCTTCAACGCGATGTGAAGTTACTCTTTCGTATTCTGAAAGTTAGTTTAGAAATGAGTTTACATTTTTATCATTAATGTAAACTATTTTGTTATATCTATGTCACATGTCATTATTTAAGTCAGCGATTGCCCAGTGGAGATACCAACATAAATCTATCGCGAGCATCACTGACTTGGGGAAGTTATGTTTCGATGGGATTTTCATTATATTTCTTAACAGAAATACGGACTTGGACGTATAAGAAATTTTTTGGCAAAGAAGTGCAACAATAGAACATAAAATTCATTCCATTACAAAAGCAGCTATATAATCTATGAGTACTAAATTATAAGACATTAGAGCCGGATAATGTGGTGTTACCACTAAAACAACGCTGACTGCTGAACAAAGACCCCTACGGGAGAAGATAGGGTACAAGAGTTGTCCAGCCTTCCTCCCAGAACAAAATTGATTTGAAAGTGTTTGAATCCATGACTTTCTGCAATGCGGAGCAGCCACTATACCTACCACTGAATTTCACATACACACAGTTTTTCAACATTAACATCCTTAGAAACCAAATATCAAGAAAACGATCTAATAATAAGCACAATATTCATGAACATCAAACTCCTGATGTAAACACGCCGGGCTATTCACTTAATAAAATGGCTGCAGGATATTTTGTAGCTGGTAGTTCTAACTTTGCTTGCCTATCAGTGCCAGCACCAGCGTGAAACCAACCAACTATGTTTAAACCTAAGTTTTAAATTAGACCTAAACCTAAATCAAAATCAAAATCTTTCATTCAAAATTGGCTGGTAAACAGCTCTTTCTGAACGTTAAATTTTACAATAGACTGTCCCCCAAAAAGCCCAACCCTTCACTGCTTCCTATGTGTTTTCGCTAGGAACAAGAAGCAGCGCAACAAACTCCCCAGCAACACAGTACTGTCTGCAAAGTTAAATATTAAGTTATACATTAAATTAATAAAAATAATCATATCACAATTTTCAATTAACATGATGGTTATCACACGACCTATTGCCATTTATTTAGTTACGTACCTACTTAAGACTTGAAAATTGTGATTAATGACTAACACTTAGCCTCCAAAATAAAATGACAAGTAGGGTGTAACCGCACACATGTTAAATATCATGTTGTTATGTAATCACTGCTCAGTCAAATCACGTTACAATGCATGAATTACCCCAAAACAATTGGAACAAATTGCAAATAAACACATAAATCAGCAAGTCAAAAGCTGTATCCTGTCCAGCAGATCGACCAGTCACCACAGGCAGCACCCGTTCACGAGTATAACGCAATGATCAGCCATTACCCTCCTCAACCATATTAGAGGGAAGTGGGTGACCCGACCACCGACGCTACCGCCTGCAGTGACAGTACAGTGCGCATGACGAACCTACTTTCCAAGACAAGCCATTCGAACTTACATTAGACTAAAATAAATCTATCCGACATTATTAATGAACTATAACATATTTAAAAGAGCAGAACGTCAACAAATAAACGCATAATTGAATTAAAAATTTCAAAGTGTATATAAAAATTAAATGTCAAATAAAATAATGACGCAAACAAATATACATGTCAAACAGAGAAACTTATATCAAAAATAAATATATTCAAAATTCAAACATGTCAAACAGTATGTATATAAAAACAATTAAATATAAAGCTGTACACAACAACTGGAACAGTAAGTATTGAACTTGTCTACCTAGTAATTACAACCTGGAGATAGAAGTCTAATCTTTCTCATATTAGACTTTTATTAGAGGGTGACTTTTTAATAGTCGTGTCATAGCTTTATGATTTTTAAACAGGAAAAATGTTAACAATATTTTTTTCAAAGACAGTAAACAGTAACAGTTGCACAAAAAGAAAACCCAGACTCGAACGAACTAGAATTCTCACTATTGACTTATTCTCACACGTCAATCGGTTCTTCATACTCCGTATAATATTGAGCAGACACTGCTTATACTTACGTCATCTGTATGGTAAACAAATTAAATCAAAACTAAAGATCTTGGATTCTGTTTTTGACTATTACACAAAGATTCGTTTACTTTACAGGCATTTGGTCATGAGAATATTATGTAACAATCATATGAACAGAGTCGCTATCATACTAATAATATTGAAAACGCAAAAAAGTGTATGTTTGTTTACCCTTCTTGCATATTCATTACTTAACAAATTTGGATGAAATCTTGCAGTAATATTGTTCATTTATCATAACATCAGTAACCTTTTGCCGACGCCCACGTGGGTCGAGCCGCAGCCAAAATCTATTAATCTTAAAACCAGTCACTGGCAGTTAGAGATATCATAGTATGTATGATACATATAACCTCGTTGCTAAATCATAATTTTTTTGCAGTCTCAATTTATTATAATTATTATACTGCATTATTTGGTGTCGATCGTAGATTACCATGACCGATCTGAAAATGTACTACGATTTTTCGGCGTGCTTATACTGGTCTCACGGGTATACAAGCAATAACATTGTAATCAAAATAAAGATTGATGGGACAATATAACTGATCATATTTTTTTTCTTTTAATTTTCTTTTAGTTCAAAGTTGTTTATTATAGTGCTAAATGTTCTTATATTTTACCCAAAGACAATTGATCATATTACCCAAATTGTGTGGATTAATATTCCATGACGGACAAAAATTGTAAGCATCACAAAAGGTGTTTTGTAAAATATAAATGTGCAGGTCCCTTACCTTTGTATTATTCAAATGACCACACGATAGGTAACTTTTCAGGTCAGCAATTTTTCATCGTATTTATGAGTTTTTAACCGACTCCAAAAAGAGGAGGAGGTTCTCAATTCGGCTGTATTTTTTTTTATGTTTGTAACCTCATAACTCCTTTATTTGTCGACCGATTGCCAAAATTATTTTTTTGTTTGAAAGGATACACTTTCAGGTGGGTCCCATATAAATTTTATCAAAACCAATCCAATAGTTTCATAAAAACTCAACTTTTATCAAAATCTCTCCAAAAAGTATGTCATCCAAGTAAACGAAATTAAGCATTTGCTGTGACTTTTCATCAGTGGGCACTACAATAGTCGCAATCAACGGGCCTACTTCGGGCTTCATTATCAAGTATTGATGAAACCAGGAGGAAGAAAGGTTGGAGAGTAAATCTATATATATAAAATTGCTTGGGCTGACTGATTCATCAACGCAGAGCCAAAACCACAGGGGCTTGAGACTTGAAATTTTGACAGTCGATGCATTTTATGACGTAAGCACCCACTAAGGAAGGATTTTTATACATATTTTTGGTAAGAAAAAGTAAACACGCAATTTAGATTTTTTTCAAATCTAACAACTAAGACGGTGATATAGGGGTAGAAAGTTTGTATGGGAGGTCCGTCATTTTTAAAAATATAGCGTGTAATTTTGTGTGCAAACTTCTGGTTAGAAATAAAACAAATTAATACGTGTTTTAGCGATTTCTAAAATCTACCTTTTAAAAGGGTGAAAGAGGGGTTGAAAGTTTTTATGCGAAGTGAAATTTCATATACCAGCTTCTGATTAGAAATAAGTGATCATGTATTTACGCGTTTTTGGAAATAGGGGTTGAATTTTTATATGGAAAGTCCGTCATTACGCGCGAGCGCAGCCGCTAGCTTATACATATAATAACTTTGATTATAAATCACAGAATTACTAATAGTAGTACGGTTTAATTCAAGGAGCAGACGATGAGTAAGTTCTTCAGTGTTTCCACGATTAAATATTTTTCACTGTAAGCCTAAATTTGTGATAACCTCTTTTCACGCAGCTCACTACTTTCTCTTGAAATTGCCTTGGACCGAGATTCCCTACTTTGAGATAGTCGTTTCTCCCTTTCTTCGCTAGTTGTGGAGTACTGCTTACATCTCTGGGCCGGAGGGCCAAAATATCAGCTTGATCCAATTGACTCCCTACAGAGACGATCTTCTCGAATCGTCGATGATCCCGATCTCACGGCTAGGCTAGAGTCGCTGGAGCAGCGGAGAGACTTTGATTCTCTCTGCGTATTTTACCGACTCTTTCACGGGAAGTGCTCCGAAGAATTGTTTAATTTGGTACCAGGGTCACCCTTCTACCAACGTACCACATGCCGACGCAGTAGAGTTCACCCGTACTACCTGGAAGCGTTCTCATCTAGTACGGTGCGCTTCCAGCGATCTTTTCTACCACGTACGTGTTGGCTCTGGAATGAACTACCTGCTGCGGTGTTTCCCGAGCGCTATGATTGTCCTTCTTCAAACGAGGTTTAAAGAGAGCATTACTTTCACGGTAGGCAGCGACTTTGCTGTGTATACCCTGAAATTAGCGAAGTCCATGAGTAGCGGTTACCGTTTACCATCAGATGGGCCGTTCGCTCGTCTGCCACTAGCAGCAATAAAAAAAAAACAGTTTCATTTAAACGGCGCTGTCTCATTTGGACTGCGCGTTTAGTAGGTCTACCCATCTTTAATTTCGATAAATCCGATAAGTGCAGAAAGGAAAATTCACCAAAAAACAGGAAATAAAAAATTATTTATCAAAAAAACCGCCTCCAAAAATATGGAAAATGTGTGTTACTTACAAGTTTGATGAAGTTTTGCTAAATTATTGTATCAATACAGCTTTTCATATATTTTGTACATTATAAAGATATTATTTAGTAAAATGCCTGGCTGGCACCGATTCCAAAAAAAGTATAATTGTATATTATAGTCCTAATAAAATATATTTTTCTAAGTACTTAGTCCAAAAATATAATATACTTATCTGATTTCTGGTGATAGGTATTTAATTTAGTTTGTTAGTCATATAAAAATATGTATTGTGTTAGGTATGTGAATTAAGTGGTAGATACTTACAACTCGTATAAATACATAATATTCAGTTTAATAGGTTATGTTTATAAGTAAATTGAAGTTAAAATAACGGAATTGATTTTTTACCCGTGTGGAGCGACCCTAGTAATTTTCGGCCAATTTCTATCTTGCCTGCTATTAGTAAAATTTTTGAAAAGATTATTTTGCATCAACTAGAGAGCCACTTTCACACAAATAATTTATTTCACAGTGAACAGTATGGCTTTACTAAGGGTCGCTCCACCGTTGATGCCGGTGTAACTTTGTTAAAGCATATTTTTAATGCTTGGGAAAACTTGAAGGATGCCATTGGTGTTTTTTGTGAACTATCAAAGGCCTTTGACTGTGTGGAACATAATACGCTTTTACTTAAATTGAAACTTTATGGTATTAGAGATACCGCACTCAATCTTGTTGCCAGCTACCTTAG
Source organism: Euclidia mi (assembly GCA_944739405.2). Taxonomy (NCBI): domain Eukaryota; kingdom Metazoa; phylum Arthropoda; class Insecta; order Lepidoptera; family Erebidae; genus Euclidia; species Euclidia mi. Next base: position 12,347,559 of record OX123204.2, on the reverse strand, counting down.
TGATAGAATTCAGTATGTAGATGTTAATGGGAGTAGGTCTCTAGGTTTGCCAGTAGGAATGGGCGTTCCACAGGGCTCTATTCTCGGTCCATTTCTTTTTTTAATATATATTAATGATTTGCCGTTCTTTGTACAAAATTTATGTGATATTGTTTTGTTTGCCGACGATACGTCACTAATTTTTAAAGTTGATCGTAATTTAAGTAACTTTGATACCGTCAATAACACTCTTGCACAAGTATTAGATTGGTTTTCGACAAATAATTTGGTACTCAACTCAAGCAAAACCAAATGTGTTAAATTCTCTTTGCCTAATGTCAAAAGTGTTCCTACTAATATAATTTTAAATAAGGAAACAATTCAACTAGTCGAATCAACCGTATTCTTAGGTGTAACTTTAGATTGTAAGCTTCAGTGGGGCGCCCAAATATCCTGTCTCGCAGTAAAACTTAGTTCTGCAGCGTTTGCAGTTAGAAAAGTTAGGGAATTCACAGATATAGATACTGCTAGACTAGTTTTCTTTAGTTATTTTCACAGCGTAATGTCTTACGGAATAATGTTATGGGGTATAGCTGCTGATATACAGACTATTTTTGTCATTCAAAAAAGGGCCATACGTGCAATTTATAAGTTAGGTGCTAGAGATTCTTTACGTGATAAATTTAAAGAAGTAGACATATTGACAGTTGCATCGCAATATATATATGCTAACTTAATGTACATTAAGAAAAACTTAATTCTATGCCGCAAAAATAGTGATTTGCACAACGTGAACACAAGGAATAAGCATAAACTGGTGGGAACTAACTACCGTCTACATAAAGTTCAGAACTCATTTGCGGGGATTGGTATACGATTTTTCAACAAATTGCCTCTTGAAATAATGAATTTACCCATGCACAAATACAAACGGACAATTAGGAACTTTATTACACTATTAAGCAATTTTTAAATGATAAGACACCGTGGGGATAGGCTTAGGCTTGTTTAACTCACGATTATTTTATTTACATGTTAAGTGGAGGTGCCTCGTGAACACATGATTTTTGCAGGATTAGGATATTTTTATGATTTGTTGAATGTAGTTTAACATTATTTATCTCTGATCATATCATTGTTCACTTGTCACCTTCACAAAATTCTTTCTACATTTGCATTCCTTCACGCGTGCCACTAACTTATGTTAATAATAACGATCTGGAAAATGGAGGTAATTGGCGGTCATGGTCAGTATACCAATAGATTGTTTCTTACTGCTGGTTCGCATTCCGTTGTTGTCATGCTCACTAAAATGTCATTTCTTGTGGTGGCGTCGTGTGTCGGGTCATCCCTGTCCCTCTAATATGGCGAGAGGGATGATGGCTGGCACATGCGTCATACTCGTGAACGGGTGCTACTTGCGATGACTGGTCGATGACGGTCTTGCGGGCTGGTGTTAGATTTTAATATTTAACTGCATCATTTCCATCATGGTTCTGATCACTTTCGCGGATTGCCTGCATTATTAGGTATATATAATGTAAGTGGATTCTCCTGTTTCACCATGTCTATTCTGAGGAGGCTAACCAAAAGTATTATAATAATATCAATTAGGATGGAGTTCGGTGTGGATAAATGTGCGGTCATGCATGTAAAGCGAGGCAGGAGTGTGGAATCTGATGGTATTGAGCTTTCAGATTTCACACAACTTAGATCACTCTCTGCAACCGAAACCTACAAATATCTGGGTATGTCGCAGGCATTAGGCATTGATGACGCGGGCATGAAACAGGCGTTGCAGGTACGGTTCTTTGGCCGCCTGAAGAAAATCTTAAAAAGCTTTTTATCAGGCGGAAATAAGGTGCGTGCCTGTAACGGTTGGGCCATGCCGGTCTTAATGTACTCCTTCGGCATACTCAGATGGACTCAAACAGAATTGGACGCCTTGGATCGGAAAGTCCGCTGTCTGCTCACGACATACCGGATGCATCACCCGCGTTCGTCGGTGATGAGATTGTACATCCCGCGTAAGTGTGGGGGTCGTGGCTTCCTAAGTGCCAAGACCCTCCACAATCGCGAGGTGTGCAATCTCAGAGAATACTTTCTCCACACTGACGCGGGTGTGCACCGAGATGTGGTCGCTGTAGACAGCGGGCTTACCCCGCTGGGTCTGGCCAGAGAGAACTGGCGCAAACCTGTCGTACTTGGTGTAGAGGAGCGCAGGGAGGTATGGAAAGGTAAAGAGCTGCATGGACGATTTTACCGGGCCTTGCATGGGCCCGACGTAGATTTTCCAGCATCGGTGTCCTGGCTGCGTTTTGGCGATCTTTTCGCCGAAACAGAAGGTTTTGTGTTTGCAATTATGGACGAAGTTATCATGACGAACAACTACCGGAAGTATATTCTGAGGGATGGGACGGTCGACATATGTCGGGCATGTCACCAGCCTGGTGAGTCGCTCAGACATATAGTATCCGGTTGTTCTCGTCTTGCCAACGGCGAATATTTGCATAGACACAACCAAGTAGCCAGGATTGTCCACCAGCAACTTGCTTTAAAGTACCAACTTGTCGACTCTGAAATACCGTACTACAGGTATGTGCCCGACCCAGTTCTTGAAAATGGTCGTGCTACTCTGTATTGGGATCGGTCTATCATTACTGACAGAACTATCGTGGCTAACAAGCCGGACATAGTGGTGATAGACCGATTAGAGCGCCTTGCAATGATCATCGACGTTACCATACCCCATGACGAGAATCTCGTGAAAGCCGAAAAAGATAAACAAATGAAATATTTGGACCTGGCTCACGAGATTGTCGACATGTGGGATGTTGACTCGGCGATCATTGTACCGATAGTCGTGACCGTAAATGGTCTTATTGCCAAGAGCCTCGACCACCACCTCAAGAGGCTCTCGTTAGACGGCTGGATCAAGTCCTCTATACAGAAGGCAGTATTGCTGGACACGACACGCATCGTACGGAGGTTCCTTTCTCTGGAGCCCTAACCACCGGTAGCTTGGTCCCTGTGCCCGATGCCGGTGGGCCTCCGTGGTCCCATTTTAATATTTAATTTATTTCGTTTTATAATATTTAAATAGTTAAAATGTGATCATGAGAACAGTATTTAATAAACGGCATAATAATAATAATAATAATAATAAATCTTTATTTCAGAATACTTAGTTCCATATTACAATAAAATCCAAAGAAACTTATTTCTAACTTAAATACTAAGAATTATTACTTAAAAAATAAGTTACGCAGCTATTTGTAACCATTTATTAGACATGGAGCTGGTACACAGTCGGTCAGCCAGTTCGTTTACGATGCTGTTGCTACACGTACCAACCCGCTTCATAAACATAGCGATTCGATTTCTTTGTATGGCATTAAACGTGTTCAGTCTTGCTTCGGCAAACATTCCGGAGGCGCTACAGTATGGAGCAAAACCCATTAGGTGCCTATAGATGTTATTGTACTGAACACGAATGCCATCCAAAGATCTTCCCGTATACCTAGTCCAGAGTTGGCACGTGTAGAAATTTTGACAATATGTTGTAAATAAATGGTTTTTAGTCTGTACATCGGCCTTAAAAAATCGTCTCGCTAACATATTACCTACAACTGAGAGCGCCCTACGTTGTCGATCGATATCAGCATCATCTTTCATGTCCGATGTTAAGATGTGGCCAAGGTACTTGAACCTCCCAACCACCTTAACATTCTGTCCTCCTATCCACACCGGCGGGACGTTCTGAGGACCTCTACCCGATCTAAATATCATCATTTCAGTTTTATTTGCGTTATATAGTAAATCATGGTTTTTAGCATATTGCTCACAGATCGCTAACAGTTTTCTTAGACCCTTGATCGAGGGGCTGAGGAGGACCATGTCATCTGCGTAACTCAGGTTATTGACATATCTGTCACCAAGCCTGAGCCCCACCGGCGTCCTGCTCAGCTCCCCGATCAAATCGTTTATATAAAGGTTGAATAGGTCAGGAGAGGTCAATCCACCCTGCCTAACTCCGCTTGATAGTTTATAACTGTCCGACATAGCTTGTCAACATTATGCTTGAGTATTATGATGTACAGTAAATATATACAAGTGATATAGAAGGTATAACAGTTGCAGCACCCTACAAAATGTAAATTGTGTATTATGCAAAACCTGTCGATGAAAAAGAGTGACCGTGAGTTTTATTGCCCGTTCTTTCTCATGGTTCTACCTATTGCTTTGCGAACGTGGCAGTAAATGTAAATGTAGAAGCATACAGTAATAATGTTTTAAATTTGAGTATAAGTAATTATGTTATAAATTTATTATTTTGACGTTCATAAGCGTCACATTGTGACCCAAATGAATAAAGGATTTTGAATTTGAATTTGAATACTTTTTAGTGCTATTTTCACACATTTTCCATATTTTTGGAGGCGGTTTTTTTTGTAAAAAGTTTTTTTATTACGTATCCTGAAGATGTGAAACTATGGTGATTTACATTGGAAAGTTTGACGTTTAGACCAGTCTCAATGAACATTGTCACAAAAAGACTAACTACAAAGAAGCTAGTAAAGCGAAAATTATTATGTATAAGGTTGTAACCTAAGGGGCCACGCCTTAGCCTCTTTTAGCAAATTCACTTCATGAAATTACCTGTCTCCAGAATCTATCATACTTTAAAAGCCGTGCAGCAAGCAGATATTTATTCAAATTTCGCCAATATAATGCATGTTGTGGCAACTTCTGTGAAAACGAAGCAGGCTTACACTGGCATGCGTCCAAAAGACACACACACAGTACCAGATTAATCGTTACTTCTTTTGCCAAATGCACTCCAAAGGCTAGATTTACGATTGGTATATACCACGTTTTTGCAAATATTGTACGTCATTTATCTTACAGAGTAGGGTTGAGCGGACGATTTAGTGGCGCGCAGTAAAGGTAGGTTACAAGGCACAATTAAAAGTTACGATTATTTTGGCTTGAAGCTAAGTGCGTTCGCGAGCCATTTGGTTTATTGTTTAGTGTTGTGCGTAGGCGTTCTATGGAATATGGGCCGTTGGCTCAGTTATGATTTGAGTAGATTTGAGTATCTATAAATAGTAGATACGCACAATAGCGCCACGTATATAAAGTCATGCGTATAAAACAAAATGACGCACTTTGTTATCTGTCGTGTAGACAGACGATGAACTTTTAATTTATGAGATTTTTGATACATTAAACTTATCACGAAGATAATATAAGGCAGACGTAATTAAATGTAGAAAAATTAAGATACAAGGTGGCTTACGTAGATGTGAATGGTTAAAGAAAATTTCATTGCGCTATTATTAGCAAAATAAAAGATTTGTTCGATCAAAGACTCGTATTCTTACGACCTGGTATAATTGCGCAGTAAGAATAAGTAAACTTACCACTATCGTCTCTTAGGAATATCTACAACTAGCTGTCGCAAGCGGCTCCGCCCGCGTGGATGTCGGTTATCGCGATAACAGCTATCCTATGTCCTTCCTTGGGTCTTTGATTGATTGAAGAATTAGTTATTGGTATAAAAATCTACTTGTTAGCATAAAGATGAACGAATGTGATACGAAGAAAGTGATGAATAAAAAAATTTGACACCAGAAAGTTGAAGGCTGATTAAATATAAATTGTTATATTATGTAAACTTGATTAAATATAAAATAAAAAGCTTTTGTCTTTTTTATCGATACATCGAATGCAAACCTTCTTGACTATTATAGGCACTAGCCCGCGGCTTCGCTCGCGTTTATATCGGGATAACACAAATTTCCTTTATTGTTCGGCTACTTTAATAATTTCCGATTTAATTCTGTTTATATTAATAAGTAAAATAACTTTTTTTATGGTAATAGGCGGCAAACGAGCAGACGGATTGCCTGATGGTAAGCAATTACCGCCGCCCATGGACACAAGCAACACCTTAGTAGTCATAAGTGCTTTGCCGCCCCTTGGGTTTGGGAAAAGGGATAGGATGAGGAGTGGGATGAGGGAGAAGGAATAGGGGATAGGGCCTCCGGCACTCTCACTCACCGAACGAAACGCAACAGTTTAGGTACTGTTACTTTACGTCGATAAAGAAGAAGCAGGAAATATTTATAATATTACTTTAATAACCCTTCAACTCCTTCCTATCTTAAAGGTTGATTTGAGTACCTACATGATACACATAATAAGTTTTTGAGGTCATCAGAAAATTTAAAACTGAAGATGCCGGGACATTCCACGAGCTTTTTTGATAAGTCCTTTACTGTTACTGCTGTACGTTTGTGGAATGCTCTACCGCTACCTATTAGGCTCAGACAATAATGCTTATTATTTAATTTGAGAGAGATGAAGTGCGGGAAGTCACCGGGACATGATGGCCTTAGCATAGAGCATCTTCTATATGGGGGTCAGTATGTCTGTGATGTTCTATCGCGTTTCTTTAATTTTTGTGCGCAAATCTATTACTTGCCAAACGACCTCATTCGTACATTAGTGATACCATCTTTAGCAACAGTGATAGCTAAAGTTTTTGAAAGTTTGCTGCATAAAAAGTTGGGTCCGTCTATTGGAATTGACGATGGCCAATTTGGGTTTCGTCCAGATTTATCCACGGACATGGCTGTCTTCTCCCTTTAGCAGGTAGTCAAGCATTACACCAGTCAAGGAACAAGCGTATACGCTTGTTTCCTGGACCTTAGCCGTGCTTTTGACACAATAAATCAAGAAATCTTATGGGAGAAGTTGGAGTCTAATAAGGTGCTGTCTGGTATTGTTGATCTGATTAGATATTGGTATACAGATCAGATCAACAATGTCAGGTGGGGCGGTTCGATATCTGATGACTATAAGCTGTCATGTGGTGTTAGGCAGGGTGGGCTGACCTCGCCTGACCTGTTTAACCTATATGTGAACGATTTGGTCGAGGAACTGAGTAGAACACCAGTTGGGCTCAAGTTGGGTGACCGTTATGTAAACAACTTGAGCTACGCTGATGATATGGTTCTAGTTTCACCTTTGATAAAAGGTCTGAGAAGGCTAATCGCCACTTGTGATTATTACGCTAAAAGCCATGACTTAATATATAATGTTAATAAAACAGAGGTAATGGTATTCAGGTCGGGAAGGGGGCCCAACAATGTACCACCTATATAGCTAAGTGGGTAATCGTTAAGACTAGTAGAAAGGTTCAAATATCTCGGTCACATGTTAACATCCGTCATGAAAGATGATGCGGACATAGATAGACAGCGCCGGTCACTTTCAGTGGTAGGCAATATGATAGCTAGAAGATTTTTCAAAGCTAACGTGCAAACGAAAATACACCTATTCAGATCATACTGTCAAAATTTGTACACAAAGGTCCATAGATAGTATCCGCGTCCAGTACAACAATATCTATAGTCACCTAATAGGTTTAAGTAGGCACTATAGCGCCTCTCGTATGTTCGCGGAGGCTAGGTTGAACACATTTAACGCACACATTTAATCCAAAGAATCCGGATTGCTATAGAATGTACTCCACACGTATGTACAGACGCTGGCTAGAAATAGCTGCATAGTTTTTATTTTCTATTTTATTGTATTTCATAAATTGTTGTTATAATTAATTTGATCTTATTATTGTTATTCTTTTGTTTATTTCTAATGTGCTGATTGACTTTTTTTTACGGTTTAATTGAATACGAGTAATTAAAGAATCAGATTCTTTTTAATTTTTTTTATCATAAATTATTAATTGATTATCTACTTTGTGTTGTGAATAATTGTAATATTTTATTGATAATTAATTTGTATGATTATGGACAGTATTTTTTTAACTTAGACTGTGATATTATTGACTTTTATAATAATTATATTTAATGTTGATAATTAATTATATCTGAACTAAAATTTTAGTACTTAACTGTTATGTGTGATGATTAATGGTAATTTATTTTATTATTGCGCTGTGTGTATAATTGTGATTATTTTATTGATTATTTAATTGTGTAGCTATGGATATTAATCTGAAATAAAGTGTAGCGTATGACCTGTACCTACCGAGTGTACGTCATAATACCGTCCATACGCTCGGCCAATCAGAGAAGGCCATCGTCCGCGCTCGTAAGTTTTGCCTATATTTGGTAATGCGCCGACACGAACTGATGGAGGGCCCGGTATATAAAGGGGCCGATAGAGAGTCCGGCACCGCTACTCTACACTAACCTACTACCGCTACTAAATTCTATACCGCTATATCTATAATTATACTACTTCATACGTGTATCCTGGTCCCAGCTGCTCATCTGTCTACCTGCTAGCTGAGGCCGGCTGACGCCGCCTGCCTGACTCTATTGGTTGTGGCTTTCCTAATGCTGTTTCCAGGTTCACGTTAAGACTCCGGCTACGCTCCTAGACCGCTACACTTTCCTGCATCGTCTTCGGCTTCACCTCTGCCGAAGAGTCTGGCCTGTCCTGCTCATCGTACACACACCGCCGGCGTCTGCCAGCTGAGCCAACGTCAGCGAGGGCCTGTACCGCTACGCGCAGCCTTCGAGCAGCCTGCCTACACACTACCGGAGGGAACAGCGTGGGAGACTGCCGCCCCTTAGTGTTCAGGCCAGTGTCGTGTTGTTGGTCGGTCACACTCGGCATAGGAAGCGAGGCAATACTCGGCAAATAAACGCATAGAACCTTTTCTGCGTTTTACTACCAGAACTCGTTACAGTGGCGCCTACGTGGGTTATTGTCTCGCTTTCCGTGCTCGAGTTCTCTTCTAGCAGGTCTCCATCATTGTAAGCGAGGAGGTGCGGCTACAGCGAACCGGTACGTATTGTTGTACTAATTGTCTACCTTTTAGTGTAACTACCTACTACGTACTAGTTCGCAAATTTGAATCTTAACGTTTTCTAATTAGTCCTAACGGTCGAACTTTTACGCCTAATCGTAAAGTAGGCCATTTGTAAGGGCGGAACGCTTGCGCACTAAGTGTAGTGTGTAGTGTATACTTACGCAGCTTATTTATTACATACACAATGGGCTCACACCCCATAAAATACTTTCTTTTAAATAAGAACGAGTTAGCTTACGAGGTCGCGATTAGAGGTGAGGAGCCGGCTACCTCTGTCCTAGGTCTGCGGAAGCAGCTCCCTAAGTTACTGGAAGCCATTCCAAATGATGACATTTTGGAGTCGGGTCTAGCCATAGCGGTGGACTTCGAGGGCGCTAGCGAGGCCGTCTCTGAGCTGGCCAAGTGAGTGAATTTACTAACCAATTCTTACGACGCGAACCTAGCTAGGAGGTCTACCGCACTGCACAACCACATTTTCCATAGACTCCGTAGGATGGAACGTCCTACGGCGTATTCAAAACGAATAACCGAATTGTGCAGCCGGTTCGACAAGCTCTCGGCGGAGCTGTCCGCCATTGAACAATCAGCTGTTCGCTCAGCTGATGCTGTAGCAGAGGTCCAACCTGCGCCGTCTACCTCGACGCAGGCAGGGTTAGCTCCAGTATTGCATTGCGAGCATTTGAGAGTTAGCGAACTGTCTAAGCTAAAATACGACGGTACGGGATGCGTCCGAGCGTTCCTACAACGCGTAACCGAATTCCAAACCGCGCGTAATCTACCTTCCACTAAAATTTTATCATATGCCTCCGAAATTTTCACCGGTAACGCACTTCACTGGTACCGCGGCCTAAAAGAATATTTCACTACATGGGAAGAACTCACCACTAAATTAATAGACGATTTCACACCGTACGATTATGACTACCGGTTATTAAATGAAATCCGCCGACGTACTCAAGGTGCTACCGAAACTATAATTATTTATCTCTCGATAATGAATCAGCTGTTCGCTAGGCTGTCTCCGTCAAAGCGATTGTCCGAACGCGAAAAGTTAGACATCCTATTGCATAACATACGTCCATGCTACTCACTAGTGCTAGCTCCGTCAATATCTTCAATAGACAGTATAGCAACACTGCAGACGTTATGTTTAAACTACGAACGGATGAAATGTTTGAACTCTCAATTCCGCGAACCGTATTATAATAACGACACGTTGGCACCAGACCTAGCTTACAGTCACAAACCTAATAATCGAGCGCGTAATAATTCCTACAATAATTAGCCCGTTGCTAATATAGAGGGTACGTCCGAATACACTGAGAACAACGAACCTAGCAAACCTAAGTCTAAACCTAGCTCTGTCGCTCTAGTCACGTCCAAGTACTGCCCGCGCTGCCGTATCAATGATCACAGTTTGAATGAGTGCAAACGCGATCGGTTTGCAATTTGCTTCAAGTGCGGCTGTAGGGATGTGACATTCCCTAACAGCCCGAACTGTAAATCGACGAAACCAAAAAACTAGTTGGTCAGGGTCGGGGCGTGTCAAAATCTAAATTAGGTTCTACAACCTATTCAACCAATTTTGACAAAGATGATTGGAGAAATTGGCTAAACACTCTAAAAGTGTATTTCTCTAGTTATTCCGTCGCCTCAATCCTGGATAATAAACCTAAAAATGACCTACGGCCCTATGTTAACGTAACGATTAACAGTTTACCTATTTGTGGATTGCTCGATTCCGGTTCAGCCATTACAATTTTAGGTAACAACTCCCATCTGGAGGTAATTACTAAAACCGGGTTAGAAATACAGCAGTGTCACAACACTAATTCCATTCGGACCGCGAATGGAAATATCTTGTTGCCGCGCGGTTTTATCAACTTACCCACTACTTTTAATAATCAAACCCACTTATTGAAAGCTTATATTATTCCAGAAGTTACAAGTAATTTAATTTTAGGCATCGATTTCTGGAAACTATTTAAATTACTGCCTAACCATATCGCATCCGTATGCATGTCTAAAACATTGCCGTGTAGTGTGTTAAGTGAAAATAAGCTAAGTAACACGAACGTATTGCAATCTTTTAGTGAGTTGAGTGAGTCACAACAAAGAACGGCTAAGTTAATTATAAAGCAATACGAGTCGATTTCTACTGAAAAAACCGGTTTAAGACGAACTCACTTAATAGAACATGCAATAGACACTGGCGATTCTGCGCCGATACGCCAAAGATATTATAGGTTACCGCCGGCGAAATTAAAAATAATTATTGACGAATTAGACGAAATGCTTGCATTGGGAGTGGTAGAAAAATGCGAAAGTCCGTGGTCGTCACCGATTTTACTAACGCCTAAGAAGGACGGTAAACTAAGGTTTTGTTTAGATAGTCGGAAACTTAATTCTATTACTAAAAAAGACGCGTACAAACTACCTTACGTATCCGAAATTTTAGACAACCTTAGGAACGCTAGATATCTAAGTTGTATAGACTTATCTAAGTCCTTTTGGCAGACGCCTCTTCGCGAATGTGATCGTGATAAGACTGCGTTCTATGTGCCTACTGAACATTTAGATTTGTGACTATGCCTTTTGGTTTAACGAACGCGCCTGCGACACAACAGCGTTTGGTGGATCACTTGTTTACGAACAGTCCTGAGTTCGAAAACTCTGTATTCGTTTTTTTAGATGATATCGTGCTTATATCGCCATCCTTTAATGCTCATGTGTCACTATTAAATAAAGTATACGAACAATTAAAATCGGCCAACCTTACCATTAACTTGGAAAAATCTAAATTCTTCCGTGATGAATTGAAGTACTTGGGCTACGTAGTAAACTCTAAAGGATTACAAGTAGACCCATGTAAGGTGGAAGCCATTCTTCAATATGCTACGCCTAAGAATAAAAAAGAAGTCAAAAGGTTCTTAGGCATTGCATCATAGTATCGGCGATTTATACCTAATTTTAGTACTATTGCCGGTCCTTTGAACAAACTTACCTCTACCGGTAAGAAAGCCGCACCATTTCAGTGGTCGGTGGAAGCTGATGACTCGTTTTGTAAACTAAAACAATTGTTAAGCTCCGCACCAATATTATCGTGTACCGATTACGAGAAAACTTTTCAGGTTCACACAGATGCGAGTGCGAGCGGCATCGGTGGGCTACTTACACAAGAAATAGATGGCGTGGAACTACCTATCGCTTACATGAGTAGGTCACTAAATGCACAGGAACAAAACTACAGTATAACAGAACGGGAGACATTAGCAGTTCTAACAGCCCTCGAATATTGGCGCTGTTATTTAGATAACGGGTTAAAGTTCGTTGTGTATACTGACCATTCTGCACTGAAATGGTTCCTAAACTTGAGCAACCCGACTGGTAGATTAGCTCGGTGGTCGGTTCGTCTGTCAGCATTTAACTTCGAAATAAAGCATCGGCGCGGCGCTGATAATATTATAGCCGATGCGTTATCACGATCCCTAGCTGTAAATATAATTAACGCGAATAATAATAACGTGAATGACCCTAATGTTGACACTGACCAATGGTATTCAGCCACCTACAATGGTTGTTTATCTTCGCCTAATGACTATCCAGACTATTCTATTAAAAATAATAAATTGTATCGTTTGATTAAATCTAGGTGTATGCTACGTAAGGAGTTCGAATGGAAAGAAGTACTACCTTCTTCTGATCGAAATAATGCCATATTAGAGAACCATGCCGAACCCACTTCAGGGCATTTCGGTATATTTAAAACTTACAAGCGCTTAGCACTGCGTTACTATTGGCCCAAAATGCGCGATGACGTAGTTAAGTTCATAAATTCTTGCGACACTTGTATCGCGCACAAACATCAGAACCATGCACCATTGGGAACCATGGGACGACCCAAAGTGTGTTCACGACCCTTCCAAACCATTAGTGTAGATTTGGTGGGGCCACTACCCGTCACAAGAAAACAAAATGCCTACATCTCTGTAGTAACTTGCTGTTTTAGTAAATACTGTCTACTTTTTCCTATCAGGCGCGCAACTGCTGAAATAATAACTAATATTTTGGAAGAAAAAATATTTTTAGTTCATGGTATACCATCTACAATTATATTGGACAATGGTAAACAAGTACAAAATCCCTAATCTTCATTATACTCCTAAATATTCCCCACATGTCAATACGGTTGAACGCTATAATAAAACCATTGGTTCTACCTTAGCGGCGTTTGTAGGAAATGACCAGAGATTATGGGACACTCTCGTACCTAAGGTGCAGTTTGCATTAAATACTGCAGTTAATGAAGTCACGGGCTATACACCTAGTTTCTTAGTCTATGGACGTGAACTAGTTCCATGCGGCTCACACTATGTCGACACGGACGCTGATGATATAGTATACATACCTAGGTACGATTACGCAGAAAACATAGGTCACTTATCAGGCATATTTGACAAAGTTCAGGCACTCCTCATTCAAGCTCATGCTAGGAATTTCCAAACGTATAATTTACGCCGTAAACCAGCTGAGTATAATGTGGGAGACACTGTGTGGAAAAGGACTTTTTATCAGAGCGACAAGGATAAGTCCTTCTGTAAGAAACTAGCCCCTAAATTCGTGAAGTGCACAGTGATTAATAAAAAGTCGCCCCTCGTTTACGAGTTGTCGGACGCGTCTGGAAATTCTATTGGGTTTTGGCACATAAAGGACCTAAAACTTATACACTATGGTGCCTAACTATTTGTTACAAACCGTAGAAGACTTTCCCTTCCTTCTCTCTATATGCCGTCTTAGCTTGGACAGTAGCGGACTCATAGACCTAACGCAGCTAGTCGGATTTTCCTTGTTAGCCACGTAAAATCCTCTCCTAAGGCGGGCGGTATTGTAGCGTATGACCGGTACCTACCGAGTGTACGTCACAATACCGTCCATACGCTCGGCCAATCAGAGAAGGCCATCGTCCGCGCTCGTAAGTTTTGCCTATATTTGGTAATGCGCCGACACGAACTGATGGAGGGCCCGGTATATAAAGGGGCCGATAGAGAGGCCGGCACCGCTACTCTACACTAACCTACTACCGCTACTAAATTCTATACCGCTATATCTATAATTATACTACTTTATACGTGTATCCTGGTCCCAGCTGCTCATCTCTCTACCTGCTAGCTGAGGCCGGCTGACGCCGCCTGCCTGACTCTATTGGTTGTGGCTTTCCTAATGCTGTTTCCCTTCAGGTTCCAGGTTCACGTTAAGACTCCGGCTACGCTCCTAGACCGCTACACTTTCCTGCATCGTCTTCGGCTTCACCTCTGCCGAAGAGTCTGGCCTGCCCTGCTCATCGTACACACACCGCCGGCGTCTGCCAGCTGAGCCAACGTCAGCGAGGGCCTGTACCGCTACGCGCAGCCTTCGAACAGCCTGCCTATACACTACTGGAGGGAACAGCGTGGGAGACTGCCGCCCCTTAGTGTTCAGGCCAGTGTCGTGTTGTTGGTCGGTCACACTCGGCATAGGAAGCGAGGCAATACTCGGCAAATAAACGCATAGAACCTTTTCTGCGTTTTACTACCAGAACTCGTTACAAAAGCTTTATTATTATTATTATTAAATAGATTCGCCGTGTGGTTGACGCCATAGAATCAATAAATAAATAAAGTGTCACCACCGCCTCTTACGACACCCACGGGAAGATAGGGATCTTCCCGTGGGTGTCGTAAGAGGCGACTAAGGGATAACACGATGCAAGTACCATCTTTGCGTAGAGACGGAAAACTCGACATCAAACCCTATACGACTGCCTCGTTGGTCTCGCGGCATAAATGTGCGCGTGGGATCGGGAGGTCCCGGGTTCGATTCCTGGGTCGGGCAGTGTTATTGGGTTTTTCTGTCACGAAATACTCAGTAGCAGCACGGAGTCTGGAAATGTGCCCGGTACGGCAATAGGCTCGCCCCTTATTACGTGGGACTAAAGTATATCTGGCGAAAGTGGTTGTAGAAATACACCTCTGCCTACCCCTTCGGGGATAAAAGGCGTGACGTTATGTATGTATTTCTGTACTTGTAACCGTTTGCCATTACATAGTTTTGGTGCATTAAGATTCCGCATTACCAGGACTGGAACACCAACTGTCAGTCTCAAGTTGTGCGAAAGCACTCCTGATAATTCTACAGAGTTCAGAAACTCTATAGGGTACAAAGTAACATGGTCAGTATCCATGACATATTCTACCGAAAGGTACTCAACAACATCATCTTGCATACAGTCAAATGTCAAAGCTATGGTCCAATATAATATGTATGTATACACACTTTCGGATTTATAATATTATTAGAGAATATCGGCTCAGCCGGCTTAGCATGAAATCGGTACATACATACATACACACTTTCGCATTTATACCTGTTATTAGTTTATATAATTATGTAAGTGAACGATGTAATAATGACAGTGCACAGGTTGCGCCAAAGTTCACCTAAATTTTCAACTCCGATAATTTGAAATCCGAAAATGTTCTTCCTAACATTTTTCATCCTAGCAATCACAATTTCTAACTACTCTGTCTCAAATGTTCATAACTCCGAAGCATTCAACTTCGTAATGTCAGTAGCAATAAACATCTATTATACTTTTATTTGTTTTCCTATATTTTCTCATTTTTTACACTATTATTCAAAGTCATATCTTTTTTGTTTAGATTTCTTTTTATTCATAATAATGAGTATTATATATGTACATTAATTTTGCGTAACTTTCTTTTCACATAACATGTATAACATATAAGAATAATAGTACCATGGTACAAATACACAATAGTACAAATTACAATAGTCAAGTTCCAGAAACGAAACGGTCGCATTAATAATTATTGGTTTAGGTTAGGTTAGAACTGTGACCACAACGCACGAGCCGAGTGAGCGAAGCGAGCGTGCCGCGGCAGCGGCCGGCGAAGTGCCAGAACCGAATCGGTCCGATAGCTATTGGTTTTAGTACGGTTAAAACTGTGTTATAAACTCCCAGGCTATAAACATAACCGTAAATGAGTCGTGTTTTATGAATTTCGGTTCGAGTGTAGCCTTGGGTGCGCTACGGTGCGAGGACTTAGAAAAATTTAGCCAAAAAAGTGTTATTTTTGCAAATCGTTTATTTTCTCGATTCTATCCTATAAAAAACCTACATAAAAAGCTTAAAGTGTCTTGTTAAAAGTTTCATATATTCTTTATTACACTTGGTAAATGTTTCTTTCTGAGTTTGAGTGAAAATATTATGGTAATAATGTTTAGGGATAAAAGCGTTATGATAAAAAATAGTAGGAGTTTAAATATATTTACATTAATGATATTATTAATTACAATTTTCGGAAACATGAGTGTTATGAACATTGCCGGTTGCACTACAAATAGTATGAATGAAAACTTTGGGATGAAAAATTTTAGGGAGAGTGATCATTCGGATTACAAATCGTTACCAAGAACAATTTTGGGTAAAGAACTTTAGGTGAGCCAATATGGACCCCAGTGCACAATATGACAATGTATGATGAGACAATTATTCAATGATCAATTATTACAGCGCATGAGCTTTTTTATTTCAATAGGTAGAATTGTCCCTGCAAACTTCGGTCCTCCCTAAAATCGAAGGGATTTTTTGCAACTAATTGTTTCCTATGTGTTTTTTCTGGTTCCAAGCTACCGCCGTAGCAATTTTCAGCCAAATCGGTTCAGCCGTTCTTGAGTTATAATAAAATAAAAAAATATTTTTATGTTAAACGGTTTTATTACAATAAAAATATTTTTTAGCTTTGAGTACATAACCTAACTACATATTTTTTTATTGTAATAAAACCGTTTAACATAAAAATGTTTTTTTATTTTATTTTATATCCAAGTTTTTAGTTTTGTTGTTAGTTCATAGTGAGCCCTATTCTACCAATCAAGCCCTTTCAATCGATATTGAGGTATTTGTGAAAAATATGTGATCCGCCATTTTGTGGCAGAAGCCATCTTGGATTTTTCATAGTGAGCTCTATTTTACCAATCAAGCCCTTTCATTTGATACCCATATTAAGGTATTTTTGAAAAATATGTAATCCACCATTTTGTGGCGGCGGCTATCTTGGTTTTTTCATAGTGAGCTCTATTCTACCAATCAAGCTCTTTCATTTGATACCCATATTAAGGTATTTTTGAAAAATATGTAATCCGCCATTTTGTGGCGGCGACCATCTTGGTTTTTTCATAGTGAGCTCTATTCTACCAATCAAGCCTTTTCATTTGATACCCATGTCGAGGTTGTTGTGAAGAAATATGTGATCCGCCATTTTGTATCGGCGGCCATCTTGGATTTATAATCATAAAGAATATATTATGTTGTATTGTCATTAAGATTAAGAGTGTGTACCAAATATCAGATCAATCTGTCATCAGGAAGGGGGTAAAATTCCAATTACTAAATTTGACCCAAACAAATAAACAGGTCAAGCTAAATAAAACCGTTTAAAAAAGGGTAAAACGACTTTCTTTTATATATATATACATAAGGCATCACTCCCCGATGATAACCAAAAAGATACTGAACAAGAGGTTTTATCCCAATTACCCTTATTTAATACATATTAGCATCGAAGCTGTACGGGTCAATCACCATACAATAGGTCAGATATAATGTAGAGTCAGCATACTCGCGCAAACGCGACGTATCGCTCTATCGTATATGTATTACCTACCTAGCATATTAATTTAGTACGCAATTTGCCATCATACCGTGCGCAACTCATTCTCATCCTATTAGTTTTAATTCACCCTTTTTATTGTACTAAAATACAGTTATCTTTTAATCTTTTATCTTAGTTTATCTTTATCTCAACCCCATCCAGAAACAAAAGCCCTAGTTGTCATCAACTACTTAATTAAAATTAATTATGATCATCATCATATCATCTGTAAGACGTCTCATCATTGTCTTGCCCTGGTCCCAATTTATTTGGGGTCGGCGCAGTATGTCCTTCGCTTCCATACTTCTCTGTCACCAGTCATCCAATCGCTTACCCCTTTCTCTTTCATATCCATCCTCACACAGTCCATCCATCTCTTCCTTGGCCGTCCTCTCCCTTTTCGTCCTTCTACATGCATATCATCTGTAAGACGTCTACTGCTGGATATTGTTTAACTCCAGCAGCCTCGGAGGCTCTCCCTTGAGAGCCTTGTAGACATAGATACATAGACATTGACCGATATTGGTTCAAGAATTAATTATACCTACAGATAATTTAGTATTTATGTTTTTAAATGCCAAAAAATTTAAGTATCTAATTACAAATGTCTTTATTTTGTCTTGGCCATTAAGCATGCAATAATGTAAAACGTAATAATATACTTTTATAGTGTAGCGTAAGTATGGACATTTCGTTTATTCAAGTTGACTGGACTACGTATTGGGGCTATAATTTTTACTTAACTGTATTCCTGTGACATTATTTCGACTACAGTGAGAAATCTTTATTAATTTGTGCATATTTAACTGCAAGAATATTTTAGTAAAGAGTTCTTTGTGGAAAAAAAACCATGAAGTATTACTGTATAAAATAGTGTCGTGATGACCAAAAACCGTAAAGCTAAAAGCAGACTGCCACGCAGAGGGTATTGGGTTCAAACCCACGGCACATACCAATCAATTTTCGAATTTATATGATGAAGGAAAACATCGTTATGAGACCTACATGTCTGAGAGATCTATGTCATGTTTTCGAAAGACATGCTAAGCCGCTAAATCGCATATGGTCAGCGTGACGGACCATAGCCAATCTCTTCTCATTATCATAGTGGGATAGTTTATTTTCAAGGTTAGTATTATTATGACTAATATGTATTTTAAAATTAAATAGTTTGGAATAAGCAAAAATTTACTATTTATATGTTACTAGACATGGCCAGCAGCTTCGCCCGCATCAATTATACATATAAACCTTTCTCTTGAATCATTCTATCTATTAAAAAAAAAACACAATATTAAAATCCGTTGTGTAGTTTTTAAGATTTCAGCATACATAGCGACAGACAGACAGAAGACAGACTTTGTTTTATACTATGTAGTGATAGTAAAGCCTTATAACATAATTAAACAGTACACTATATTATACAAACGTACTACTCATTAGTATTAATGGATCTACGAAGTACCAGTAATTGTACCTATTCGAAATAGGCTTCAAAATACCAAAACTTTTTTGTAGATTTAATATTACGCACGTTGCTGATACCAACTTCAAAAGTGTAAATAATCAAAACTTTCATTTTTCATATCTAACCTTGATAAACTATTCAAATTACTTTCACATCTGACTTTTCAACAAAATATAAGCATTAATACTTAAAATTTATTGCAGCCAAACTATTAACGGCGGCCGAAACCTCAATTTATTCAAAACCTTTCATTCTTCGTCAATATTGAATAAGTTGTATAAAACAGCTGAACAGTCATATAAATTACATGCCTCAGTCAAGCTTTCAACTCATTATTGCAAATATATTTATTTTCCAAGTAATACATTTATCATTTCAAAACAGATTGCTATTTAATAGTATATCTTTATTGGTATACACGAAACCAATTTGAAATAAATTAAGATAAAATTTACAACACCGTATTTATATCAGAGTAAAATTAAAAACACACTAAATTAATTATTAATTTTATAACAAAACTAGAGTTCATTTCAAAATAACTAATGTACTTTCAAAATATTTTTAGTACTTACAAGTTTGTAGTGTGTGAACTTTTAAACTAATCGCATTAAATTGACAAGGGTGCATTTTAGTGCTAGAAAAGTTAAAATTGAAATTATTTATATAAACTTTTACATTTTAGATGTCTAGTTCTGAAAAGGCTATTTCGAAGGGTGAAGCGTCAAAGCGCTTATTATTATAAAACATTTAAAAATAATAGCCCCGTTAATGTTATAATTTAAAAATGCGTACATTAAAGAATGAATTTTAAATTTTTCAAAAAGACAACTTCTACGACTCAATTAGGTTAAACTATTCAATCTTCTAGTGTATTTGATACAAAAGTATGTATTTCAAATAGCAAACATAAATTGAATCAAAGGCTGTCCATGTCCAGTTAGTGAGGATAATAATAATATTTAAAAAAATTATAAACAATATAATAAGTCTTCTTGTACTTCTGAGTCATGGCTAAAGCCCTGTCTGCCCTCTACACTATACTCCCTACCTGGTTTCCAACTTATCAGAAATGATCGGGCGGTAAGAGGCGGTAGGGGTGTTGCTATATATCTTCGTTCTCATATCCCCTATTCCGTTGTAAGTAAGTCTGCACAGCCTCCCCCGCTTAATGCCGGTGAACATTTATTTTTGGAAGTTGTCCTAAACCAAACCAAAGTCCTCCTCGGCGTTTACTATTCTCCTTCATTACGTATAGATTACTTTGCAAGTTTTAAAACCCTATTGGTTGATCTCGTGCCCTCTTACAGTCACATTATCATAATGGGTGATTTTAATACCTGTCTACTTAAAAATGATTCCTGCTCTTCTTCCCTTCTTTCCAGTATTACAGCATGTAATATGACAATACTGCCTTCAAACCCTACTCATCATTTTCCGAATTCTACACCTTCTCTTTTTGACTTAATCTTGGTTTCTTCAAGACAACATGTCGCTACGCACGGGCAATACCCAGCAGACATGTTCTCACTTTTTATCTTAATATATAAAATCCTTGCGTTACTGACTGACTGACAGACACGCTACAGACGAAACTATTGGGCACAGGAAGCTGAAATTTGGCATGTATGTTCCTTGGGGACCGTAAGGGTGCACTAAGAAGGGATTTCCCGAAATTCCCACGGGATGGGCCAAAACGGGTAAATTTATAAAAAATGCAGGCGTGGCTGCTGGCGTCCTCTAGTATCTTATAAAATCCGCCCTCCTAAGACTAAACCTAAAGTTCTATTGCAGCGCAATTTTGGTGGCATGAACACAGAAAATCTATATAAAGATGCCAGAGATATCGACTGGAATGCACTCATGAACGCCGAATCTGTCGATGAAAAGGACAGCATCTTTACAAATAAAATCATAGAACTTTTTGACAAGCATGCGCCAATTCGACCTGTGAAACTAAAGCACCGTCCTTCGCCTTGGCTCACTGATAACATCAAACGGTTGTAACACAAAAAAGCTGCAGCTTAATATAAATACAAAATTAAACCGGATGCTTCCAACTTACAAAAATATGTAGCAATTAGGAATCACTGCAATAGGGCGTCTAGGGATGCACAACGCCAACATATCCATAGTTCTGTAAATACGGTGATCCGGCAACAGTCTGGAAATTTCTTAAAACCCTGGGGGTTGGTAAAGCACGTCTAAACACTATTCCTAATGACTTCAATATTGACTTGCTCAATCAACATTTCTCTGCATTGTCCAATATTGATAGGACTACTAAGACAAGCACTACTAATTATCTTTCATCACTGCCCACCCCTAGTTATTCACCATTCGTCTTTAATCACTTCACTGATAGTGATGTTAAGAAGAGTATTTTATCCATCACGTCCAACGCTGTTGGTAGCGACTGTGTCAGCCGTAATATGATCCTTGCAATCCTCGATTTAATCCTACCTATCATTTCCCACATCCTTAATTATTCCATGTCTAGTGGTGTATTCCCATCATTCTGGAAAGACGCCTTAATAACCCCAATCCCAAAAAAATCTCATCCTTCATCCTTTTCTGATTATCAACCAATCTCTATCCTACCATTCCTCTCCAAAGTCCTCGAACGTCTCGTCTACAACCAAATTAACTCCTTCCTCTCCAGAGATAATCTTCTTCATCCCTTCCAGTCCGGCTTCCGTTCGGGTCATAGTACCGTTACTTCCTTAGTCAATATTACAGATGACATCAGGGCTGGTATGGAGGACGGTCAGCTTACGATCCTTGCTCTGCTAGATTTTAGCAACACTTTTAACACAGTGGACTTTGATATTCTACTTGGCCGTCTATGCTCTCTTAACATATCTCCTACGGTAGTTGATTGGTTTCGTAGTTACCTGTGTGGCCGCCGACAGCGTAAACGCATCGAAAATTCATATTCTTATTGGTGTGACATAACTGTTGGTGTGCCCCAGGGTGGCGTGTTGTCTCCTTTACTCTTCGCAATTTTTATAAATTCTATATCAAATGACCTTCGCTGTTCCTATCACCTTTATGCAGGTGATCTCCAAATCTACACGCAGTCGCCATTGGCCCAAATGTCTTTTTCTATTGGTGCCATTAACAGTGACCTGATGCGTATCAGCAGTTGGAGCAAATCCTTTGGGCTTAAAGTAAATCCCTCTAAAACCCAGGTCATTGTTATTGGGAGCGCAAGAATGACAACGAAAATCGACTGGTCTCAGCTGCCTCACGTTACTTTCGATGGCACTGTTATTCCGACACAAGATAAGGTAAGGAATCTCGGTATAACAATCGACTCTACATTAACGTGGCGATCGCAGATACACGAGGTGAGCCGAAAGGTGTTTGCCTCAGCAGGTTCATTGAGAAGACTTAGAAATTTTCTGCCAACTGCCACCAAAATTGCACCTGCAAACTCTCTTCTTTTACCCATTATTGATTATGCAGATGTCAGCTATCTAGATCTCGCCGAAAACCAGCTAGACAAACTTGAGCGCCTTCAAAATCTCTGTATACGATTCATATTTGGACTTCGCAAATATGATCATGTTTCACAATTTTGAACACAGCTCAAGTGGTACCTATACGACATCGCCGGAATGCTCACATTCTTTTTTTACTGTACAATATACGTTTTAACCCTTCAACTCCTTCCTATCTTAAAGGACGATTCGAATTCCTTCATGATACGCATAACCATTATTTAAGGTCATCAGAAAATATGAAACTGAAAACATTGATGATAATGCTGGCGATGATGACGATTTTGATAATGATTTTGATAATCGTTTTGAGGTTGATGATCTTTTTGATGATGATGATAATTTTGATGTTTATGATCATGTTGATATTGAAGATCATTTTGGTGTTGATGATCATTTTGATGTTGATGATCATTTTGATGTTGATGATATTGATCATATTGCCTACGAACTGCTGAAGTCTTTCGCCTTGTTCTAGCCTGGACTCATGTGCAGCAGGTGTGGGGCTAGATAGTATCATGGAGATTGTACTTTATTACTTGTCTATTTAATGTGAAAGGAAAGGCAATGGCAATGACAGTGTATTAGAATTAAGTATTGTCCTAGTATTACACTACTGTTATCTCATACAAGTAGGTACCTGTATGCTTGTAAATTAGTGAACTCGAATTTAATTATTTAACTCAGTTGTGAATTTCAATTATTTATTTCATTTAAATTATTTATCAGCCATAAGCAGAATTACCTTACTATTTTTATTTTTTTATTCTTAAAAACGATACTTAAATTTTTATGATGCTTCGTAGTGGCTCCTTTTGTACTACATTATTTTTGACAATTTGTGGATGGATAATGCAGTAGTGTAATATTGTAAAATTAAAGCTTTACTTCTATGTAACATGTGTATTGTGAATGTTAATGATCCCTTCATAGAATAGTAAATACAATTTGTAACAATGGTATCAAAGCAGCTGATACAGAAAACTTATTTCTAGACTCACAAAATGAAACCATAATTACTTCAAATATGAGTCCAGTTTATTTTTGTGTACATGTTTCGTACAAAGTGATTATTTTTGTGATACTATTCTTATAATTGAACTTACTTCAATGACGACGTAAGTCAGTATAGCCGTAGCGGACGTATCGATACTATAGTTTTAATCATTATGGTAAGAATTAATTGTTACATAATACAGGGCGCCCGTCGGGCGATTGTTTAGTAAAGTGTAAGTTATTGTACTTGGAGGACGAAGTATTTGTCAGTCTGGCCGTGAGAGATATGGTATTGTATGTAGGCTGTAGGCTTAAATTACTGATATCCAAGTATTTATACATAATATCTTAGACAAATTACTGGTATCGCTTCGCTATACTAGACATCGCACTGCCTAAGAAAAATAGGTCCATAAGTGAGGCACCTCATTTTGACAGTTTGTGACAAACAAAAGCAACAAGACGCATGCGTGAAAAACTGTGTTGTCAGATTCTCAACAGTTACCCGAGTAAATGGGAAAATATTTTATCCTGTGGTCTAGTGGATAAGTTATTGGTCTGTAAAACAATTTAGAAAATTCTTAAAAAATTACAATTCATTAAAATCATCAATATATTTGTGTATAGGTTAGGCGTACCGCGTAAGTTTCTTTATGAGAACAATGGTGGGTTTGGTATATTATCCAATGATTAGGTATCATTTTATTATGATGTTTTGTTTTATGTTCTTATAGTATTTTGCAAATTATTATTAGAAACTGCCTCGTTGGTCTCGCGGCATTAATGTGCGCGTGGGATTGGGAGGTCTCGGGTTCGATTCCCGGGTCGGGCAAAGTGTTATTGGGTCTTTCCGTTAGGAAATTCTCAGTAGCAGCACGGAGTCTGGTAATGTGCTCGGTACGGCAATAGGCTCGCCCCCTATTACGTGGGACCTAAAAATTCATGGCGAAATGTGGGTGTAATATTAGACCTCTGCCTACCCTTCAAGGATACAGGCGTGAATCTATAAAAAATATTAGAAATAACCATTGAGAAAATAAGGTGTTTTCAAAACAGTGTTTTCTATTTCTGTTTGAAATAGAATTAGTTTTTATTATAAGTCAAATCGATTAGATCGATTGAGTAACATTTTGTTTAGTCTATTGAAAATTTCTGACAATGGTCACACTGAACTGTCAATCTTTTCGTTCATTGTCGTTTCCCGCGGTCAGCGAAAAAACCTAGCTCTGGATAGATTTCGTGTTGTGAGCGTTTTGATCTTGTATTTAGAACCCGTTTGATTGCCACTTCCTTGATCAATAACTGGCACCGGTTAATTGTGATAAAAATAGTATTTTAACGAACATTGTAAAACTTGAGTGAATCCGATGCACGTGGTTGGTGCCGGAAGAATTTGCTGATTGAAGACGCTGCGTGGAGTCTGGTAAAGTAAAGATAATTCACTTGCTAATATTGGCCAATTTTAGTCTCGTGTGTGTCTAACTTGCCTCCAGGACTCCACTCAAGAACATCACCAGGAGATATTTGGTAAGTAAGTTGTTTAATTCTTAGCGCCAAGAAACTTGGCCCATGTGTTAGATCCTTTGTCTTGGGCTAAGACTGGATGAATTAATCGCTTCCACTGATCTCTGTTAAAAAATACCCATTCTTAGCCCGAATTCTACACATAATTTTTGGTAGCAGCTGTAGTTGAAATTTAGCCGCTGTTGCATTACTGAGTATAAACTCAGATTGGTATGAGCTTGTATCTTATCACCTTGTAGACAGTATTGTAGTGTTTGTCAGGTCAGTTATTGTCTAAAATACATAATATTTAATTGTATAAGTTGACCTAGATAATTTGAAACACATTGTCACTTAACCTCAATCAGTAATTGTTGATTTGTAATACAAATACATATACAAATTTTGTATTGTTGAAATATCTAACTTAAATTTGTTGTTGCATTAATAAGTCAGTTTGTTTGGATACATAACAGCTGTATGTATCAATAAATTTAGTAAATTTAGTTCATTGCATATATTCATAAACATTATAACCAACTTGACCTTGCCACTTGGGCGGGTCACATTGGTAAGCTTTGTTTTGTTATAATATAGATAATATTGCTAGGTAACACTTATTCTGTGCTTACTTACTATTGTATATCTCAAATAACACAGCCAGTCTGTCTGTTGCAAATAACTAATTAATTAATTTGAAGTTTCAACTTTTAATTTGTTATAAGTTATAACTTTGATAACTTTTGTGTTTGATTCTTCAATATATTGAAACTATTAATTTTGTTGGACAGTAGATACCTGTCACTTGCCTGCACTTGCAGTAAACAGGCTAATACTTTGTTGGTTTCAAAGAATTGAGAAAAATTAAGTTTTGATTGTTAATATTGTTTAACGCTTGTCCGGGCTCTTTTGAAATTTTGATTCAGTCAGTTCAGTCAGCTATCAAGGACTTGCGTGCGGCTGCTGGTGCTATTGCGTCAGATTTGCGCTGGTTTGCCTCAGCCAGTGCTTTAGTGAACCGGCCCGATCGCCAGCAGGCCCTACTTCAAAGGTACGAGCGGATTGACGATCGCCTGGCAAGTGTGGAACAGCAATTCCGCACTTTCAGCACTTGCTGTCTTGAAGTGTCAATCAATGATTTCACCGCTGACCAGCGAAATAAGGTCAGCGAAGACTATGCCCAGGTCTTAGACCTGTATGATGCTGTCTCTAATACTGCGAGACAACTAGTTGCCGATAGGGAAGGGCAACCCGGCCTGAAGCAGGAGCTTCCTAGGTCAGCACCGGGGCTGGTGAGTAGGCTCCCTACTTTGGACCTCCCCCATTTTGATGGCTGCCTAGGAAGCTACCTGGGCTTCATTAACTTGTTCGACAGCCTGGTCAATGACAGGGCTGACCTTCGGCCAGCACAAAAATTGGCATACTTAATGTCGGTTCTGGATGGGGAGGCTAAGGGCCTCATCCAGCATCTGCCCGTGTCTGACGAGGCGTACCAGACGGCTCGGGACCTAATTACCCGTAGGTACCATAATAAGCGTGGCCTCGCCGACACGCACATTGAGCAGATTTTGGGTTTGCCGACGCTCACCCGGGTCTCTGGGTTGCGCACCCAACTTTTGAACCCGCTTTTGGTGGCCATCAACGCACTTAAGTGCCTTGACCTGCCCGTGGACCAATGGTCCTATCTATTGGTGCACATTGTGCTGAAGAAGCTGCCTGCCGACCTGAGGTCGCGTTTTGAACAGCGCTTTGGTGGGGATAGCGCGACCCATCTGCCCCCCTTTGCTGACCTGGAGAAGTTCCTGGAGGATGAGTGCCGGGTCTTGGACAACTCCGGTGGTGACACGCCGGCTAAGTCGCAGCCGCCCAAGGTCAAGGAGCAGGCTCGCGTTCACACTCGAGCCAATGTTGACCGGCGCCCTCCTCGCTTTGCAGTCACGCAGAGCCCAGTGGAGTGCTCCTACTGCAAGGTCACGGGGCACAGAACGGCCAGTTGTAGGGCATTCTTGGACCTTCATGTCGCCTCTCGTAGGCGCATCGCGAATGCCCGCCGCCTTTGCTTCTCTTGTTTGGGGTCCCACTACCAGCGAGACTGCCCAAATTCTCGCCCCTGTCCTCACTGTGGAGGACAGCATTTGGACATTCTTTGTATGAATGCCAGAGGGGTTGGCCGCTTGTCCAACCAGCCGACGCCGCGCACGGGCGGGTGTTTTGAAGGTGGCAGCCGAGGCTCACCGGCGCGTAGCCGAGAGTCGCCTCGCTCAGTTGATCGCCACTCGCCCCGCTTGGAGAACCGTAGCGTGCGCACGCCTCCTCTCTCTCGCGCACCTGAATGTGCTGTTCAGCGTCACCAGCACCATGACTGCTGCCCCAGGTATTCCCCTCCTTTGGCGGAGCGTCCCCGCCTTGACTCGCGCCCACCTCGTTTTGGGCGGGTGCGTCATTATGACCCCCCACAGATGGCGCGCGGATCGAGTCATCGCGCCTTTGAGGACTTCAAGCCGCACCCTCGTTTTGACTTGCCTGGTCCTGGCCAACGGTCGCCGCCCAGGCAACAATAGGTCATTGACCCCTGCCCTATAACGCCAACCTCCCCCATTGAGACCGTTATCCTACCAACGGTTGCTGTTAGGGTCTGGGGACCCACGGGGACCTCTGTTGTTGTCCGTGCTATATTGGACACAGGTTCACAAGGTTGCATTGTTTCCACTTATTTGGTAGGGCAGGTTAAATTAAATATGGGCTCTTTTCCGAATTGTATACGGGGCATAGGTGACGTAGCCTCTAATGTTGAAGGGCAAGTTAAAGTTTTGTTTGGCCCTGTTGAATCTTCACACCCGAGGATTAAAACCTCGGCTATTGTGTTGAAGAATATTTTGGGTATGCATCCACAGAAGCAGCTACCTGCTGCTGTGGTGAATTTGACATCGGGATTGGAACTGGCAGACCCCACATTTGACACACCGGGACAAATCGACTTGTTGATTGGCTCTGATGTCCTCGG
The DNA here is from genome assembly GCA_944739405.2 of Euclidia mi. Taxonomy (NCBI): domain Eukaryota; kingdom Metazoa; phylum Arthropoda; class Insecta; order Lepidoptera; family Erebidae; genus Euclidia; species Euclidia mi. Next base: position 12,319,544 of record OX123204.2, on the reverse strand, counting down.
TGGAATTTTGATTGGTGGGAAACGGGTCTTAGTGCCAAATGGTTTGACTGCCATCCCGACCATATTTGGATTTGCTTTGATGGGACCTGTACCTAGGGACCCCCCTCCACCTGAACTTGACAATTTGTTGGCTGTAGGCTCCGCTCTCTCTGATGCGGTTCAGAGGTTTTGGGAGGTAGAGGAGCCCCCTCAAGCTGCCCGTTTGAATCCAGAACATGAGGAGTGCGAGCTGTTCTTCCAGAACAACACTGGTCGACTCCGTTCTGGTCGGATTATTACGAGGCTTCCCTTCCTGTCTGTTCGGCCTCCGCTTGGTGAGTCACGACCTTTAGCCGAAAAGAGATTGTTGGCTATGGAGCGTCGCATGGGTCTTGATCCGGAGCTCAGACAGAAGTATGTTGAGTTCATGAGAGAATATGAACAATTGGGACACATGTCAGTGTCAAATTTGGATTGGCGTTCGGTGGAGCACTACTTTCTCCCGCATCATGCGGTATTGAAGCCATTGACTGGGAAGCTGCGCACAGTATTTGATGGTTCTGCGCAGACTTCAACAGGCGTATCCTTGAACCAGTGCTTGCATTCTGGTCCCAAGTTGGTCAAGGACCTTTGTGACGTCATCACCAGCTTCCGACGACATCAGGTTGTCTTTGTGGCCGACATAAAAATGATGTTCAGGCAGACTATTATCCACCCTGATGACCGTCGCTTCCAGCTGATCCTTTGGAGAGAGTCTCCTCGCGATCCCATGGTCGTTTACGAGCTCAATACTAATACGTACGGGTTAAGATCAAGCCCCTATTTGGCAATACGTTCTCTTTGGGAGCTCGCAGACCGCGAAGGCTTACGTTTCCCAAGAGCCTCCGCCATCTTGAAAGACGATATTTACGTCGATGACATTTGCTCGGGCGCCTCCACAGTGGACGAGGCGATCCTCCTGCGGGACGAATTGATAGGTATTTTGGCCTCCGCTGGTTATGAGTTGCGCAAATGGATTTCCAACTCACCAGCGCTTTTGGAAGGCTTGCCAGAGGATCATCAGCAGGATCCACATTTGTTTGAGATTGTTGATAACCCCGCCATGATGGCTGTTCTCGGCGTTCAGTACAGACCAGTCCAAGACATCTTTACATATAACGTAGACTTGAAATTGCCGTGTTCTTGGACTAAACGTCTCGTATTGTCTACTGTCGCCAGAACCTTTGATCCGAACGGTTGGATCTGTCCAATTATATTTTGGGCAAAATGCTTCTTGCAGAAGCTTTGGACAGCAGGATTGATTTGGGACGAACCTCTGCACGGCACTCTTGTTGAGGAATGGACCTCCTTTGTATCCTCACTTCCTGCCGTCAACGCGATCTCTTTGCCTCGTCCCATCCTTCCTCCCGGGAAGTACAAGGCCACCCTTCACGGGTTTTGTGATGCCTCGGAACGTGGTCACGCGGCTGTGGTGTACTTGCGCACAGTCAGTGCCTCAGGTCAGGTGAGAGTTTCCCTGATCATGGCAAAGAGCAAGGTGGCACCCCTTCGGATATCTCTGACCATTCCAAAATTGGAGCTCTCGGGAGCAGCTCTACTTGTACGCTTATTGAACCACGTGTCTAACACTTTGGGTAAAAGCATTTGTATTGATGGGACCTACGCCTGGACAGACAGCCAAATTGTACTTTGTTGGTTGAAGGCTTCTGTCCACACCTTGGAGGTATTTGTCGCTAATCGCGTTTCCCAAATCCAGAAATCCGAAGTCAAACTTGTTTGGAGACACGTGCCAGGTGAGCTCAACCCCGCTGATTGTGCCTCGCGCGGATGCTTGACGCCTAGTTTGATAGGTCATTCGCTGTGGTGGGGTCCGGAATGGTTGAGTCGACCAGAAATTGATTGGCCTCGAACGCCAGTTTTGAATACTTCTAATTTGCCGGGTCTACGAACACTCGCTCTTGAGAAGGTGGAATGCGCCTTCGACCCCGATTTTTTGTTGAATCGCTACAGCTCCCTCGACAAGTTGTTAGGTGTTACTGCTTGGATAAAGCGTTTTGTTTTTAATTTTAGGCACCCACAACAGAAACGACTGACACCGTTTCTCTCACCACAGGAACGACAGGAGTCCCTCACCTTTTGGGTTCGTTCTGTGCAATTGGCGCATTTTGAAGGGGAGATTGCTATCCTCAAGTCGGGGAAATCGAAATTGTCGGGAGCTGTATCTAAATTGAACCCCTTTTTGGACGATACGGGTCTCTTGCGCGTTGGAGGGCGTCTCAAGAACGCCAACCTCCCTTACGGAGCACGTCACCCCCTTTTGTTACCTAAGGACGGTCATTTGGTACGCTTGTTGGTAACTGACCGTCACCTTAAAAATTCGCATGCTGGTTGTAATGCGCTCTTGGCCATTTTGCAACGCGAATTTTGGATTTTGTCTGCCCGAAGAATTATTCGGAGTGTAGTCTTTCGCTGCATCCCTTGCTAGAAGCTCAAGGCTTCTACCATGCAGCCCTTGATGGGAGACTTACCGGCAGATCGCGTAACTGAGAGCAGGACGTTTGACGGTGTTGGCACGGACTTCGCAGGTCCCTTTTTGGTGAAAACGTCGACACTTCGAAACAGCAAGACTGTTAAGGCCTACTTGTGTGTTTTTGTTTGTCTCTCCACAAAGGCCGTACACTTAGAACTGGTCTCCTCGCTTACGACCGAGGCGTTTGTAGCCACATTTGACAGATTTGTATCCCGCAGAGGGATGCCTTCCTTGATCCGTTCTGACTGCGGCACTAACTTCAAGGGCACCTATAATTATTTGAATGATGTTGTTAATTTCCTTGAAACCAACAAAGCTGATATAGGTGATAGGCTTGCCCGACGTGGGATAAATTGGTTGTTTTCCCCACCAAATTGTCCACACTGGGGTGGTATATTTGAGGCCGCCGTAAAATCGGCCAAAACACACTTGCGCAGGACAATCGGTGAGTCTGTTCTTACATTTGAGGAACTTGCAACTGTGTTTTGTAAGATTGAGGCCGTTTTGAACTCTCGGCCATTGTGCCCGATCTCCTCAGATCCGAATGATTTGGAGGCCCTTACGCCGGGCCATTTTTTGATTGGTCGCCCACTTGTCGCCTTGCCTGAGTACCCCTATATTGATACGAGACCTGGTCGTCTCTCGCGTTTTGAATTGGTACGCCAGATTACTCAGAGCTTTTGGAAACGCTGGAATTTGGAATATTTGCACATACTCCAGCAACGCGTTAAGTGGACCGACAAGACCGATCCACCCAAGATTGGAGACCTCGTTTTGATCAAGGAGGCTAACCTTCCGCCACTCAGATGGCGCAGGGGGCGCATCCTTCATTTGGTAACTGGGGCTGATGGAGTTCCCCGATTTGCTGAGGTCTTGGTGGACGGTTCGATTCTGAGGAGAGCGGTTGCAACATTGTCACGTCTACCAACCGATTAGCGGACCGGTAGGCCGGTCCGGGGCGGGTGGATGTTTGAAATAGAATTAGTTTTTATTATAAGTCAAATCGATTAGATCGATTGAGTAACATTTTGTTTAGTCTATTGAAAATTTCTGACAATGGTCACACTGAACTGTCAATCTTTTCGTTCATTGTCGTTTCCCGCGGTCAGCGAAAAAACCTAGCTCTGGATAGATTTCGTGTTGTGAGCGTTTTGATCTTGTATTTAGAACCCGTTTGATTGCCACTTCCTTGATCAATAACTGGCACCGGTTAATTGTGATAAAAATAGTATTTTAACGAACATTGTAAAACTTGAGTGAATCCGATGCACGTGGTTGGTGCCGGAAGAATTTGCTGATTGAAGACGCTGCGTGGAGTCTGGTAAAGTAAAGATAATTCACTTGCTAATATTGGCCAATTTTAGTCTCGTGTGTGTCTAACTTGCCTCCAGGACTCCACTCAAGAACATCACCAGGAGATATTTGGTAAGTTGTTTAATTCTTAGCGCCAAGAAACTTGGCCCATGTGTTAGATCCTTTGTCTTGGGCTAAGACTGGATGAATTAATCGCTTCCACTGATCTCTGTTAAAAAATACCCATTCTTAGCCCGAATTCTACACAATTTCCATGCTACTAGTTCATATAAATTTAGTTACGCATTATTAATTTAACATGAATAGTCGTGAAAACTACTTTGAAAAAAACAATTACACATATAATTAGGTAAATCGTGTTTCTTGGGAAAGGTGTTCCGTTTCTAACAACTAACATTTTTCACCTTATTTGTAAAGTTATAAATATAAAAATATAATATAGAAAAAGGTAAAATATATAATAAATAGGTTAGATAAAAGAAATAGAAAAATATAACGGAATACAATAACGATAGATTCACATAATAAAAATCTCTAAAAATTAAAATCTCTCCCTCAACTGTGGGGAAGTTGATACTTGTACTAGAAAACCGAAAACGCCATTCAGTGTTGCTGCACTGAATGGCGTTTTCGGTTTTCTGTAATTTTATGTTGAAATTTCAAAATTATTCTTATTTTACAGATAGTATATGATACCAGAGACCTTATTATTTTTTGCTGAGTAATTTTTACTCAGGATAAAAGCGCAAATTGGCATTGTACAGCGAATTATTTCCGTAATTAATTTGGTGGATATATGCACCTGACATACGGCTTTCAGTGTGACATGCTCAACCATGCCAGCTGGCATGGTTTTTTCTGCCTCATTTTATAAGTATGAGGGCTCCGTCTAGTAGAGCAGAGCGAGACCAATCATAATATGTAAGAGGATAGTGGCCAGAGAGGTTGGACTAGTAATAGAGACCGCATTAAAATAGCAACCTTACCCAATATATGCACTTCACGCTGACTTTTTCTCATGTAAGAGAAAGATAAATACACAAATGTCATTTCGAATCTTCGAACATTCTTCGAAATTGTCGTAAATATTAACTAGACTAGTGATGTGCTTACTCAAAATGAATTTCGATAAAATATCGATAATGTTTGCAATAAATCCTTAGATTTGGTTTACTCAGAATGAATATTAATTGAATGTTGATAAATCCTCAGATAAAGTAAAATATGTGAATAAATACAGCTTATATTTAAACACTAGTAAATAAGTTACGATAAAAAATATATTTTTAAATGACCTTTTTAAGGTGAATAAAGCAATTGATATACCTACATAATATCACTAATAATCACTACCTATATGCAATGATAGGGTCAATGACGAGATCATTACCACGTAATTGATTTCGAATACAAAACCACGTTACGTATTTCAGACTTTTGGAAGTTATATGCTTATTATTTAGCAAATTATCACGATCGTCAAGTGTTTGTCTAAAATCTTCCAAACTAAATTAGGCCTTCTGAAATTGAAGGGAGGCACGATCCCAGTATGCTCGGTTACATAATTATATTAAATCACCAATCGAGAGCAGGCTGCAGTAATAAGTGAGTTAACTAATACGTAGATTAGAAATAAAATTTAACTTCAGGGTCAATTTAAAATAAAATATTTCACACATAATGAATCACATTTATTTAATGTAAAATAGAAAAAGTCTCTGACAATGTCATTGGCTTAGTTAGAAAAAAAACTCAAATCTTTACAAAATCATATTATATATACAGGTCAAATTAATTACACCCTTATAGATACGCCTAGGTCTAAAATAAGTGAGAAATAAAATAATTTAAAATAATTAAACCAGGAGCCCGCATGGTGAGTAAGAAAGAAAATAAATGTTGTTAAAGATATTAGTTTTTCTGCTGCCTAGTGCGAGCATCTTTAGATGTTGGTAAAGGCTCTTGGCGATTAGTCCATTTACTGACACAACTATCAGCACAATGATCGCCGAGTTCACATCCCACATATCGACAATCTCATGAGCTGGGACCAAATATTTGATCTCCTTCTCTTTTTCTGCTTTTACGAGATTACTGTCATGCAATGTGGTAATAACGTCTATCAATGCTAATCGCTCTGCTCAGTCGATCACTACAATATCGAGCTTATTGGCTACAATAAACCTGTCTGTAATGATAGACCTTTGCCAGGACAACAACGTTCGACCATTTTTTCGAGAACTGAGAACAAATATTTTAAGGGTTCACAGCATTCTACTTGTCATTTGCATGACGACAGGTTTATCATGACTACGATTACATAATCATGATAATGACTCACACGATTAGCATCATGGTAATTTATCGTTTTTTGGCAATCTGTCGCCACTGCAAAAAAGTAATCAATGACTACTCAGTACAGTTAATAGTATCGTCCTACATGTGAAGTCTTGCATTTAATTACACAAGCTTTAAACTTAGTTGTTAGCAGCAGATGGTTTTATTTGAACTTTTATAAACACGAAAGTTTGTGATGATCGATGAAAACACTTTTCTTAAGATATATAATTATATTCAAGTATACTTATTTTTGAAAGTAATATTGCAGTATAGCTTCTGCATCACAATAGTGCAAAGGCTACCTTTTTTTGCAATAACTGTCACCCACATCGGCGAATACGTGGGCCGAAGCTAGTCTATAAAATAAAAGTATCGATAAAGTTATAACGTCACTATGTTTATGCGTCACATTTTTATACGAATAAATCAAAATGTCTATAAACGAAGTATCGAAGTTTCAAATGAAGTTCTATTAAATTTTGACGGGTAATGGGGCCCACACCGGAGCCCAGTCCCAGACCTTTGAGTGATGGGATTCCTCCGTCTATTTACATAATATATATAGTCTAAGATAGTGGCAGTTAAATGACACTGACATGACGTTTGACAGTTAAACTGTCAAACGTGTAAATAAGGTGTAAGCTATATAAGTCGACAGGCTCGGCTAGTTCGTCTTATTTTCCTTCGACGACGGCTCAGGTACGATGTGGTTCTGACTATTTAACTGCCACCGTGTTTCAATATTCTGTGTTGCTTGTTCTTTTGTTTTATCATCTAGGAAACAATGTAGAAGTCTAATCATTGTCTTATTGATATTTTGGGTAGTTTGATCGTTTGTGAGATATTAAAGATTGCAATATAGTATAGGATAATAATTACTCTACATATCAATAAACGGTTAGTAAATTGTGTTGATGCTAAATAATGCGTATTATGTTATGTTGTAAGACAGACCTTTCTTGTAATATAAAACTACCCACAACATTGATATTTGATATAAATTGGCTGTACCACTATTTGTAAATGATTACTAATTGAAAAGAATGACCGAGAGTTTTATTGCCCGTTCTTTCTCTTGGTTCTATGCCTTTGCTTTGCGAACTGGGCTCTAAATGTAAATATAGAATCACGACGTAATCTTAAGATACATACTTGTGCCAAACTGAATAAATGAAAGTATGATTTGATTGTTGTCTCTTTTATTTATAAAAACTGTCTCTACAGGGAGCTTTCCTGGATCTACCACGCGCGAGCGTTAATAAGTGGTCGCGTTCGTCTCGATGGTCGTGGCGTCACGCCATCGTCGCCGTCCGCTCATTAGGGAAGTTAGAATATTAAAATTGTTGTGTACATAGCTCGATAGTTATGTGGTTAATATTTATATTTTGTTGCATAGAAAACAATTCCATGTTTATTGCTTGTGCAGTTGAATGTGCATGTTGAATTTGCTTCTTTTCCAGCTTTGCTCGCAGCTTCGAATGTTAATGACAAGCATATCAAACAATCAAATGCATATAACAATATTTTTTGTACCACGAACTAAACAGTTGCTATGTTAAAGCATTCAAGTTTTATTTCGCAGTAAAATGTAGCCTATGACTGTCTTTAAAGTGTTATCTACTGTTACCGGTGTCATAACATGAAAGCTGAACATAATATATGCACATTCTTGCATTTATAATAATATAAGTTTGAGTAAATTCATCCTACAAATCACTTACAATAATTTTATTGTTCTGACTATTTGACTTTATTTTCTTACATTGGTCACTACATTTCCAACGAAGCCAAATCCAATTTCTTTAAACATTTCCAAACTCACTTCAAAATTTAGGAAACATGCCAAATAGGCTGCGATGTACGAGGAACGGAACCTAATGCGGCACAATATGAATGCCGAGACACCAATGGAAGATTCGAATCGGATATCAGTAGAAAATTTCATATTTACGCAAACTGTGCACCTACGCTGCGATATTGAAAACTTTGTGCCTTGGATTGCATATGATGTTATCTTTATGCGTCGAGTATGTTTGCTTTCCAATGTTGGCACTGCATATGATATGTTATGGCGATACGTTTCTATTAGAAGAGGTTCTTTTTTCTGATTTTATAAGGTCCTATAGATCCTAAAGATATTATTTTCAATATTTGCCAATAATTATGGTTTGAAACAATAATGGATTTTGGAACCCAAAATAATAACTTTATTCTTTGTGTTTGTTTATTTGTTTATTATAAGTAACTGTCGAACAGTTAATAATTGATAGTAATAAGACTAGGTACCTCTTAGAGATAATGGGTGTTTGAAACGTCCAATAAATATCAGGAACCGATGTAGGACGCTACGTTGCATATTCTAAAGTCAGTTTTTCAAAGTTACTTCAGAGTTGGTATAATAAAAAGCCGGTTAGTTATTGCCAATCGAAGAAGATAGCCAAAATATTTTTTTTTTTCAATGTAACAACGTCATAAATTTGTTTATTAATGCTTTGATATTTATTTAAGAAATTTCTTTATAATTGTATATTAAATAAATATAATTTTATGATCTATATGTAGCTTAATCTAATCTTAATGTCTAAGTAGTATATGTACAAAAAAAACCGTAAAAAGAAATTAAAAATTGAAAATATTTACAATGTTTAGGCGTCGTAAAATGCCTCCGCATCAATGTCATCGGGTAACGTGCCCAGAAGGCTGGCCGCATTGCCACGCTGGATGGCAATGCTGATTCTCTGAGCAAAGAATAAACCAGCCTATTAACGAAATTTCTCGAAATAGTGAACGAGCGGTCGGACCCCATGAGCCTAGCGTTTCCACCCCAAACGGCTCAAACACGTAATTACTCACTAAATTACTGTATTTGCGCCGTTTTGTGGTATCCGCAGTTGCAGCAGCCGCGCCAGCGCTAAAATATTGAAATTGCCGACGAAAATGAAGCCAGTAAGTAGCAATATAAATTGCAATACCAGACCTATGGGGTAGACGTACCAGGGCATCATAAAACTCAAAAGCTTACACAGTCTTTCTTAGTACTTGCCAAGCACATTATAGCTTATACTTGTAGCACTATACAAAAGTGCAGGTGTGCAGTATAACTGCAAGTTTCCAGTTCATTGCTTCTAGTGGCTCAATAACACGTTCCTTTAGATACTTTAAAAGCTTGCACACGATATTTATACTCACTTAGGTATCTACTAAATTTCTTTGCATGACACGTTTAGTAGGCTGTTATGTGATAAAATTAAATTTTATGCTATTTCATATCTACTTCGGCATGAATATGCTGCTAAGGAAAATGTTATACATGAGTTTCAACATCATAATATCCTTGGGAAATTTACCAATTATGTAATTGATTAAAGGCTCGATTTAGATGCATTGCATGTTAAAAGCAGAAGAAAAGCCCTCAAAAGTAAACTGCCCTGAAAATCAACTGATAGGAACCAATATGAGAAATTATACCTTTGGTGAATCAGAGGGCTACCCGTCATGACCGTAATCGCATATCCTGCATTTTTTATATTTGCAATGACGGCTAAAATGAACACTGTGGCCACTTCAAACCGTTATCCATCCCTTTTTTCCACAAAATGAGTATATATTCTACTAATGGATCAAAATAAGATTCCTTAAATTTTTATGATTATAAAATGAAAAATAAAGGTTTTTTTAGAAAAAATTCCTCACATTTCCATCTCCATTGGATCTCGTAAAAGAGTATTTGACTAGCAAATTATATTAAATTATTACGTATCCTTTTGTTAAGTATAAATTTAAACCAGCCACTGAAATACAAGTGTAGAATCTATACAACTATAAAAGTTTTATTATGAGACAGAACAAGACGTATGTTTTATCCTTTTCTCGCAAAATAATTATTCGAACAGAGATACCGCCGATTAGAAGTAATTAATGTTACAACTTTTTTCTTCGCTGGCAACACTTGCGAACGGTTGTCAATTCGCTACGTGTATAATAATTTAATTGATAAAAATAGTTTTATTTTGTTTTACTGATTAATTGTATGTCTAAAGTGTATACCTATAAAACTTAGCAGTAATTTTTGTACTGACCATTGATTACCATACTACCTGAGTTCTTTTTTAACAATCCACAAAACTCACACTCAAACAAATTTAAAATAATCTAGGCTTCCAACATCATTTAATAAAACATTATTTTCTTCTGATAGGCTACGGTCACAATTTTGGTATTCTTCTCAGTGAGTACACCAATCAGTGTGTTATAAATTATTGTAGGCTAGGGGATAGTTATAGTAGTTTAGTTAAACAGATTAAGTTACACCCCTTAGATAAGAGTAGTACTGCCGTATTATTGTTTGGTAACAGTTTAACTGTAAAGAGACAGGACATCATAGAATGTGTTGAATTGTTATTAGAACTTAATTCTAAATTTAGTTGTAAATTTATTTTAGGTGCTTTGCCTTACTCAAATAACTTAACACATACTCATTGAATTTAATATGTTATTGTATAACATAACTTGTCATCATAGTGACGCAATATTGTTTTTGACGCTAATAAATTTATTAGTTAATTTATTTTAACCAAAGATACAATGTATCTGCGACAAATTGCTAAGTTATTAGCATACAATTTACAGCAAGGCAGAGAGCCTTGTGTTGACAATTTATTTGATAGGGTTAGTACATGTACTAACAATGTTTTATTTGCACATCTTGTGATTCAAACTCCAAGATAGGACAACAGTTAGGCTGCAGTATTTGAATTGGGCCTACCTGGCAAAGAATTAGATTTAAGTTTATTTCTAGAAAAATATGACGTTAAGGTTTTGTGCTTAACTGAACATTGGTTAAAGACCCATGAGCTTATTTGTTGGAATAGTAAACATGTAGGTTTTATATAATAGGTAATCTGAGTACTGGTCTTATATAATTTCTGGTTACTTGTTATTGTCTAATGTCTATGCTTGTTACTGTCATGGTTGAAGAGCAATAAACCAATTTAAACTTATTCTTGTTGAGTATAATTTCTACAGGTTATGGGCCGCCCCATTTACCTACTCAAATAGAACGGAAGTTTAATATTTATTGTTCAGAAGCAAATTCGATATAGTTATCGCGAATATACGAGTATCTCACGGCATATCAATCCGAAAAAATGGTGACGTTCAACAATCACCAAATTCAAAAATTGGTCTGTCGGGAAAATTACTCGACTTGGAAGTTTGCAGTAAAATCTTACCTAGATGAAGATTCGTGGTAATGTGTTGATCCTGGTACCGATGTTGACTCCAAGAAGGACATTAGGGCCAAGTTCAAGATAATTTTGTTGGTAGAACCTATAAACTACGTACATATCGAAAATGCAAAGACATCTAAAGAAGTATGGGTGAACCTTCTGAAAGTCTTCGAAGACTCGGGTCTGTCTAGAAAAGTCGGCTTATTACGAGATCTGATAAACACATCGTTAGATAACTGCACCAGCGTCGAGGATTATTTGAATAAAATCATGAGTACTGCGTACAAATTGCGAAATATCGGTTTTGAAGTCGGTGACGAGTGGTTGGGAACACTCAGGCTGGCAGGTTTACCGTATAATTATAAACCGATGTTCATGAGTCTAGAAAGTTCCGGCATAAAAATTTTATCAGACTTCATCAAGACAAAATTTTTACAGGAAGTTAAAGCTTCTGAGTCTAAGACTACCGCATTCTTCACAAAGTACAAGAATAATTCTAATAATAATTCAAAGCCAAAAGGAAAAGGACCACGTTGTTTTAATTGCAACAAATATGGACATTTTAAAAACCAGTGAACCATGAAGAAACCCAATCATAATAATTTTGCAGCAGTTCTTTCAGTTTGCCGATTCTGGTGCCACAATGCACATGACAAGACGTTCAGACTGGATGTATGATTTGCAACCACCTCCGATTCAAAAAATTACAGTGGCCAACAATGATGCTGTCTCCGTATAAAAGATGGGTAAAGTAAACATTCAAAGAAATCTATGTAAAGATGAGCATCCAATCCAGGTGAGAAATGTTTTATTTATTCCTGAACTAAGTGCAAACCTGTTATCGGTCAGTCAGTTGACAAAGAATGGTTATAAAGTGAATTTTAATGATTTGGGCTGTAACATATATAATGCAAATAAGATTCTTGTTGCAACCGCCAAACTTGTCAATAACATGTATAAACTGGATACTGTTACTGGTAATGTTTATGCTGTTTCATGTGAAAGTAACACGGATATTGTCACATGGCATAAAAGAATGGGACATTTAAACATGGGTGATGTAAAGAGATTAGAATTATGTGCTGAAGGTATAATTATCACCAACAATGAGGTTGATACCGTGTGTATATCTTGCTGTGAAGCGTAACAAACACGATTACCGTTACCGCATTTCGGTTCTAGAGCAAATACTTTACTTGAAATAGTACATACTGATCTGTGCGGTCCGATGGAGACACCGTCAGCTGGTGGTGCAAAGTACTTCATAACCTTCATAGATGACTATTCGCGAAAAGTATATGTATATTTTCTTAAGAACAAAATGAATATTAAAACAGTGTTTGAGAAATTCAAAGAAGAAGTAGAAAATGAGTTAGAGAAGAAAATAAAAGTGTTGAGAAGCGACAATGGTAAAGAATACTGTAATAAAGCTTTTTCTGATTTTTTGGCAGCTTCTGGCATCAGACACCAAACCAGCACTCCATACACACCTGAGCAGAACGGGCTTGCGGAACGAATGAACACGAGTCTGGTGGAACGTGTAAAGTGTATGTTATTTGAAGCAAAGTTGCATAAAAAATATTGGGCTGAGGTAGTTGTACGGTAGGGGTCGAGTAATCAGAATAAAACACTAGGACTGCTGAGAATATACTGCGTTTATTATAATAATGTGCATGGTTATATAGGATTACACAAAGAGTATAGAATATAATAGAGAGGGGACCTTACACCTTCTCCCTTAAAAAGGTTAAATATTATAAGAAGAATACAATTTTTGTGATTATATATTTATGTGTAATGATAAAAATAGGTATAAAGATTAATATGTAACTTAATTCTAAGTAGAGTAATATAATTTAGTGCGATTCTTATGGATTACATCAATCTTGTTATTTTTTATAATTTCCACATTTGGTGATATATCTCTGACAACCACATACGGTCCAGAGTATATACTATCTAATTTACTACCTGATTCATTTTTAACTAAAATCAAATCATTAGCATTATACGTTACAGGTCTCTTGTTTTCATCATATTTTTGTTTTCTGTGCATTTTACTATTGAGCAAATTGTCTCTAGCCTCTTTTTGTGCCATTTACAAAGGAAATTTTAGTTTAAGGGGATAATTATCATAATTATACAATGGTTCGACAATATTATATAAATTACTAGGTAGAGAGCATTTTTTCCCAAAAACCAGCTCGTACGGTGTGAATTTGGTTTCACTATGAACCGAAGTGTTGTATGAAAAACACCAAAATGGTAGCCATTTGCTCCACATTTCGGGATGGTTATCACATTGTATACGAAGATATGAAACAAGATGTTTATGTGAATTCTCTAATGCGCCAATAGATTGGTGGTGATACGCAGTCGAGTTTATTTTGTTAATGTGTAATAGTTTGCATACCTCGTTCATCGTAGAGGACATAAACTCGGTACCTCTGTCTGTTGCTATTGCTTGTGGGATTCCGTACCGTAAAATTAAGTTGTTAACAAAACATTCAGCTACTTCAACCGTACTCTTAGAAGTCAGTGGATAGGCTTCGGCAAATTTTGATAATTCGCACTGTAGCGTTAATATGTAAGAGTGATTATTGTCATCGCGATCTAACGGTCCAACAATATCTAATAGATTTTTTCAAATGCATAATTTGCTGTTGATGTAATAACCATGGGCTCCCTTATTGGTATAGAATGTTTATTTCTTTGACACCCATCGCACCGTTTTACAAATTGTACGACGTCTCTTTCTAAGCCTGGCCAAAAATAATATTTTTTTATATTGTTCAACATTCGTCTCATACCCGCAGGGCCACTTGTGGGCAAGAGATGAAAGTCGTTCAATATCACTCTTTGGTCGTCTTTATTATCTATTCTAGTGACGTTTTTTAATACATATAAACGAGGAATTGTTATACTTTTGTACCCTTTTAACTCTTGCAATAACTTTCGTATAAAAATATCATTCGCACTACTGACAATGAAGTATAATTCCTTAATACCTATCTGTCTACAAGACATATCAAGTTCTCTCACAAATTCGGCTGGCGTAATTTGTGATGGAGAGTCCTTGTATTTTATATAAATTGTTTTCTTTTCCGGAATATAGCAAAACGTAGCGCTTTCATAACTAATATTATTTGTTTTGCGCAAATTACGTAACTTATTTTCTTCAATAAATACTAGCTCTGTAGAATCCTTTGGAGTAATATGCGTCTCCACAACTTTCGGTTGATCAATATATTTATTTGACTTTTAATTTCGTTTTGCTGCGAGTATGGCAACCGGTAAGGTTTTGTAAACACTGGGCTAATTTTTGATTTTAATGTAATAGTATGTTTATAAATATCTGTAGTCAATAACTTATCACCCGGTAAATAAAAAATATCTGCATATTTGGCACATAAATTTTCGATTGAAGTTTGCTCTTCGTCATTTAAATGTTTTAAATTTAATTGTGAAAATAATTGCTTTACTCTTTTGGCGTTCTTATCGACTGTATCAAATGAACATATCGTGTAATCAGCTAACTTATGAATAGTCGGCTCAATATTGTTCAAAGTCACTGTATTTTCGGTTGTATTTAGGATATTAATTGGGAGAAAACCATCACACGGAGTAGCTATGGAATTTGCTAAGAAAACGCCATCATCTAACTCTTTACCTCCATTCGTCGTGCGACCTCTGAGCGTAGAACAGTGTGTGTTTACTGCCTCTCACAAAAATAATTAAAACCTATGTTTACAACCTAAATAAGTGAATTGTAAATAGTGCCAAACATTCAGTGACATTTGTTTCATATAAAACTGCAAAAAAATACCTAAAATCCATAAAGATTGTGTCGAAAATCATATTCAATTTCTTGAACTTACAACGTGTTGCCGTGTCATTGCTGTGACCTTAGTGTGTGTGAACAGTACAGCTTATTAGCTAATTCACTCTAACACCTTTAAAAGATTGGACGCAAGTGCTCACTATTTTCAACGACTTTCGACAAGTATATCTGGTCGTCCGGCATAAAAGGGCGCTTCAAATACGCGCATCGCAAAGAGTTGCCGGTTCGGGCCCCACGAGCGACGTTCACTTTTTCCATTTTCTGTGATTCTTAGACAACGATCCATCAATTTTATAACATTTCTACACAAAAATGCCCCGTAATGCGGAGAATAAATCTTCTTCTGAGAGTGACATAAATAAAACGCCTACCGTCAGTGGCGAGCAAAATGTAGCAATTCGTAAACGGAAAAAACCGGAATCAGAGTTAGCCGAGGCGATGAATACATTAAGGGCTGAGCTCAAAACTACCTTAAATGAGTGGCGTAAAGATATGAATGACTCCATTACTAAGATATCCGATAATGTCATAATTATTCAAAATGATTTGTCTACTCTCACCCAAACGACTGTTGAATTGAAAACAGAAATAAATAACTTGAGATCGGAACAATCACAATTAAAACAACAGTTTACTGGATTAGATGTTAAATACAACACTTTATCTGAGGAAATTAGCAGTCTCCAGAATTCTGTGCAATTCACCGATGAACAGCAAAGAGATATGAGTTCCCGTATCGAGATGTTGAGTAAAAATACACAAAATATATCGGATCTACAATCTACAATCACGCAGCTGACCAGTAAAATAGATTACCTTGAGCAAAGCGCTAGGCAATGCAATATAGAGATATGTAATATACCTGAACGGAAAAATGAGGACTTACTGTCCTTAATTAAAAACGTAGGTGCCAAAATAAATTACACTATATGTCAACAAGATGTAATTTCAATTCATCGTGTTCCACACGCACACAAAGAAAACTCGAGGCCCAAGAACATCGTGGTAAAGTTATCCTCGCGTATAACGCGTGACAATATACTTAGTGCTTATCGCTTAGCAAAAGGGCTCACCACAGAACAATTAGGTTTATCCGGTACCTCTCACAATATCTTGATGCATGAGCACCTTACTTTAAAAAGCAAGCATTTGTTTCGAGAATGCAAAAATGCAGCTAAACAGTATAATTACAAATTTGTGTGGGTCAAAAACGGTACTATTATGGTCCGTGAAAAAGAAGCTACAAAAGCTTTTCCGAT
Organism: Euclidia mi; assembly: GCA_944739405.2. Lineage (NCBI taxonomy): Eukaryota > Metazoa > Arthropoda > Insecta > Lepidoptera > Erebidae > Euclidia > Euclidia mi. Next base: position 12,303,053 of record OX123204.2, on the reverse strand, counting down.
TCGATCATTACAAGATATTACCAAAATTAAACCAGGACATGCTTCTGTCCTACCTAGTTAATTTAATTAATTTATTAGTTCCTTGGCTTTCACAGTTTTTAGTATTCCCTAGATATAGGTGGCATGATATTAATATAAGTTTAAGTTTATTTCACTTCAAGTTCCGTTATTTCTGCGAAATAAAAATAGCTGTTTGGATTTTACATAAAAATATATATATCTATAGGACTGTTTGTTATACGATCTATCAACTTTTGAATTTTTATACATTGCTGGTATATTTAACCTGCTTTTATACTATGCTAAGTTATCTGATATATACTCTGAATATTTACATTGTTTCATATTTGCATATTGAAATTTATTGTTTTGTACTGCTAAACAGTGATATAATCCTGCTATACACAGCCACTAAAAGTAATTATTTTAAGGCTATGAGTTGTCTATTACAATTTGCAATCTGTTATACTACTTCTCAGAAAAGCTTATCAAATAATATTCTACCATGTGTGTCAAAAGTTGTTTACCTAAATTATTATTTTACTATTCATGTGAGTATTTCTACTAGCGAGTATGTATTTTGTGTCTCATTATCATACAGTGTTTACATACATTTTAATATAGAATTATTTTATAACATCTGTCATATAGATGGCTAATGTGAATTTAGAAATTTATTATCAGAATTGTAGGGGACTCCGCACTAAACTGCATATTATTTACATGAATATCTTATCTCACTGCTACGATATTATAATTCTAACTGAATCATGGTTAACTCCGGATATACTAAATAATGAATTTATTGACCAACGGTATATAGTATATAGGTGTGATCGTGACCGCAACGCAACTAACAAAAAAGAAGGTGGCGGAGTTGTTGTAGCAGTTTCAAGAAATTTGAATTCGGTACAGATATTTTCAAATACTGTTCTACATGCTCATATTGAACATGTTATGATACGTATTCCAGGTTCAAGTAAAAATAGATATCACTTTATAAGTGCTGTATATATACCACCGAATACGCCAGACTTTATATATGTCTCCTTCTATGACATTTTGCGACCTCACCTCGAAAATATTAACGTTGAATATTTTTATTTGTTAGGAGACTATAATTTACCCGAAATTAATTGGCTCGCTTTCGTAAACCAGTCAATACAAAAACAAACTTGTAATGGTGACTCCAATAATTGTGTAAATTTAAAAACATTCATGAATTTACATAACGCTTATCAGTATAACACGTTTAAAAACAAGTATGACAACATCTTGGATTTAGTTATTAGCAACAATGATGTGACAGTATATGCACCTTCCGATGTTCTAGTTAACCCTGATAACGCTCACCCGGCAATATGCATTTTGTTATCTGTTAATTTTAGTCAAAATTTAATCAAATGTAAACCATTAAAAAAATTTAATTACTTTAAAGCTAATTACGACCTTATTAACGAAGAATTGTGTACAATCGATTGGCATGACAGTTTATGTAATCTGAACGTTAATGAAGCATTGGACTCATTTTATAACACTATATTTAGTATAATAAAAACTCACGTACCTATGACTATAAAAAAATCAACAAAGTTTCCTGTATGGTTTTCTCCATCTCTAATACATATATTTAAGAATAAGGCCAAGGCATGGAAGAAATGGAAAATATACCATAATATTTCTGATTACGAGACATTTTCAATCTATAGGTATCGATTTCAAAATGAGTGTAGAGAGTGTTATCGTGTATATATTACTACAGTTGAAAACAACATTCGGCACAATGTTAATTTCTTCTGGAAATACATTTCAGATCGTCGGTGTAAGGATGGTATTCCTTCGACAATGCGTTATCGTCATTCATCTACCAGTGATGTTAATGAAATTTGTAATTTCTTTTCCAATTACTTTCACTCTGTTTATGAGCCTTCGGGAAATTTCAACTCTTACTCTGGTGTAGAATTCTCTGATAATTGTTGTTTGATAGATAATATTACTTTGAATGAAGACACAATATTGAAAGCATTACAATCACTTGACTCTGCTAAGGGACCAGGAGCTGATGCTTTGCCAGTAGTATTTCTGAAAAATACTGCGTCGAATATATGTAAACCGTTACACATTATTTTTAATAAATCCTTATCAGAGGGAGTATTCCCTGAAATTTGGAAGCAAGCGAATATAACTCCAGTTTATAAGTCTGGCCCAAGGGATGATGTAGAGAACTATCGCCCAATATCTATACTGTCGGCCTTGTCGAAGCTTTTCGAAAAGTTAGTCCACAATGAGTTGTACCCGGTTCTACACAATATAATAATACAACATCAACATGGATTTGTGAAAAGAAGGTCAACAACTACAAACCTAGTAACTTTCGTTGATTACCTCTTTAATAATATGGATACGCGTACTCAAGTTGACTGTATTTATACAGATTTTCGGAAGGCTTTCGATAAGGTCGATCACATACTTCTTTTGAAAAAAATCGCATACAATGGTATACGAGGTAATTTACTAAGATGGTTCTCTTCATACATTTCAAACAGAACTCAAAGGGTTGTGGTCAGTGGTTTCCAATCAAACACAATAAAAGTGACGTCAGGCGTTCCACAGGGGTCAATATTAGGGCCATTACTTTTTATTTTATTTATTAATGATATTAATAAATGTTTCAAAAACTCAAAACTATTACTTTACGCAGATGACCTTAAAATATATAGACCAATTAAAACCACACATGACAGTGATCTCTTCCAAAAGGATCTTGATAGATTTTCCGATTATTGTATTGAAAATAAACTTCAGCTCAACATTTCAAAGTGTTGTTGCATTAGCTTCACAAAGAATAAAAATATCGTTAAGTATTCTTACTCTCTAAACAACGCAATTCTGACTAGAGTATCTACGGTACGTGACCTTGGTATACAACTTGATGAGAAGCTTCATCTCGATGCACATATTGATAAAATTATAAGCAACGCTTATAGAATGTATGGTTTTATTATGAGATCTGCAAGAGAATTTAGGCGTCCAAATACGTATCTGTATCTCTATAAGTCATTGGTTCGATCTCAACTAGAATATGCAGTTGCGGTGTGGAATCCCCATTATACAAAATATTCTGATGATATTGAGGCAGTACAAAGAAAATATTTGAAGGCTATGAATTATCGATGTTCTAAAACTTCTAAGTCTTATAATTCTCTACTTAAAATGTATAAACTTACCAGTTTAAAGTACAGACGGTTACAACTTGAAGTAATGTTTCTGTACGACATATGTAATAATAAGTATGACTGCACTGATATTTGTAACAAATTATTTTATGTAGTGCCCAGAAGTTCGATAATGCGTAGTGTGCGTACTCGGCCTTTGTTTGCTGTAACCAAATGTCGAACGAATGCCGGAGAGCGCGCGCCTTTGCGACGTCTAACTAATAACTTTAATGTGTACTTTAATGACCTTGACTTATTTGCTGAACCTGTCGGTAGATTTAGAAATTATGTACTCAAAACTATTAACTCTTTGGAGACTTTTTAGTGACACCATGTTATGAAGGGACTTTCTTTTTTCTTTTCTTATTTCATGTGAGAAAAAAAAAAGAAAAAAAAAAGTATCTACTTTTTTTTTTTTTTTTTTCTTTTCTTCTCTCTTTTTTTTTTCTTTCTTGTGTGAGGATAGATATACAGTTTTATTAGCACGTCGTAGTTTTTAGTATTTCAAAATTTCTTAAATTTTTTGTGAATAACGTGGTTGGATATACAATTGTCATTTTCTTATTGTAATTTCTGATATAATATTGTATTGTATATCTGTTTGTTGTTCCTAATAAAATAAAATAAAAATAAAATTTACAACAAACAACGCATTGCTCAGTTAAGTCTGTTTTAATGTAATGTATTTGTTCACATCTAGGTGCTATTACATATGCATTTTTGTCCTTACGCGCAAAAGGCAACGTAAGCATATTATCCATACTCGGCCACAAAACTAAATTATTATTTTTAAAATCAATTACTGCGTTATTGATTTTAAAAATAATAATTTAGTTTTTTTTCATTATTTATTTTAAAAATCCTGTCCGATAATACCATGCGTCCTACAAGGTAATGTTTCAAAAATATAAAACTTATGCCTAAAGGAAAGATTATCGTAGTGTAATTGTAAATATGTGTATCCAATTGCTTGGACTTTGCCTCCTATTCCGTTTATAATAATCTTCTCATTATGGATCGGAAAATTTTGCTCGAGCGCATGTTTATATTTTAGCGCTGAAATAGTAGCACCCGTATCAATTAACCAATAATATGAGATATTATGTATGAATAAATTCACCCAACAATCACTGTTACATGCTAAAATATTAAAGTTACTATAGTTATTCACGAAAAAACTTGTTTTCTGTGGCAGGCATATCCGTATTACTTTCATTTGAATCTTCACTATTCACTACTCGTATACGTTCGTTGCGTATCCACTGATTTCCACGTTTATTATTATTGTACCTACCTCTGGATTGCCACGGTCTCCGGGTAGACATATTTATTGAAGACTGCGAATGGCCTCTGTATGCTTGACCTTGATGACCAGAAGCACGATTCAAAAAAACCTTGGTATTGAAACCTGGTCTATTACCACGATGAAATTGGCCTCTTCTTGAAAAGGAAAATGGTCTAGAATAATTATTTTGGTACATACCTATGAGGTCACCTGATGTAGAAGTCGACTCAGGCTCCTCCTCTTTGGCAGCCTGCATTGCGTCTTTCAAGGACGTGTAATTCCTAGCTGAAATAACTGTGCTGAGCCTACGGTTACGTAATCCATCTGCGAATTTTTTATGGCGTATTTTTCATTGACGGGTTTCAAAAGATTATAATTATCTGAGTTACCGTTGGATTGCGCAATCGTAAGTTCAACAAACAACTCTGATATTTTTTTGCCATAGTCCTGAATATTTAAATCATTTTGTCTAATACGGTGCAATTTATCTTGAAGAGCAGGGGCAGATTTTTGAGGCAAAAGCTCCGTTCGCATATCCTTTATTAAATCAGTAATATTCGAATAATTTGTATTTAACTTTAGTTTGGCATCTTGAGACAATCTACTCATAAGTATAAACTGGATCAATTGAGTTTTACAATCATCATTTTTAAGTACAGATGCGTAATATTCTATGTTATCTATTAATTGCTTTGTATTCAATTCGTCATCGGTCATTTGAAGTAACAAAGACAAAGCAGTTTTCAAATTGAATGATTCCATATTTGAAATAGTTTTTAAACTACAATCCGATAAAGTTTGTTCTTGTGAACACAATTGCTTTATTTCAGCGTATAATAATTTGAAATCAGAAGACAACTTGGTCACTAAATTGGCGTCAGTAGAAGTATATTTTCCTTTCGTAATATCTGAATTTATTTCATTTAATATTAATGTATATTTATCATATAAATTACTTGCTTCTTTCCACTTTTCTACTAAAATATTCCCCTGGCGCCTATTAGGACCAATTTTAATTAGATATTGTCTAACAGCCTTTAAGCTTTGATATAAATCGTTTAAAGTTTGAAACATCACTTGCCAATAAGTATCAGCACGTATTATTATTTGACACATATTTTTATTAGATATTATAATTATCATTATTTATTAAAGATATTATTAATGCTTTAACTAGACTTAATTTTATGAACGTATCTTAACTTACAACATACTTTGTTCATTGTCCGACGCTTCCAACGATTCCTGTACCGTATAATTGACGCACGGATAATATTTTGAAAATTACGCTTGTTTTAAATTTTATAACGCGCACTCACATTTTGTTGTAATTCGTATATTTATTTATTTTTCCACTGAAAACACTTTTTTATAATTCGTATATTTATTTATTTTTCCACCGAAACCACATATCACCATTTTTTTATACGCACTTTTAGATTATTTTATCGCACTTTTAATTTTATGTTTTACCGCACTCGTTCTGTTGTCGCCTTATATCGCATTGTCGTCGTTCTTCTCACGGTCACGCTCTCGCTTTCCTCGAAATATAGACCGACGTAAATTATTCCGAAAAAATTCCTCCTGCATCCAGCGCGTATGGCATTTCCTATACATTCTATATGCGACGAAAATGAGCCCAATGCCAATAATCAAGGCTATGACGGAAAGTATGGTGTTCGCGGTACTTAGGTGAAAACGGATTTCATCTACGGTCGCCTGATTAGAACCCGCTGCATTTTGTGCAATAATCACTTCTTCCCTGGATTGCGTTTTGCCCATTTTTGACCTTGGAAGATTTTGTCGTGACACGTGTAACCGGCAACAAGTGCAAGAGTCGTAACTGCGTGTTAAGATGCATGATGCAAAATCCACTAGTTTGACATAATATTTCGACCATATATGGATCGGCGTCGGTGAACGCTAGCCAGTGTCAAATACGCGACGCTCGGATGGCAGACGCTTTCGGCAGGGTCGCCATGTACGGTAGGGGTCGAGTAATCAGAATAAAACACTAGGACTGCTGAGAATATACTGCGTTTATTATAATAATGTGCATGGTTATATAGGATTACACAAAGAGTATAGAATATAATAGAGAGGGGACCTTACACAGTCAACACTGCAGCCTACGTCATCAATAGATCGCTGTCACGAGTTTTGGATGAGGTAACTCCGTATGAAAAGTGGACTGGTAGAAAACCAAATATTTCACACTTAAAGATTTGTGGTTGTAAGGCTATGGCACATGTTCCAAAACTAAATCGTTTGAAATGGGATCCTAAATCACGAGAATTGTTATTTGTTGGTAACAGTGACAGCACAAAGGGATATAGATTGCTTGATACGGTTAATAATAAGATAACAAGCAGTAGAGATGTTATATTTATTGAAAACATGGATAATAGTAAGGTCACTCAACCACAGACTGATTTAGTACCACAGCTTGTTATCATACCTCTGAATTCAAATATTGAGAGTACTAATTCCAATAATACACAGGCAAGTGATGGGATCACATCAACTAATGATATTTCTCAAACAGAGCTACAAGATATTTCTTCATCACCCACGAGTGCTGACACTTCTTTTGACAGCTGTGTGATGAATAGAGTTACTGATGAAACATATTATCCTAGTACAAGTGATTATAATAGCAATGAAAGTTTTGAGAGGCATATCACATTAAGATCACATAAGAGGCGTAACTTGGAAGAAAATAATTTCATGTGTGTTGAACAGATTTTTACTTTCAGATCCTCTGACTGTTGAAGAAGCTTTGTCAGGCACTAATGCTGAACATTGGAAAAAGCTATGGATGAGGAGTATCAGTCCTTATTGGAAAATAAAACATGGGAAATTACTACTCTTCCAGTCAACAAACGTCCATTACCATGCAAATGGGTCTTCAAGACAAGGACTAATGAAAATGGAGAATTAGTTAAATATAAGGCACGTCTTGTAATTAAAGGTTGTTCACAAAAACCTGGAATAGATTACACAGAAGTTTTTTCACCAGTAGTAAGGTATACTTCACTGAGGTATCTATTTGCTTTGGCAGTAAAATATGACTTAGATATTTGTCAAATGGATGCGTAAAAATAAAACAAGAGGTACAAAACAATTTAAAGTAAAGGATCTTGGAGATATAAGTTATTGCCTTGGAATATATGTCCAGAGAAACAGGGAAAAAGGTGTCATATGTTTGGATCAGAAAAAATATATACAAGAAGTATTACATAAGTATGGCATGTCTGATTGCAAAACTGTCAATACTCCCATAGATCATAATACTAAGTTTCAAGGGAAAAAAAGTTCTGAGGAAACAGAAATCTTACGTAACACTCCATATCAAGAAGTAATTGGCTGCTTACTGTATGTTTCCCAGATTACCAGACCAGACATAAGTTTTGTTATAAATATGTTAAGCAAATATAATAACAAACCTGAAATGGCACATTGGATAGCGCTCAAACGTGTCATGCGATATCTGAGAGGCACTCAAAATTACTGGTTAAGTTACAAACAAAATAAAGAGGAGACTATGTCTCATGGCTATTGTGATGCAGACTGGGTAAGCTCAGATGACGACCGGCGTTCATGTGGAGGTTACCCGTTCCTGTTCCAGGGTGGAGCAATCAGCTGGAACTCTAGACGCCAGCCCACCGTTGCTCTGACGACTACGGAGGCGGAGTATATGTCTCTATCATCCTGCGTTCAAGAAGCTATGTGGCTAAGGCAATTTCAAGAAAGTTTTTGGCCACAACTGAAGAATATAGCTATGTTAATTCATAGTGATAATCAAAGTTCTATAAAACTTGCGAACCCTGCTGGCTATCACTCGAGAACCAAACACATTGATTTTAGGCACCACTTTGTACGCGACAACATTGTTGGAGGGACCATTGATGTCCAATACATACAGACAGACATGATGGTTGCTGATGCACTTACTAAAGGAACGCCACACTCAAAGCTAGTTCAATGTTCTTCTAAGATGAGATTGATACATGTTTAAGGGAGGATGTTGGAATAATAAACATGTAGGTTTTATATAATGGGTAATCTGAGTACTGGTCTTATATAATTTCTGGTTACTTGTTATTGTCTAATGTCTATGCTTGTTACTGCCATGGTTGAAGAGAAATACACCGATTTAAACTTATTTTTGTTGAGTATAATTTCTACATTATTTTTATAAATGAATATTACACAGTGCGGAGTTCGTATATAAGAAAGCAGGCTATTAGAGGCGGGTCTCTCATAATGACTTCAAATTTATTAAAATGCAAAGAACGTAAAGATATTGTAAACTTATCTATTGAGCGCACTATTGAGTTGACCTGTGTGGAACTAGACTTATATATTGTAATTTGTGTATATCGACCCCCCTCTGGTGATTATAATCTATTTGAGACTGTTATAGAAGATGCTATTAATAAAATTAAATGTAGTCATAAGAATATTATAGTATGTTGTGATTTTAAAATTAATATTTTAGAGAATTTTTCACAGTGTACTAGATTTCTGAATCTTTTTAAGTCATTTAATTTAAGTAACTTATTCTGTGAACCTACTAGAGTCTCTGCAACATCTTCTACTTGTTTGGATAACATATTTAGTTCTTGTGTTGCTAAAAACCCAGTAGTATTAGTTCTCTTCCTTCTGATCACCGTGGACAGATAGCTAGTTTTTCCTGTTCAACATATGATAAATCACATACAGTAAAATGTAGGCCTCAAACTACCAATCGTCTTACACGTTTTAAAAACAATATTATCGCATAACTCAATCCCTCAATATTGAACTCAGAAAATCCAAATACAATTTATAATTCACTTTTTGGACTAGTGAGACCTAATGAGTTTCAAAATACTTTCAAGATTATAACTGTCACAATTATGGGTACTACCGGATCTTTTAACCAGTAGGCCACTATAGGTATACAGGGTGTTACATATCCATCCGTCCGATCAATGAAGGGGTTGTAGAGTAGCGTAAAATGATGAGATATTTGTCATTATTTCACGGAAATTCAACATAAAATTTTCCCATGTAAATTTAATTAATTTTAAATAATATCATATCAGATTACCCATGGCAACACTAAAGACTCATAAATCGTATTAGCTAGGTATCTACCTAAAGTTCATAAAAATTTGACGGCAAAAGCGGCGCCTTTGAGTGCATAGGCCAACCGACCGCCTCCTTTGACAAAAGCCGCCGCCGCGCGTCATCGTCCTTTACACGTGCCAAGTATTATTTTAGGTATAAACAGATTTTATGCACTTGATGCAACAGCTGATCTTTTGCTTCGACGGTTTAGGCAAAACTCCGTAAAACAAAGTACAGTATTAAGGTTTTCTGTTTGTTTCGTGCGAGTGCGTGGCCAACTCTGGTGTCACTGTTTTCAAACTGCTCGAATACCTACGACATGGCCTAACGATTCTTGGATGCGGCTTTACGGGCCGTCGGAAGCCCGGAAGCGCTTTCATGTAATGTCACACGCGGTCACCCATCTAAGAGAAAATCGTCGCGCTATGACTACGGTACTTACATTAATAACTACCTACTTTTTAATTGGTTTAATCTTACGTAACTAGGTACCTACCTTAATTGATAAAAATATCAACTTGCTGTAAGTTGCGACGGTCATTCTCCACATGTCCGCCGCCCACGTCCAGACACTTACGGCACCTTTGCACCATATCCGAACGCACACTTCTTAACACTCCTGGGTTTAAACTTCGGAAAGCAGAAACGATACGCGCACGCATTTCTTCTTCAGTGTCACACGGTTTTTGGTACACTATTTGTTTAACGTGTCCCCACAAGTAAAAGTCTAAAGGCGTTAGGTCCGGTGATCTTGGTGGCCACGAGATAGGCCCGCTTCGTCCAATCCACTTGCCAGGGAACTGTGCGTCAAGATACTCACGCACAGCTCGTAAAAAATGAGGTGGGGCACCGTCGTGCTGGAACCACAAGCTGCGGTGGAAGCTTAACGGCAACGAATCTAACTCGTCACTTAGAACTTCCCTCAAAAATCTTAAATAATTGGTACCGTTCATGGTTTCATTTAAAAAATGCGGACCAATAATACGGTCGCCGAGGATTCCCGCCCACACATTGATGCGCCAACGATGTTGAAAATGGCTTTCTTTCATCGCGTGTGGATTTTCAACAGCCCAGACGTGTTCATTGTGACAGTTGAAAACACCCGTCCGCACAAATGAACATTCGTCGGTAAATAACACGCGCTCCAAGAACGTAGCATCCTCTTCTACTTTGCCAAGTAGCCAGTTGCAGTATTGTCTTCTGTGGGCATAGTCCGACGGCATAAATGAGTGAACACGTTGGTAGTGAAAAGGATGTTGTCCGTCTTCTTTTAATATCCTCCACACTCGCGCGTTACTGGTGCCCAGTTCACGTGCCGCACTCCTGGTACTCTGCGTGGGATCCTCAGCGAATAATTGTAAGACCTGTTCCACTACACCGTCGCTACTTTGTGGTCTGCCACCATGATTGCGATTCGAATCATCGCGAACACTGCCCGTGTTGTACACCCGGTGGTGAAGCCGTTGAAACGCGCGCTCCGACGGCACGGGTAGACCCCGTGGTCTGGCATACCGTTCCTCGTACTCTCTACGAGCACCTGCATAATTGCATTCACTCCTACCTAAGCACATCAACATGTTAAAGTATTCAGGGTTTGAATATGACATACCTAACGAATCTACTATTTCACGCGGAAGTCTAAACAAAAGGAAAGCTAGCGAAAGACTGAGTGTTCAAGTAGGCAAATAGTTAATTCGTAAATCAAATAGGTAAATAAATAGAGATGTAACAAATGGTATTCACTGGAGTACTGTTTCTATCGACATTTTATGTTATTGTTTACCTGATAGAATATCGGTAGCTAAACCCCTAAAACGTCAGCTTTGTGTAAATTTATGTTTTTATTTGCTGTTAATAAATAAAAACATTCCATGGTTTAGACTAGAATCAGTTTATTTAAGGGTACTGACTCCGCGTGACGACTGTCAAAGATCTTCATGACTGTTGCTCCGACGGTTTAACGTGCTCTCCGAGACACAGGGATATTAACTATTTATTACGCACGTAACTTGGAAAAGTCTTATTATCTTATTATGTATTTGATGCGCGCCGTGGATTCGAACCCGATACCCTCTGCACGGCAATCCGTTGGTATCATCACTAGGCTATCATTGGCCTAGTAGTCTAGCAGGCTATCATTCTAGTTTTAACATGTCATGTTAAAATTAAATAAATCGATATTATCTCTTGATCGTAAACATCACTAGAGCGGTCCCTTTGTGTACGGCGGCTCGCTTGACGGTAAAATTGCACTATTTTAAAAAGGCGGCATGCCCTTTGACACGGTAAGCGGCGAAAGCCGACAATTTTTAATAAATTTAAAGGCCTATCCACACGACACAATTTTACGTCCAACTTGACTAAATCACTTGATTAAATCGTGACGTGTAGACGCCAGTCGTCCAACTCAAGTTCATCGGGTGTGCGGACCACCAGATTTTAACCAATTGGGTGGACGGAATGAAATTCAGTCATTTGATTGTGTCGTGTAGACGAGCAAAGCCAATTCCATTGAAAATTTGATCAGTGGTAAAATTGTGCCATGTGGATGGGCCTTAAGAATCATAAAGGATTCCGCTATTGAGGGGAGTGTTGTTAGTTTACAGAATTTTCGCTAATTTCGGGGTAATGTTTCTCGTTAGCACTGAGCTAAGGAAATTTATTCTGATGTTTTATGATGACCTAGATTTTTTTTATTATTTTTCCTGGTATGCCTGATAAGTCAGTAATATGACCTTTCGAGATCAGACGGGGGTTTATGAAACACACTGTATACAGAAGTAGAGCCAAATTGTCCGAATTATATGGTATGAAACAATATAGCTTTGACACACCTTTTCCAAATTATGTAAAAAACTACTCAACAATTTTTAAACAAGTTTGTATTATGGCAAAATCAAAATTTATTACTGGTAAAATTAAGCAATCGACAAATATACCTAATTAAAAAAGCTATAGAATTATAAATAATGAAACTGGTAGAGCACGACGACGGGAAAACCAATTTGAAATCCAAGATAACAATTTATTAATCACAGACAAATCTCAAGTAGCGCATATGTTCAATAGTTTATTTGCGAACATATCTATAAGAACTACTAGCTCTTTACAATCATCGTCTTTAGACGCTGGAAATTTTTTACTTAGCAGTGTACCTGAATGCAAGAGCGTGTTTAGATTCGAGCACGTTACCCTGCGAGATTTATTGATCGCAAATAATTCATACATACATACATACATAGACTCACGCCTGTTTCCCCGAAGGGCAGAGGCATATTAAACGCCCACTTTTCGCCAGTGTTTTGATCCCACGTAATAGGTGGCGAGCCTATTGCCGCTTATCGGGATATTTTGTTTGCCAGAGCCTCGTCCGTTGATCGGCAGGTGCACCACTTACAGGTGAGGTTGGCGCGGGACCCTAAGTTCTTGGTGGGAACCCTATGCACCCTAAGCACGCAAATAATTAATATTAAAAATACCGGCAACTTTAGGGCATTTCAATTAAAATTTTAGGTACGATATTTGAGACTGTTGCGCCTTACCTCTCTATAATTTTTAACCAATGTTTTGACCTAAGCGTATTTCCCGATTTGATGAAATTAAGTAAAATCATACCTTTATTCAAATCAGGCAGTAAAAATGACATAAATAATTTTAGGCTCATCTCTATCTTGCCGGCATTTAGTAAAATATTTGAAAAGATTTTATTAAAGCAGCTATTAAGACACTTTTATTTAAATAGTCTGCTTCACAAAGATCATTACGGATTTACTAAAGGTAGATCCACTACTGATGCGGGTGTTGCTCTCATAAAACACGTTTATAATGCTTGGGAGTCATCTAAAAATGCTATCGGAGTATTCTGTGACCTCTCAAAAGCATTTGATTGCGTTCATCACGACACATTATTGCGTAAGCTCCGCCACTACGGCTTAGAGAAAACCGCACTTAGTGTTGTCGAGTCGTACCTGCGGCAGAGATTTTAGTGAGTCGATGTAAATGGGACTACATCCTATAAATTACCTATACAGTTAGGCGTTCCACAAGGTTCCGTTAGACAACTGGGACCTAATATTATGCTAGATAGGGAGGAACTTGACACAGTTGGCTCGACAATGTTTCTAGTCATTACATTAGATAATATATTACAATGGGTGCACATATAGCATGTCTTCCAGGAAAGCACAGCTCTGCTGCGTATGCTGTCAGAAAAGTTAGACAACTTACTGATGTTTACACGGCTCGTTTAGTGGATTTTAGCTATTTTCATACTGTCATGTCCTACGGCATTTTGTTATGGGGCAAGTTGCGGATATTCAGAATATTTTCGTTGTACAGAAACAAGCGGTACGAGCAATATACATGTTAGGTGCAAAAGATGCGCTTTAAGTCTACAGGGATTATTATAAATTAAACGAATCCTTACACTGATGAAATAATTATAAATTAAATGATGCCTGATACATAACATGGAATGATATATTTTTTATGCTATAAAAGTGGTATATCTGATTATAGAAATAAATGCTTAGTAGTCAATAAAATTCATGAATAAGTACCCATATCATGTGATTCATACAATAATTAAATGTCAAGTAGAAAAAAAAAATTAGATAAGTATGTCAAAATAAAAAAATTGCATTAAATGTCAACTCCTAAAATGTCAATAAATACACATGTCATGTAACGAATTTTAGGTACTAATTTTGTTGTAGCTCTTATTAATAACCTAATTGCCAACGTTAATTATATGTATGTCAATTTTATAATTCATATGTTAAAGATCATTTACAGAGTACAAACACCTTTCCAAAAGCAACTCTTTCAGTTTTGCCTTGAAGTTACTTTTATATAAAATACTCTTTTATTCTAGTGGCAGTTTATTGAATAATTTTATTGATCTATAGCAGGAACTATGTTTTATTATGTCAAGATGTGGCACTTGTTTGGTCACAAAATCCATTTTTCTAGTTGCGTCCCTTTGTAGTCTCTCTCCTGCCGACTCGTATTCGTGAGCATATTTAGCAAGATTAGTGACTAATACCAAAATATATAAGCTTGGCACTGTGATCTTAAGGTTTTCAAAGTAAGTTTTACATGAAACTTCTTGTCTGATCGAGACTATGGTTCGACTAGCTCTTTTTTGCAAGATGAATGCTCTTTGAATGCTATAAACATAGCATATAATATTATACCATTAACTAGCTTTTGCCCGCTGCTTCGCACGTGTCAGAATCAGAAAAGCTCCCTATAGTGTAGAGACAGTTTTGATAAATAAAAGAGACATCTATCAAATCATACTTTCATTTATTCAGTTTGGCCCAAGGATATATCTTTAGATTATGTCGTGATTCTACATTTACATTTAGAGCCCAGTTCGCAAAGCAAATGCATAGAACCAAGAGAAAGAACGGGCAATAAAACTCTTGATCATTCTTTTCAATAAATACCTAATAATTAACAAACAGTTGTACAGCCAATTTATATCAAATATCAATGTTGTGGGTAGTTATATATTACTAGAAAGGTCTGTCTTACAACAGAACATTATTTATTATCAACACAATCTACTAAATGTATACCACAGGTATATAATGAATCTCATTGATACAACTTGATCCACAGTAGGTATATTATTCTATCCTATATTACTAATAATATATCCCACAAACCATCAAACTACCCATAATATCAATAAGATGATGATTACACCATCTTACATTGTTTCCTAGATGATTAAAAAAAAGAACAAGCAACACAATATTGAAACACAGTGGTAGTTAAATAGTCAGAACCATATCGTACCTGAGCAGTCGTCGAAGGAGAATAGGACGAACTAGCCGAGCCTTTCGACTTATATAGGTACACCTCATTTACACGTTTGACAGTTTTACTGTCAAACGTCATGTCAGTGTCATTTAATTGCCACTATCCTCTTACATATTATGTATAAATACTTGGATATCAGTAATTTCAGCCCAAAGCCTAGATATCATTACATATTTCTCATGGCCAGACTGACAATTAGGTACTTCGTCCTCGAAGTACAATAAATTAAATAACAATTTACTAAACAATCGCCCGCCGGGCGTCCTGTATTATGTAACAATGAATTCTTACCATATTGATTAAAGCCATCTAAAAACTATAGTATCGTTACGTCCGCTACGGCTATGCTGACTTACGTCGTCATCTAAGTAAGTTCAATTTTTGACTGCACGGTTGGCGTAGTGTTTTAAGCGGCCGCCTCGCCGCCGAGTGTTGTGGGTTCGATTTTACACGAGACAACACTTTGTGTGATCCACAAATTGTTGTTTCGAGTCTGGGTGTTCATTGTGTCCGTTAGTTGTATGTTTGTAAAGTCCCCCGCGACACAGGATTTATTCCTAGTGCGGGAGTTGTCTTTAAAAAAAAAAATATAAGAATAGTATCAAAACCACAATCCATTTGTACGAAACAATTACACAAAAATAAACTGGACTCATATTTACAGTAATTACAGTTTCATTTTGTGAATCTAGAAATAACTCAAACTCAAATATGTTAATTTCCATAAAAATGTTTAAATTTTTTGGACATGTCAGAAAGTTATACAAAAAGAAAAAAAAACTTTAAATGCATATTAACATAGTTGAGCATTGAAAAAAAATGCCTGTTCAGAAAGTAGAGCCTCGTGAGAAGAATCAGGCAAGAAACTCCGGGCCACTCTTTTCTACGTCTTGATTCTATACAATTTAAAAACTTAGTAACTACATTGAATTTTTCATAGGTAGGGTAAACTATAGTAATGTTGGCACCCCCCAATGATTGGCACTCTGCTGAATTATCCTGAATATTAGGAAAATCTTATATTATTATGTCACGGAAATACATTAATAAGCAGGATTAACCTATTTTTTATACACAGAACAAATATTTAAATCTTAACTATGAACCATTTTTCTTTAAAAACTATTTTAAAAAAATGTTAGGAAAATTGCCTGAAAAATTAATGAAATGTTTAGGTTAGGTAGTTACTTTCCGAAGCGAAAAAATATATTTTTAATTAATTTTACACAAAAGTTTCATTTATTTGTATCTGTTATCTTCATTAAAGCTTAATAAACGTTAGTTTTGCGCTATTAAATAGATGGATCGTCTTTTTCGATAGTGCCAATGACTATACTTAAAAAAATTTCAACAACATAGTCATTGGCACATTTTAGAATCATATTTTTTTCAGATTTTTGTTTGTTTGCCGTCAAATTCGCATACAATCAACTTTAGATTGTATATTTCTTCGCATTTACACCCAACTTGCTACCTACGGTCGTACAGAGATAGCAACCTTTCTCTACCAAGTACCCAGAAATCAGGACAGATATCGCTTAAAACAAAGAACTTAGTATAGACAAAAATATTACGAATAAAATGCTCGTGAGAAACTCAAACAGGGCTCATTTGCTACAATGTACCTATCCAAGAGACAAAATGAGCTATATAAGAAAAATATGCCGAAAGAAAGATATAAAACGTGGTAACTGAACTAGGTAAACGTCTCTCAAATATAGACTTATGTTAGGAATATTAGAAGGTTACATAAACATTCATAAATATACATAGAATATATGTTTAAGGATCCGGATATCAAGTCTTAAGACTGTTTGGGTATCACGGCCTTAGGCCAACAGTGCCAATGATTGTACCTTTTGGGTACTGTCAATAACTATACCAGGGTGCCAATGATTGTACTTTTCTTAAGAAATAAGTTTGAGCACATTTTTATGCTAATAGAACGGCTTTATTAAATACGATGTTTTATTTTTATTAATGCCCATGTAAACACAATTCCGACAAAACCATAGAAAATATTATTGAATTTGTATTTTCCTGAGAATTTGTTACTTAGTAGTAGAAACCGCTTAGGGTGCCAATCATTATACTGTTTTCCCTTTATGAGCTGGTGTGTCTATAATGTTGTTGTCAATTAATAAGGTTTTTTTAATAATAATATAAAAGTACTAACTAGCATAATATAGACACAATAACTCACACTCACATGAAACTTAACACTAATCAAACATAAGTAGCCTGTGGGACTGAGCAAATTAATCCCAAGCATTTTTATCTTCCATATAATCTAGCACTGAATAATACCCTTTTTGACAAAGTTTACGTTTTATAATCTTTTTGAATTTATTATAACTTAAATGTTGAATACTGCTTGGCACTTTATTGTAAAAGCGCACACATTGGCCTTGAAAAGATTTTTTTATTTTCTCTAGTCGGGTAGCCGGCAAATAAGTTTTCTGTATCAGCTGCTTTGATACCATTGTTACAAATTGTATTTACTATTCTATGAAGGGATCATTAACATTCACAATACACATGTTACATAGAAGTACAGCTTTAATTTTAGAATATTACACCACTGCATTATCCATCCACAAATTGACAAAATAGTACAAAAGGAGCCTCTACGAAGCATCATATAAATTTAAGTAAAGTTTTTAAGAATAAAAAATTAAAAATAGTTAGGTGATTCTGCTTATGTCTGATAAATAATTGAAATAAAATAAATAATTGAAATTCACAACTGACTTAATTAATTAAATTTGTTTTCACTAATTTACAAGTATACAGGTACCTACTTGTATGATAACAGTAGTGTAATACTAGGACAATACTTTATTCTAATACACTGTCATTGCCATTGCCCTTCCTTTCACATTAAATAGACAAGTAACAACGGTCAATCTCCTTGATACTATCTAGCCCCCCCACACCTGCTGCACATGAGTCCAGGCTAGAACAAGGCGAAAGACTTCAGTAGTTCGTAGGCAATATGATTACTATCATCAAAATCAAAATATTTATCAAAATAATTATCAAAATCATTATCAAAATCATTATCAAAATCTTTATCAAAATCATTATCAAAATCATTATCAAAATCATTATCAAAATCATTATCACAATAATTATCAAAATCATTATCAAAATTGATATCTATATTAATATTACACTAAAATGTTATCAATCTAGAATAATCTATACCTAATATAACAAATGCACTTAGGTATAATATATAGACTATTATAGTATATTACTAAACTGCTCCTCTATCCTAATAGTGTTCCATAATAATTGTTTCCTAATTGTAAGTCTACCATCTGTAAATGTACAGTATGGAATCCTATAAACTGAATTTACCTGAATGTATTGCAGGTACAAACAGTACAAAAGTATAAATAAATAACCAGTAATAAAAAATGAACCAATTTAGTTAATAGCTTATTTATATTACCAATAGTCAGTGAAATGCCTAAAGTTAAACTAGACGCCAATGCCAGTAAAAGTACTCTTGGTAAGAAACGGTATAATAAATAGTCGTGTAGAAAGTCAAACCAGACACTAGTTAAAATAAGTTTAAATTCAGACCAGTCGGTTAATATTTCAATATCTATAAGTCAAATATACATACCTAGATTTATTCATTTAGGTCGCAACACTTATAAAAATCAATGTACTTATACAAATACTTATTATATTTAGCAGAATATCATAGGTACTTAATTTCATCAATTTCAGTTTAATTTATCAATTATATCATGTGATTGTGGCCATTTAATTCCATTTACACAATCAGAACACTGACATCGTTTTTAATTCGTTTTATTTTTACGTATTTTACATTAGGTATCTGGTTCATTCAGTTTCATTATAATTAAGATTTGGCGATTCGTAAGAGGTTTGGTATAAAAATAGTAAGCTTACATGTAAGTATTGTTTAAAATAAATACACAAAACTTTTCAAGCACCTAGAATGTTAAATCCCATTTTAATCATTATTGCCATGGTCTCCTACACTTGAACCACACAAAGTACATGTACACATGTATATCTTTGCATAAAAATATCTCTAAATAGCTTATCTATCGCAGTGTTTATACCAGAGATACTAAATTGATAAGATAGTTAATTACCGAGAGCTAATCCTAAGATTGATTATTACTATATGGTCTAAATAGGTTTACAGTTTAACACATGGCACTTCATAATTAAAATAC
The DNA here is from genome assembly GCA_944739405.2 of Euclidia mi. Lineage (NCBI taxonomy): Eukaryota > Metazoa > Arthropoda > Insecta > Lepidoptera > Erebidae > Euclidia > Euclidia mi. The sequence goes on along the minus strand of OX123204.2, from coordinate 12,283,389 downwards.
ACAATTTCAATGAATAGAAGCAGATAAAAATAAATACCGTCACATATTTTATTAATTTATTGAATTTATTTGTATTATTTCCGAGAATGGATAAATAAACTATGAGAATGTTGTCGAAAAAAAAATCAGTGATGTAATATGGAACTATTTTCAAATTGAATCAATTTAGTTGAATAGCTTATATCAGATCCATTTAATTAGACAGATGTCTGCATTTATTACACATTTCATTTTAACTATTTTATCTGCTATTATCGTTATAAATAACAGAAACTTATCAACCAAAATACCACTACTTGAAAATATTGGATACACTGCCATCTAATAGTGCCAGACATAGCAAAATGATGCCACTTTCTTTAACAAGTCAATTTAATCCTATGTAATATAAAAACATTCTTCAATAACTACTTTTTAATAAAAATACCTTTAGCTATATATGTAGACGTAGAATATATGACCCCTCAGGCCTCAGGAGGATGAGGTATGTTTAAAAAATAAAAGGAAATAGTTACTAAACGAAACTATCATTTTATCGATATGATCTAGCTAGACACAGACCCGCTTGATATAATATGGAATATTTCTGTACCTACACACAAAAGTTCGCTTGTAGTAATAGTTATACAAAACTCAGAGGTTATCTTTACAACATGTCATTCAAATGTGGTGCCTCTGAGACAAATGGAAGCTATTTGGTTTTGTTCTTCCAATAGAAATCAAAGTGACAAAATCATAAGTAGGTATGTCTATTGCAAGTAAACTGGTGGAAATTATCTGGTTACATGACAATTACTCACTAAACAATTATAGAAAGTGCATTATTTGTTATTCGATACATAAATTTTAGTGCCATAAACAATTATTAACCAGTTAAAAATACGAGTATATTTCAAAGATATGTTGAAGATAAATATACAGTTTCGTAGTCTTATCTCCAGGACAACACATTCAAGAGCTTAACATTTGATTAATTTGGTAATTGTGGCGAAAATTTAACAACAGCTTATGGAACAGAGCTAAGGCACATTCCTACATCGCAATATTGGTCTGTATGTAATGAATTCACAGCCAACACAAAATTAATGAAGAAATCTCTGAAATGTATTCTACCTACCATCAGTTCATATTCGACTTGTAATGAAAAGATTCGTCAGAGCACTTCATTCTTGGAATTCATATATACAGGACGATTTCGCTAATCAGTATACTAGAAAGAGCACAACACAGCCAATGCTCATACCGAGACTCGGTCAATCACTACAAATGTTGCCATTTAAATTCCAACACATTAGAACAATATCGGCTACTATCAAAATGTATTATACCTTTTCTGTAACTTTTTCGTTATTACCTACATAGTTTTATACTCAGATACATTTTTGATGAACATGTTAAAATAACCTGGTACCACATAAACACATTTTTCGACCATTCATGGCTATAATCTTGGTGGAAATACATTACCAGCGTTGGCAGTTGGTTGTTGCTGTTGGCTTCAGCATACTGTTGCAGATCGTTAAGATATGTAGTCGGTACTCATCCACCGGTTTGTTCTCGGCAACGTTGCTACTGGATCGTAGGGGCAATCGTTCTCCGTCGTCAGCTGAACGGTGCAGTGACGGGCTTAGGCAGAATCGTAGCATCACGATGAGGAGACTCTGGAACTTGCATTGGATGTATTAGTATTGTGGGCGCAAATTTATCACACTTCTGATGTCAGAATCAGGAAAGCTCCCTATAGTGTAGAGACAGTTTTGATAAATAAAAGAGACAACTATCAAATCGTACTTTCATTTATTCAGTTTGGCACAAGGATATATATTTAGATTATATCGTGATTCTACATTTACATTTAGAGCCCAGTTCGCAAAGCAAATGCATAGAACCAAGAGAAAGAACGGGCAATAAAACTCTTGATAATTCTTTTCAATAAATACCTAATAATTAACAAACAGTTGTACAGCCAATTTATATCAAATATCAATGTTGTGGGTAGTTATATATTACTAGAAAGGTCTGTCTTACAACAGAACATTATTTAGCATCAACACAATCTACTAAATGTATACCACAGGTATATAATGAATCTCATTGATACAACTTGATCCACAGTAGGTATATTATTCTATCCTATATTACTAATAATATATCTCACAAACCATCAAACTACCCATAATATCAATAAGATGATGATTACACCATCTTACATTGTTTCCTAGATGATTAAACAAAAGAACAAGCAACACAATATTGAAACACAGTGGCAGTTAAATAGTCAGAACCATAATTATCGTACCTGAGCAGTCGTCGAAGGAGAATAGGACGAACTAGCCGAGCCTGTCGACTTATATAGGTACACCTTATTTACACGTTTGACAGTTTTACTGTCAAACGTCATGTCAGTGTCATTTAATTGCCACTATCCTCTTTCATATTATGTATAAATACTTGGATATTAGTAATTTCAGCCCAAAGCCTAGATATCATTACATATCTCTCACACGCGTAAATTACGATTAGATAAAACATTTTGTACAAACACCTCTACCCTCCCCAAGGAACATACATGCTAAATTTAACTTTCTTACGCAAAGTAAGTTCGTTCCGTAATGTGTCTGTCAGTCAGTAACAAAAATATTTTATATACACAGATTGAAGTGATTCCATTGAAAAATAAATGTTTTTACACAAACTCTGAATCCCTTTACTACCCTCTTAGGGGAAAATTTCTAAAATAAATGTTTTTGTGTTCGCTAACGTCATTTGCGGATCCAATAAACAAAGTATGAATTTAATCACTTGAAGGCATAAAAGGTTCTATGCAAATTATGACTCCCCTTTTTATCCACTTAGGCTAAGAATTTCCAAAAAGACTTTCTTAGTGTTCACTAACTTCATTTGAGGAACCAATAGGTATAAAAAATTAGAAGTTAATCCATTGAGGGAATAAAAAGGTTTCATACAAATTCCAACTTTACTTAAGAGGAATACAAATTCCGTAAGGGATTTCCTTTCCTAAAGGGTTAAACCCTTTAGGGTAAGAAATTCCAAAAATATTTTCTTAATATTTACTAAGGTCATTACAGAAACCAATATACAAAGTTTGAAGTCAATCCATTTAAGGAATAAAAAGTTACATACAAACTCTGACCCTCAATGTTACTCTCTTAGGGGTGGAATTCCCAAAATTATAATTCTTAGTGTTCACTTTTATCATTTGAGGAACCAATATACAAAGTTTGAAGTCAATCCACTGAAGTAATAATAAGTTTCATACATACTCTGACCCCCTAACAAATTCGAAAAACAAATTCTTAGTGTTCACTATAGTTGTTTGAGGAACCAATATACAAAATTTGATGTCAATCCATTAAAGGAATAAAAAGTTACATACAAACTTTGATCCCCTATCTTATCGCCTTAGGGGAGAAATTTCCAGAAAAATAAATTCTTAATATTCACTATCGTCGTTTGAGGAACTAATATACAAAGTTTGGAGTAAATCGATTGAAGGAATAAAAAGTTTCATACAAACTTAGACCCCTGGTTTTATTCCCTTAGGGGTAGGATTTCAAAAAATCCTCTCTCTTAGTGCTACCCTACACTCCTCAAGCATTATACATGCTAAATTTCAACTTCTTGTGACCAGTAGTTTCGGCTGTAGCGTGTCTGTCAGTCAGTCAGTAACGCAAGGATTTTATATATTAAGACGACAATTATTTCAGTGATAAGGATAAATGGTCACTTGCACTAGCCAACTCTTGATCTTTGCACTTATTCAGAATTTATATAGATACCTTGCTTTTTAGTTATTTTTTATAATATAAAAAATAACTAAAAAGCAAGGTATCTATATAAATTCTAATTCAAGGTATCTATATATATTATATAATATCTCTAGTTCATTTAAATAACTATTCATGTATTATTAGGTCATTCCACTTAGGGTGCTTGTACCTGCTGCATGTAGCTGGAGCAAGTAAAGGTGCGGGTTACACGCGTGAGTAATATGCGCAAGCTACTTGTTCAAGTTACTCGCTTGTACTTGTACATGGTGCAAATAACTAGAGCAAGCAAAGACACGGGCTACCTGAGCAAGCTGTATGTACAAGTTATTTGTTCGTGGTCAAGAGTGTACCTGTGCATGCTTTTCGCGCGGTAGCTTTATGGCTTGAATCGCCTCAAAATTTCTTGACGAACCCAAATTCTTTTAAAATCATATGTTAAAATTTAATTTTGCCGAAATTATTAAATTTGCCGGAAGACGAACGTAAACATGCGCGAGAGACCCGCGCGCGCCGCAGAGCTCGCGAATTAGTTGCGCGGCTGGCTCGCTTTGATACATGCTCGAGTCGCTAGACCCGCACATTTTTTCAAACGATATGTTTACGGTGCATATAACCCGCGCACGTGCCTCAACATGCTCAAGCTACATGCACCGTGTACAAGCACCCTTACTACATTTACATTTGCATTGTTGTTCCACTAATTTTATTTTACTGTAAGATGACTCATGATCATGGGCTGTAAACTAACGTTTTTGTAATTTTGTGTATCCATATACCGTCACTTCTGTAACATACAATTCCACCACAGTTCTGAACATGGTCACGATTTGTCTACATTATAAGACTTAAGTGGATGCTCCTGTTATACAATATTCACATTGGAAGGCTAACTAATAAAGCACTTAATTTAATAACTGCATTAATTGCTTAAGTATTATGTCTGTAACTAATTTCTATTTACAAGTAAATAAGCACAATGTAAAAAAGTTGCAGCTCCTTACAAAAATAAAAATATGTACCATAATATTGGCGATTTAAAAGAGTGGCCACGAGTTTTATTGCCCGTTCTTTCTCGTGGTTCTACCTATTGCTTTGCGAACGAGGCAGTAAATGTAAATGTAGAAGCATTTAGTAATTTACTTTTAAAATTGTCGTTCATAAGCGTCACCTTGTGACCTAGATAAATAAATGATTTTGACTTTTTTTTACCCTATTTGACATTTTAATTCTCGATTAATTGATAATCTGTGGGTACTCCTCTTGACAAAAGTCCTGTATATAACATTTCCAACTGCTGGACACGGGCCTCTTCTCAATATGAGAAAGTTAAAGATATGGTCTTTAACCTTCTCATGGCGAGAAGAGGCCCGTCCATTATTCCATAATTCTAACGAAATCATTCAAATCATGAAAATATATTTAACTAGTTGGAAACAGCCCTATATGACGTAAAATAGATGAGTCCAATCCCCAATTGTAATAACTCGTATACAACTGGGAAATTTATTAAACAGAGATTGATGATGAACACTAAATAACATACAAACTAACATTATACTTAAATAACATACATATTACTCGGCATACAGTACATTGTTTACTAAATAATACAATTTATTGTAATGAGTATTTAGCTAGAAAATTACATGTATTAATGTGCCCACGGAAATAACTTTTAATCAAATATTTAACGTTAATCAAATAATATGTATTATGTTGTTTTCATTATAGTATTATTACTCTTAATAATTGGTTTCCTAGTTTTGCAAATAATAGCGTAAATATATTATTATCATGCAGAGCAATTTGACCGATGCACGATTTTCATATTGAAGCTTTGCCTTCGGTATAAAGAAGTCAAAATTGCATTATTTTACCGGGACTGAGTTGAGACGGGGTAGGCGAAAGACAGCACGATAGTTTTTAATGCGTAGGAAGAAAAAAGTTTTTTTCAGGATTCAAATATAATCCATTTAACAGGCTCTAACTTAAATCTGAGGTAATCTCGATTTCAAGTAATGGAGGGAGACTTACGAAGGTTCCTCACTGCAATACCAAAAAATAACTAGAATAGACGATTTGACTAAGGGTAGGGCTACGACCGGTGTTGTTGGATATTGTATGGTTTGTTCAATCACTACAAATATTTCAACATCGCGACAATAATGATGTCACTGCGAGTAGAATTTGAAACAATAAAAATAACAGTATACATTAAAATATATTACAGATATCAATTTCAATTCGTAAATAGACAACTACAAATTTTGACAAATAGACACTCGAATTGTAGACCCACGCTGATTATTATTTATTGCAGAAATGGGCTGACTGATGAAAATCATATTTTAACGGACAGTGTCTTACATGTGGACTGCTAATACAACTGGATTCACAGCGAGCGTTTTGCAGTCAATATATGGGTAAATTAAGTTGCGACCGCCCCAGCATTCAGTCTCGTAACACTGGTCAGTACCCTTCATTTTGATTCAGCAGTAGAATACATTGTTGATCACTCCATGTGGTGATGGATTAAGAATACAAAGTTTCCTTATTCCATTTCATTTCGTGATTGAGACTAAGGAAATACACAAATAGTATCTTTCCTATATTTCTTATATTGACGCTCAATGCAATTGTAACGCAAATTAGGAGAGACTTATGCTCAGCAGTGGACTACGGAACGGCTGTAGATAAGTACAATCCATGCTTTCAAAAAATAAAGTAATTTCAAAACCTGCATAAAAACAGCAAAACTTGGCGATCGATAATCGCTTACGGTTGTACATCAATGGATGAATCTGTGACTAATGATAACCGTACATGAAGACCCATCAATCAAGTCTTAGTTACCTTTAGATTGAAGCTAAAGGTAAAAATGGAACCATTACAACACGGCTTTATTATCCGTTTACCTGTTAGACAAAACCTTTTTTTATGAATGTTCAGGAATGGCTACGGAGTACGTGCATTGATTTATGTCTGTATGTCCTGGAAGAGATTGGCGTGTGTGTATTGAATGCCTGAAGGGAATAGGCAGAGGTGTATAATACACCCACACTTCGCCAGTTATGTTTCGGTTCCAATGTAATAGCAGGCGAGCCTGTTGCTTTGTACCGGGCACACATAACTTCGAAAAGTCAGAGGTGTGTGCCCGGGGTAGCTGGGGATTGAACCCGAGAACATCGTCTCGGCAGTCCGTCTCACACTAGAATATCCGCCTGTCTTAATGGAGGCTAGTCAACTGCGCGCGACATAATTATCGTACAAAAATGTGTGTGCAAATGCTCGTACTTAGTAATTCTTTCTTTTTCGGTATGTGAGCCACTTCAGACACTTAAACGAATTCTGCGAACGAGAATCAGAACCATTTTTGTCACATTATAACAAATTTTGAGGACGATTTTAAAAAGGCATTTTGTCCATTACTAAAGCTTCAGTTACCCGTTCTCTATTTAACTGCGACGGCGATTAATTCGTTATTAAAATTCTCTCACTGAATACATTAAAACGTATAAACATTTTGATTGGCTCTCCATTTTTGTTAAGAGTATGTTGATTTATCTCGTTTAAGCTTGATGTTCAGTCTCAGTGTATTTGTTTAAGATAAGGAAACTAGTGACGACACAGAATAAAAAATGTACTGCGCCGTATTTAAGAAATACAATGAGGTATGAAAGGATAAAATGTTTATGTGGGATAAAATGTTATAGTGCTGTGTCGACATACTAGAGTTATTTAGTCCGCCTAGCCAAGTACCTCGTACTCACTGTAGTGTGTACGAGGTACTTCGGTACAAAGGTCAAAGATATACAAGGGCCTAGCTTGCGGTACACCGCAAGCTAGGCATTTTGATCTTTGTACCGTTATTATGATGTAGGAAATAAGTATTAAAATATTACTGTAATTGCCTAGATTGACGTGGCGCTGTGTGTAATTAAAATTTGCCAGAACGGAATCTTCTTTTGGTTCCTGTTCCGACATAACTGCGTTAACTAGCCCAGAACCTCGAACAAATATTTTTAGGTTGGTTTGTTCTGCTGTATAAATTCATTATTTGAAAATAGGCAATAACCCTATTGCTAGTATTGTTCTACTGTAGACATTCATACTGTGTCTCTAGAAGAGAAACAAATCAGTGTTTACATTCATTTTCTTTTTTATTTGTCTCGTGTTTTTGTTAGTCTGTTTGTCCGTTGTGTTTCAGTGTTATTTCATAAAACGAGCTATAAAAGCTGCTTTAATTGATTAATGTTTTCAGAAAACATAATTTCTTCTTCAGTTTTGTGTTCTAATGCGAAGTTTGTTAAGGTGAAGTAGTTGATAATTTACTGTAGCTGTTATTAGTGATGAGTGTATATACCCAATGTTCAAGTCGGTTTCAATGGTGCATGTTTTATTCTGACAACAGCGCTAAAAAAACAAAAACATCTGATCGCATAAATGACACTAAAACTAAGTTCAGCATCGCCATAAACACATTTCACAAGTTTGACTCGCACTTACGATTCCCCCATTCACCCTGCAATGTCATGTAAACTACAACTCCCAGCAAGAATTCGAAAAATCCTTTCAATATCGGGAAAATTCGTCATTCATTCCGCTTCAAGCGCTTTTCGGCCAGTTATAAGATACCCGAGCAAAAAAAATAACCGGTGAAAAGCGACCGGTCTCGGAATCGGACTCGCACAGCGAGGGTTCCGTACAAACCTGTAGGTATATATAATTATTTAAAAAAAGGCATTGCGATCCCTTTGTGCATCTCCAAACACTTCTTTGATCACTCTCTCGGCATTTTTCGCAATAGAAAGAGTAGTTATTGATTAAAGCTACCGTCCGTCCGTTTTGATTTGTCACCCAAGGTACTGAAAGATACTTACCCAAGATACTTTTTTTTTCCTGTGTAGGAAAAATTCAGTTTTAAAATGCATACAATAGCATAAAACAGCCAAATATGGGCCTAAACATGTGTATTACTGTATAATTATAATAAATACACAGTTTTATATATATTCCAATTCTTGCAATAATCTCCATAGAAAAATAAAACAATCATCAAAGAAGTCTTCAACGTAAACCAAAATGGCAAGCAGTTTTTAATTATGTTCATGGCTGCAGAAATCTGTGAAAAATAGCAGGAACTGCCAATATATAATATTGAAAAATTAACCAGTTATAAAATACTAAGTGGATGAAGTTATAGTTTATTGCGATATATGTGAAAGCTTGTGCTGGTGTTTTTGTTTGGTGATTTTGTACCTTTGTTATCTTTTTATAATAGACAATTTTATTTAGTAAGTAAGTTTCGTTTAAAAGACAGCGGTGACGGGACGCCGGCACCTAGGCGACGTCCTGTCACCAACGTCATGTGTAAAATTGTAAATAATAACGTTGTGTATAATTTTAAGTTTAAAGTTACAAATACATAATATTTATGCCAGGCGAGGATATAAGTGATGCGGAGTTGAGTGTTAGTCAATCTACCACATCGTCGCTGATTAACCTAGTGCGCTGCCCTGCATGTTCTCAAGCTCGTTTTTTTAAAGGTCAGCGAGGCTTGAAAGTACATTTTGGCAAAGTACATAAAAACCAAAATGTGCTTCCGGGCCCCAGTTCCATTTCACATTCTATTTCTTCCCAAATTCCTTTTTGGCAGTACTTAGGTGCTTTAAAAAATTCAATTCCGTTTCTGAAGCGAGTTCCACGCGGAGCGAGACCATTAGTAGCTCATAATTTAGCTCACTGTATTGGTCTCGTTGTGCGTGAGAACTCCAAAACAGCTTGGGAACAGTTACTCACTTTCCCTTATAGGATTCTACACATTCAAAGCAACCGGACATCATCAAAATCTTTGACAGCCCAAATTAAAGATCTTTGTAACAATTCTGATAACAATTTTGACCCTAAATTTTAGATATAAGAAAACAATTTACCAATGTGTAGAGTCCAAATTGAGGGAAGGTAACATTCAGGGGGCGTCTAGGTTATTGTTTAGTAGCGATGTGGTGGCGCCTTACTCTGCAGACACCCTAGCAGGTCTGAAGAGTAAGCACCCAGCACCAGCTAATGACCTCACCTTTCCCGACATGCCTGACGAAGGTTTTGACTGTCTGCTTGTTTCAGCCAAGGACGTATTTGAAGCCGTCTGTTCCTTTCGAAGTGGATCCGCTGGCGGCCTCGACGGCTTAACACCTCAGCATCTGAAGGATCTCACAAGTGCAAGTGCTGGAGAGGCTGGTGATGCACTTTTGAAGGCGCTGACAGCTTTAATTAACCTTATGCTCTCCGGCAATGTGGCCACAGATGTCACCGACTTATTGTACGGGGCTAACTTGTGCGCCCTACGCAAAAAAGATGGTGGCATTCGGCCCATTGCCGTGGGGTGTACCTACAGACGTATGGCAGCCAAACTATTTTATTTTTTATTTTTTATTTTTACAAAATAGGTATAGTTACAGACAACAGATCGGTAATAACATAGTAATAGATTAAACACAGTACAGCTTCAAATCTGCAGTCCACTTAAAACTATACACATAATTTACAAATATTACAACAGAGCTTCAGTTAAGTGATGAACAGTAATGAATGAAAAAAATAATATTTGATTGAGTACATATAGATAGTAGTGAGATATGGTTACAAAACACAGCTACTTGGATTAACAAAATACAGTATTTACTAATTGGCAGAAATTAAATAATGCTTAAGATCTAAAAGGTTTGTACATATTGTTTTTGAGTAGAGAGCTTTTAAATATATTCAAACTATCATTGAAAATATCTACTTGAAAGCATATATGGTTATATTGACGACACATCCGAGACATTGGGTTATTGTGTGAAACATTATTGTTGCTAGGTGGTATTACAAAAAGTTGTGGTGTGCGCACAGATCGCAGTGGCGTTTTGAATTTCAATTTCTCGACAAGTTGTGTGTCCGATAAGCCATTTACAATTTTGAAAAGTGAACACAAGTCACTCATCCATCTCCTTTGCTCAAGAGTAATCATTTTGAACTCCTGAAGTCGATCGTTGTATTCTTTTATCTTCCGTCTTAAGCCCAACTTTGAACACAACGCTCTAACAAATCGCATTTGTACTGCCTCAATTCGATCTATATGGGTCCCATAGATAGGTAACCATACAGAGGAGCAGTATTCTAATATGCTACGTACCAAACAGTAATACAAAGTCATTAAAGAGCTAGCTTTTTTAAAAGGTCTCGCATTACGAAGTATAAAAGACAACATACGGTTTGCTTTGGCGCAGATGTGGTCGTAATGAGGCCTAAAGGACATCGTGCAGTCGAAAATGACTCCCAAATCACGAACTATATTAACCCTCTCTAGGGCGATGTCTTTAATATAATACTTATGGTTAATTGGATTTTTGCTTTTCGTAAATGAAATCACTTGGCATTTCTTAATATTAAGGGACATAGAGTTTCTGTCACACCACTCGACAATAGTATTTATATCGGACTGAAGATATTCGCAATCACGGTGGTCAGAAATGCGTCTAAAGATTTTTAAATCGTCTGCATATGCCAAACATTCACTTTTAAGCTCTTGTAACAGATCATTGATGAATAGCAGAAATAGGAGAGGGCCCAAGTTAGATCCTTGCGGAACTCCGGATTTAGCCAAAAAAGGTACAGATTCATACCCACTAAGTGCCACCAACTGTGTTCGGTTTAATAGATAAGAGGAAAGCCACCTGTACAAGTTGCCGTGGATTCCGAAATGTTGTGTTTTCATTAATAATACAGAGTGACTGACGCGATCGAATGCCTTTGAAAAATCTGTGTAGATGGAGTCTACTTGCTTTCTGTAGTTAAATGAGTCACATAAATAACTTGTGTAGCATAAGAGGTTTGTGACAGTTGATCGGCCAGTCATAAACCCGTGCTGTAGAGGACTTAGTTGGTGCTTTAAGTGATGATAGATATGATCATACACATAACTCTCAAATATTTTTGCGAACCAGTTGAGAATGCAGATAGGACGGTAGTTAGAAACGTCACTTCTAATGCCAGATTTGTAAATTGGTGTTATTTTTGCGATTTTCCAAAGTTCAGGAAATATGCCCTCATTTAACGATTTCTCGTAAATTATATGAACAGGTGTTACCAGTGCAGTTGCACAAAGACGAATAAAGATTGGTGGAATGCCGTCAAACCCACCGCCTTTTGTCAGGTCAATGCCTTGCAGTTTCTTAAGTAAGTCATCTTTTTGGATACAGAGTTCACCGATAGTATGGTTGAATGTTGGGAAAGTAGGAGTATAATTTTTGTTTATAGAGCTAGAACAGTAAACTGATGAGAAGTAGTCTGCAAAAAGATTGACTATATCACCGCCCGATTCACATCTTTTATCTTCATAAAACATAACGCTAGGGTAATTGTTTGTCACGCGTTTGCTCTTTGTATAGCGCCAAAAAGCCTTAACATTGAGCTTAAGTTCATCCTCGATTTGATCAATATAAGTTTTAAAACATAAACGCGCGATTCTCTTGGATTTTGCTCTCAGTGTAGAAAATTCGTCATAATCCCTGTGATTTCCGTAACGTTTAAATTTAGAGTGAGCTTTAGTTTTATGTTTAAGTAATGTAATTAGATTTTTACTGAACCATATTGGGTAATTACTTTTAGAGGCTTTGGTTTTTGGAGTATGTTTTTCTATAATCTCATAAATCGTATTATAGAAAAATTGGACAAAGTCATTACATCCTAAACTTAAAGCTCGTTGGGACCAATCTACTCTATCAATATCTTTGATACAACCATCGTAATTTGTTTTTCGATAGCATAGTTTTTTGATGGTGGCACTTTGTGTAAAACTGGGAGCGGTAGTTCGCAGAATGACTTCAAATGGTAGGTGGTGTGTATCCTGACGGCTTATGGGTAGAGCAGGCATAATTTGAATTAATTCTGGCAAATCAGAGATGACTAGATCGAGTATTCTGCCATTACTGTTAGCAATGTAATTAAGTTGAGAAACTGTCGTCACTTCGAATAATTTATTTAATAATTTAGCTTTTTCAGAGTCACAATTAAGAGGACATCTTGATTTTGTGGACCACTTGATATTTCCTAAGTTGAAGTCACCTAAAATACATGTCATTTTAGAGGAAGAGTCATCAATTATAGAATTGCATTTGTTAAGGAAATCATCCACTATACTTACAGGCAAATAATCTGGTAGATAGGTTATACATAAGTTAATTACAAAAGATTTATTTACTTTAATTTGTACCCATAGATCTTCCAAACAGTCAGTCCACCAATCACTTTTAAGTTCTACGTGAAACTTCTTTAAATAGGCGATAAGTACACCTCCACTATATTTTTTGTTAAACCGTGATCGAAACCTAGTGTCACGATCTCTGCGCACAACACAATATCTATCATCAAATATCTCGGATGATGATACAGTATCATCAAGCCAAGTTTCAGTTAAACAAATAATATCAAAGTTGTTACAGAGTACTGCATTATAGATATCCAAAACTTTGCTCTTCATACCGCGTATATTCTGATAATATAGTGACAGAATCATTTAATAGTTACTTGATACAAAAAGAAAGTTACAAATGGATTATAAAATACTAACAGATAAGATTAAGGCTTTCAAGGTTTCTAATTAATATTTGTTTAGAGTCACTAGTTTTCTTAACAAAGATCCGTCCATTTCTTACCCATACAAATTGCTACCCATTCTCTTTTGCCTTTTTGCGTGCCGCTGCATGAAGTGACTTATTATTCAGGGAGAGATGTTCCGCTACGTAGACTGGTTTTTTGTCGCCAGCAATTCCCAACAATGTAGTGTTTAATTTTTCATTAGGGTTTGACTTATTGTACAGATGTATTGCAGAATAGTATTCGTCACGAATCCTTACACTCCGGAACTTCACAATTATAGCACGAGGAAGCTTACTCTCCTTATTTATCTTCGCGACCCGTGTGCACTTGACTATATCATCTTCTTTTAGGTTGTAGCCTATTATATGTGCACATTGGAGTAGGATGCTAGATAGTTTCTCATTGTTGTACTCCGGTACGCCCTGCATTTCAAGATTATTCTCACGTAAATTTTGTTCTAAGTTATTAAGGCGGTTTGATAGTTCTAGTACCGACATTTTGAGTGCACTATTTTCTTTGGTTAAGGAAATATTGTCTTTTATCAGAGAATCCATGCTTTTCATCATACTGTCGTATTTGTCACTCAGAAAATTTAAGGACTCGCGAAACTCCCTTATATCGCTTTTGATGGGAGCAAGCTCTTGATGCAATATAGTAGATATCATTTGGGGAAGTTCTGCTTTGATCGCCTTAATAACTCGCTCACTAACGGCAGAAATAAAAGCTTCTTCCTTACCCTCCATTAAGCCGGTAGAAATAGGGCTAATATCAGACGTATGTAGAACGCAGGTTTGATGTTTTCTAGAGGTTACGTTAGCAAACTCATCATCGCAGCTGTTCAATGAGCTTGGGTCGTCTTCCCTAATATTTCTTGCAGGAGTATTGGTGTTCCCAATTTTAGGTTGCTTGCTCCTGCATTCATGACATAGCCATTTTTGTTTCTGTTCTCTGTTCATAGATGTATACTGCTTTTTATCAAGTATATTTGCACATGGTAAGTCATATATGTTATGGCACTTACAACATTTTAAAGTCGGTTCCCGGTTTTCAATTATGTTCTTACAGCCAGCACAAGTTTGTCTCGACGACATCTTTATGAATGGTTTTGCAAAATATAGTATTTAATAACTGCTTGGTAGCTTCACGAAGGCAAACGCAAAATTGACGGCGCCGCGTCACTAATACGGTGGCGTAGTGGCTAAGGCGTCCGCTCTCCTCTCAGTGCGATGTCCGATGGATCAAACCCCGGCCTCCACTAGTGGTTTTTGAAGTATATTTCAATTTGTAAAATTGTTAATATATTTATAAGTAATTTCTCACCAGCTTGCCACTTGAATATCGACGCCTTCAATTCTTCGAATATGTTGTATCTCGCTTCCGCCGCCCACTAGGAGGAGCCACAAATAAGAATCCTTCAAGAAGAAACGAGAGGCGCCGAACTATGTAGTTTAACCAATCAGGAATTTAGTTACATGAATTTAATAAAATTTGCGTAAAAATCCGACACACGTCTGTACACCGGGAAGCTCTCGGAGCTATGCTGTAAATATTACAGTGACATCTTGGCGGACAAATTTCAGCCAATCCAGCTTGGCTTTGGTTCCAAGGGAGGCTGTGAGGCTGCCGTACATGCGCTGTCTACGTACCTTGGCTGCGGTAAAGGTGAGGTCGTTCTAAAGATTGATTTGAAGAATGCCTTCAACTCAGTGAACAGGGACACCTTGTTGACACAGGCTAAATTAGAAACTCCCAAATTTTTTAAATTCCTTTGGCAATGCTATAGACATCCATCAAAATTAATTTATAAAGACAACGTTTTGGAATCTGCTGTTGGTTGTCAACAAGGAGACCCTCTCGGGCCAGTCATTTTTAGTTTAGCCTTTCACCCAATTATAAAACAAATAAATTCTAAATTTAACGTCTGGTATTTGGACGACGGGACCCTGGCAGGGGACGTTAACACTGTCTTACAAGACTTAGAGCTAATAAAAACTAAATTTAAAGCAATTGGTTTGGAACTAAATTCAGACAAATGTGAAATTATTATTAATGACAATTTGGATAACCTTTCGATCTTAACAAAATTTAATTATTTGGCGCCAAATATTAAAATCATCAATAAATTTTCCTTCCGCCTCCTTGGGTCCCCTATTTTCGACGACGCTTTTGGATCTTTTATAGACGAAAAACTACAAAATTTCTGTGAAACTTCAGAACGGCTTTACAAAATTAATATTCATTCGGCTTTCACGATTATTCGGCACTGCCTTTTTGTTCCAAAATTTACATATTACTTGCGGTCCTCCTTTTTTTGGAAACATTTATCCCTATTGGAAAACATTGATAATATTATTCGGCACACCTTGAGCAAAATTCTAAATCTTGACATGAACGACCGAGTGTGGCTTCAAGCGACTTTACCAGTTCGTTTGGGCGGCCTCGGCGTTCGCAAAATTACCGATGTAAGCCTCCCAGCGTTTTTGGCCTCGGTCCACGGCACTGAGGAATTGACCAGGAAAATTCTAGAACCCACACTGGTTAATTCTGAGGTGCCGTGCAAGACTGATGCCATTAACGCTTGGAAAATGGCTTGCCCGAGCTCTGACTTACCCCGATATCTATCCTCTCAGAGGCAATGGGACGGGCCGCTCTGTAGCAAGATGAGAGAATATCTTTTAAGTACTGCATCCAGTGTTGTAGAGCGCGCCCGTTTGTTGGCTGTGGGAGAGTGGGAATCGGGGCTATGGCTTCAAGCACTTCCATCATCCAACATAGGAACTATGTTGGACGACACAACTTTCCGCATCGCTTCTTGCCTACGCTTGGGAGCTGTTTGCAATTCTCCGCATCGCTGTCACTGCGGTGAAGCCGTCGACAGTCTTGGCCACCATGGCCTATCGTGCAGCAAGAGTGCTGGGCGTTTTTCCCGACATGCCCACATTAACGACATAATCCGTCGAGCTCTTGTCACCGCCGGAGTACCAGCTCATCTTGAACCGAATGGGTTGGTACGCGACGATGGGAAGAGACCAGACGGTATGTCCTTATTACCATGGAAGATGGGCAGGCCTATGGTATGGGACGCGACATGCGTCGATACCCGCAAGGGTATCGACGCATAGACGATAGCTGTGCTTGGAAGATGTGATGGCGCAAGCCATCACATCTTCCAAGCACAGCTGGATCGGCTGGCGCTGCTGCTGCATCAGCGGAGACCCTCAAACGGCGCAAATACGCAAACCTATCTGGTAATTACGTTTTTGAGCCGTTTGGGGTCAAAACTCTGGGGCCATGGGGGCCTAGTGCACGCGCTCTGTACAAAGAAATCGCTAAAAGGCTAATCGACGCTTCCCGTGACCAGAGGGCTGGTTTATATTTTGCAGAGAGAATAAGCATTGCCATACAACGTGGCAATGCTGCCAGCCTTCTGGGCACGCTACCAGCCGACAGCGTTGCGGAGGAATTTTTTGACGCCGCGTAGTTTCTATTTTTTTTTTTATTTATTTAGTTTAATTGGTTTAGTTTAGGATAGTTTAGTTGCATAAGTAGTTTTATTCTGTTGTATATATGTTATTTGTTACTTAAAAAAAATACTAAAGTAGTTAAAGCATAGGGATATAAAATAGTCTGAAAATAAAATAAAATGTTAGTAAAACCCATTAAAAAAATATGTGATGTAACAAAAAATTTAAGGTTTTCGAAAATTTGCCTATGTGCTATAAAACGTTGCTTTATGCCACATTTCAAAATTCCAGATCGACTGGAAATACCTTTTAGCTTTGACTTGAGCATTTGATATAAATTTCAATTTTATACCTCTACGGGTTCATGAAGAAAGGGGTAGTAGCTTTAAAATTATTTAAAATATTTTAATTATATGATGTAACTAAAATTTATGGTTTTCGCATTATTTCCTTTATCTGTGCTATAAGACTTTGCTTCGTGCCAAATTTCAAGATTCTGAGTTCATGAGAAGTACCCTGTAGGTTTTGATTCCCTTGCGAGTAGTTGTGAAAATATGCTTTTTGCTGTTTCTCTTGATTGCGTTGACATAGAAGTTTGAATTTATTACAGCTTAACGGTGTTATAGACCTGAGTATTTGATATGAATTTCAATTTAATAACTCTACGTGTTCATGAGGAAAGAGGTAGTAACTTTAAAATTTAAAAATGTTTTTATTAAGTATATGATGTAACAAAAAATTTACATTTATGGAAATTTTCCTTAATCTGTGCTATAAAAAATATGTCTTGTACCAAATTTCAAGATTCTAAGTTCACGGGAAGTACCCTGTAGGTCTTGATTCCCTTGTAAGTTTCAAAAATTTGCGAGAATTTGCGGCATAATCCGCTGTATCTTTTGATTGCGTTGGCTTAGAAGTTTGATTCTGTTACAGCTTAAAGATATTATAGATTTAAGTATTTGATATGAATTCCAATTGAATACCTCTACGCGTTCATAAGGAAAAGGCTAGTAACTTTAAATTTATAATTTTGTTTTTTTATTACATGATGTTACTAAAATGTACGGTTTTCGCAATTTTTCCTTTATCTGTGCTATAAGACGTTGGTTCGTACCAAATTTCAAGAATCTAAGTTTACGGGAAGTACCCTGTAGGTTTTGATTCCCTTGCCAGTAGTTGCGACTTTGAAAATATAGTAAAAATGCTGTTTCTTTTGATTGCGTTGAGATAGAAGTTTGATTTTGTTACAGCTTAAATGTATAATAGACCCGAGTATTCGATATTAATTTCAATTTAATAACTTTACGCGTTCATGAGGAAAGGGGTAGTAACTTTAAAATTAATGCAATTTTTTTTTATATGATGTAACTAAAAATTTAAGGTTTTCGCAATTTTTCCTTCATCTGTGCTACAAGACATTGCTTCGTACCACATTTTAAGATTCCTAGTTCACGGGAAGTACCCTGTAGGTTTTGATTCCCTTGCGAGTAGTTGCGAGAAAATATGCGTCTTAAATTGCTGTTTCTTTTTATTGCGTTGACATAGAAGTTTGATTTTGTTACAGCGTTAAGGTATTATAGACCTGAGTCAAGAATTTTCATTTAATAGCTCTACGCGTTCGTCCAAAAATGGTTAGAACTTTAAAATTATTAAAAATATTTTTATGGTAACTAAAATTTACGGTTTTCGCAATTTGTCCTTCATGCATGCTATAAGACATTGCTTCGTACCAACATTCAAGATTCTAAGTTCACGGAAAGTACTCTGTAAGTTTTAATTCCCTTCATCATAAGCCTTTAACAGTCCGTTCCTGGACTAGTCCTCTCCTTTGGAACGAGGAATTGGCCTACTATACCACGCTGGCCAAACGGGTTGGTATAGGGTTTGTATCAAGTTTTCCTTCTCTTACACTGCTGTTCGCTGCATAATATGCTCCCTCTGTCGGCTCTTATAATAATAATAATAATAATAATAATTCTTTATTTAAGACAACATTGATCCATTGTGTTAGTAACATTTTCTTAAATAACTATGTTAGTTTTATTCTAATGTTTAGTTATCTTTATTCTACGCGCCCATGGGGGAGGCAGCACGCGCAGACCAATACCCAGAATAGTTATCTGATCATAGTCCGCACGAAGTGCCTCGTCCACGGTGCGTGTAGGTCCTCTGCAACTATTTTCAGTATGCTATTGTTACTCGCCCTTATCCTTGTCATCAGTGATGCGACCTTATTTCTAATAATGGCCTGAAATCCATTAGTTTCAGCCTGTGCAAACATCTCTGATGCACTACAAAAACGAGGAAGTCCCAACATCATCCTGAAAATATTATTATATTGGATGCGCAGGGTATCTAGCGATCTTTTGGCATACGCCATCCACAGGCCCCCGGTGTACATACCCTGGCAGTATGCTTTAAAAAGTGTACTTTTGACTTGGTCTGTACACCGGGAGAACCTGCGAACCAGCATATTACCGCGGACCGCCAGAGCCCTACGCTCCCGTTCTATATCGACATCGTCTTTAAGGTCGTCGGTAAGTATATGTCCTAGGTACTTAAATTGATATACCCTCTTCAGGCTTGACCCGTTCAGGCTTATGGGTGGTATTTGTTCTGGACACCTACCAGCGGCCTTAAAGACCATGTACTCACTTTTCTTAATATTATACACAAGTCCATGGGAAGCAGCATACCTCTCACACACAGATAGCATCTGTTTAATGGCATTTGCAGTCGGCCCCAGCAGCACGATGTCGTCCGCGTAACTGATATTATTAACTCTAAGACCACCCACGGAGCATCCGACATGCATGCTGCTGAGCTCAACTATGAGATCGTTGACATATAGGTTGAAGAGCCCTGGAGAGGATATCCCTCCCTGTCTCACACCGCACTCCAACCCATATGACTCCGATAATGCCCCTGACCATCTAACAATATTAGTTTGGTTTGCATACCAGAACTTAAAAAGCCGTAGTACTTCTGCCGGTATAGCCCTGTCCGCCATCTTCCTCCAAAGCACCTCATAGGAGACGAGATCGAAGGCCTTGGAGAGATCGAGAAAACAGGCATATACCGGCGTTCTGCGCTTAGTGTAATATTGGACAGTATGCTTGAGACTCAGAATTGCGCTTTCAGTAGAAAGTCCCGGTCTAAACCCGAACTGAGCGTCGTGTAGATCTATGTATTTCTGCAGAGTAGAATCAAGCAGACTGTCCAACACCTTAGCTACAGTTGTAGCTAGGGAAATCGGGCGGTAGCTCACACTGTCCGAGATATCTCCTGCCCTGCTCTTGACTAACGGCACCACGATGGTTTTCATCAATTCACCTGGAAGGTAGGAGTGACTGATACACACATTAAAGAGCAAAGACAGGACCCTCGGGAGATGTATGCCCGCGTGTTTAAAATGTTCGATACTCAGCCCATCGTGTCCCGGAGACCTACCCCTGCTCATCCTCTTAATAATTGATCGAACCTGATTTGCCGAGAAACTTAGCAGCGGCTCTGTCCCGGGACTCACGTGCCCAGCATCACCCATCTCACCGGAACGACCAAGCACAGGTGTTACTTGGAAATGTTCCTTAAACATATTAGCGATCTGTGTCGGTTCACCTATCCCGTTCACAGTGGCCAGGAGGCAAGGCCTAAGGTTTAGCTTATTTGTGGATTTCCAAAACTTTCCAAAATTTTTATCAGCTCTATGTTTAGCAATTTTATCCATTTTAAGTTGTTCTTGGTTGTTTTTACACCACTTTAGCCTCCCCTTAAATACTTTACGAGATTCATACATTTGCTCGTACACCACACCAGATGACGGTCTGTCATGTAATACCCAGAGGTCGTAATTAAGCCTTGCCTCCCGGTGAGCCTCCCCCACATGATCGCTCCATCCACACAATACTCTAGCCTTTCCCCTGTTCTGTACTTTACATCGTTCTTTAGAACAGATAGCTGCCTCCCTCAGGATCTGCACTATACGACAATATAAATTATCTATAATTACTTTGTGATAAGTATTGCTGCAGGAGCCATGGCCACACTCTATAAATTCTGTTGGAAAGTCGATGTCTCGAAGGCCACTATGGCACATATTGTGATATTTGGTTATCTGAGACTCGTCCCTCTCGCCCCATATAACATCGTTTGGGGGTATATCGAGTATTAGTTTTGTTCTTATAGCCTCAATATTGACCTCTATACACAGTGGTAGGTGGTCGGACACAAATACTTCCTCCAACACAGTGGCATTTACGACCGTTTGCCAAGCCGACTGAGTAACCACACAGTGGTCTAACCAACTTCTTGACCCATGATATACATCCATGTACGTATAGCTACCAGACTCAGCGCCCAATTTCTCAACATCCGCACACACCCAAGACCTGTCTTTACAAAAATTACTCAATTCGCTATAGAATAGCCTATTAGGGTGAGCATTGAAATCACCCAATATGTACAGACATTCAATATTATTACTCTCCTCAATCGCACTTATCTCACTTAGTACTTCAGTGAAAAGGGGCAAATTTTCGTAATTGTTTACCGGCATATAAACAGAAAATACCAAGATGTTACGCCCACCCACTGTAGCCTTGATAGCCGCTAATCGAGTACTGCTACAATCTATGACGGCAACAGCATCAAGGATCCCTCTTCTCCAGGCGATCGCCACCCCTCCGTAAGGCCTCCCTTTCAGAATGCCAGATTCAGAAGAGATTGCAGATTTACCAAAATATTCAAAGTCAGATGAAATTGTTCCCAATAGTGGGATATCATGTTCAAATAACCAAGTCTCCTGCAGGCAAACTATATGAGACGATTTACAAATCGTTCTTACATCATCAATGGAGTTTTTAAACGAGTGGCAATTAAATGTAGCAAGTTTCAAATAATTATTTCCATTCATAACATTAAGGTTGATTAACTATAACTACTTAATAAATTATTTTGGTCCATACATAAAGTGCACAAAACGCCTAAATGTGATACCTGTTGGCCAAAAATCGTCTTTTAAAAACAAGTCTAATTTAGATTTACATACAAATAATTTGTAGGCATTATATTTCCTAGCTGATTTCATATTTATCATTTTTAATGTTACTTTCTCATTAGTTTTATCTAGAATATAATTAATAATGTCCTGCTCACTCGTTTCTTTACTTACATTTGATATAAACAGAGGTACTTTAACATTGGCGGCTTTAAATTTACCGTCGGGAGCTGTAGAAGCACGTCCTTTCTGGCCAATGAGCTTATACCTTTTTGCATTCTTATTTTGTACAATTTGCCATTCGTTACAATCATTTGTTGGCTGTATAGTTTTGCTTACAACATTGCTAACTATCTTATTCGGAATGTGTAGGTCCGTATTCACAATAGGAACAGCTGATCGTTTATTATCGCTAGATGTAATTACTGACGCCGAGTTCTCGGTATTCACCGACGACGATTCGCAGGTAGTAACTGATTGGTTCGAAACCGCAGTACCAACCGTGGCCTCCACGTGCGACCGATGCGCCGTCTCGCTCCTTTCCCCCACGCTCTCGCGCAGCAAACCCACCGGCCCGTCGTTCTCGCTCGCACCTCTCACAACAGGCGAAACCTGCGTAGGCGCCTCCATGAGCCCCCGATGTTCCATCTCACCTTGCTGTGCGTGTTGAAAAGAGATGTTGTTTCCACTGTGCGTGTCGGTCGTTGACCTTGTGGGCGTCGAGTGTATGTTTACTTCAACAGCTGATTCTCGCGTATGTTTTAATGACACATAATGTAATCCTACAGGTCCACTACTTAATTCATAGCTATCTTGTAAACATGCGCCTCTTTTCGGGTTCACATACGTGCGAGATTGATGATTTTCTATAATAGATGCATACTTCATTTGTTCCATTTCATGTTTTAACTGTTCAAACATATCAATTGTAACGGTATTTTCTTGTAGTGCGCTCACATGATTTTGTAGTTTATTAATGTCTTTTAGTAACCGCGTACAATCAATATGGTCAAAACCAACACTTGGTATTAAGTGGAGGTCTTTTGCAACAAATATTGGGAATGATTCAACACTCGTACCTTTCATTAAGCAGATAATGTCATCCAGGTCTCGGGACATCCTTTTCTTGCCCTCCTTACGACGTAATGGCACCTTTTTTGAACATGATAACGATTCAAATAGTAACGTCTTTGCTTTTGCTATACTTTCGACTTTGAAGGATGAAGTTACAAGCTGATGGATACTTTCTTCATCCATGTAGTCCAGAACATTGCTTAGAAATGCGAGAAGTTCGTTGATCACAACATTGCAGTTCGCGCACTTAACAGTTTTTGTAGTCATATTGACAGCCTCGAGTCACGCTTATAAGCAAAACGCGTCCGCGCGCGGTTGAGACCGGACGGCGACTCTTATGACACCCATGGGATGATATGGGGTGGTGACATTCCGTATTCTTAATCCTTCATCACACGGCAAATTGATATGATTCCCTTGCGAGTTTTGAATATTTGCAGAAATTTGCAGAATAAACGGCTGTATCTTTTGATTGAGTTGGCTTAGAAGTTTGATTTTTCACATCTTCAAGGGACAGTAGATTTCACTATTTGATATAAATTTCAATTTGATACCTCCACGCGTTTCTGAGAAAAAGGGTCTTGACAGACGGACGGACAACAAAGTGATTCTATAAGGGTTCCGTTTTTTTTCATTTCGAGGTACGGAACCCTAATAATTAAAACTATATTCAATTAAGAACTAAAAATCACGCTTTGCTTCGTGAACAGAATGCTCGAGGGAGGACGTGATATGGCCCACGTCATTGCAACACGTTACCATATGTGTGATTCAAACAGTAATAGATTCTTTAACGAGTTTCCATTATAGCTGTTATTGGGTTAAATTTTACTGTTATCTGGCGGTTATCAACAATATTGCAGTATTTTCTAAATAACTCACGAATCTGCTACTTGTTACCTAGTAGACTAAAGTAAAATATTTCGACGTGCATTATTTTGTACTAAAATTCTTCCTTAGTAGACACTTTCTTTATTTTTTAGAAAGTTATTCAAAACGATGTACTCATTTTCTTTTAAAATTATTGTTGGTATTCACTTTCTGCTTACATTACTTGTTGAAAAGAGACGTAAGTAATGATTCAGGTATAAATAATTAATAGAAATGCTATTGATAAGTTTGTAACATAAAGCTAAATTGAGAAATTTTACGAAGGGAACGTGGCGAACTATAAGATTTGTTACCATTTGACTTATAGATAGGTGACCGGTCACAGTAACTAATTTTCTCGGAGCTGCTGAAAACACGTTAACCGACGTGAAGCTGTTGAACCCAGCAACCTTCCGAAAAATCCTTTTAGCAAGTAACCCTTGTTCACCGTAAACAGCTTTGTTTGTAAACACTGGCAGTAAACAAACAGGGGCTACGTCTGAAATTCGCAACCAAAACCAAAATTGTTGTACTAACTCATAGAGCCTATACAACTTAATCTGTAGAAAACGTCAGTATTCCGTCTTGTGATGTTTCGACCAGTTGAACAAACGGCTCAAGTGTTGAGTCCAAGTTGATTTACCGCCGCGTAATTCCCATTAGCGGTTGGTGCAATGCGGTAGCTTTTAACTGTCACATCGCTGAAAAAGGAACATTTGCATATCTTTGTGGCGAAGCAACAAGGTATGTGTAGGCTAATGAGTGGAGTGTTTTATTGCACTTTCTGTTTTGTAGCTAATTCTTGATTGGTCAAGCGGCTAATTTGAATAGTTAGTAATAATTTAGCACCAGACTTTATCAAGGTTGTCGTCGCTGCCTTGGCTCATTGCTTGAACTTAATTAAATAACGATAAGGGATATGAAAATAGAGCATTTGAATTCACAATTTTAAAGACATTTCTGTGAAAAAGATGTCTATTATGATCATCATTTTGGGAAAACGTTACATATATATTTGTTTTTGATTGAATATTTTATATCTTTACCCGTAGTTAATAGTAATCTCCGTGAATAAATTGCTGGACAAACCCAACTGTAATGATCATGTAGTTACCTTTATATGTATATTTTATAAATCATAGACATCGTAGACCCAAAACTACTAAAACTAGAAATAAAAAATCGAGATTGGTCTCCTTATATGATGTAAGCACTTACTAAGGAGTGTTTTTTATATTCCACCCCCATGAGGCGCAAATACAGTTGAAAGTTTGTATATAAATCTACTTATTCTGAAACTAATGAAATATATTCAACAACTAGCAATTTATACAGACAACACAAATTATGCTGTGTTTATATAGTTAATTTGTGGTCACATGTGGCACAAACCATTAAGCAGCGTCATATGCTGTGGTTTCGATTTCCACGAAACAAACATTCTTTTGCACAACATTGTTTATTATGGTTGTTTGCATTGTAATAAGTCGCGATACAGCAATATTTTAGTATCACTTTTATCTGATTTACATCCTGGTATCGATGAGGATGATGTCTATCATCATCATCACAAACGTTTTCTCAGCTGCATCTAAGATTCGCCGAGGAGCATTTTGTTTATTAGTCTAATCAGATGTGATAGAAATCATTTTTATTCTGGCAAATGTAATAAATTAAGGTCAGTGTGTGTTGTAAATTTTCTATTTGCACATTTGGAGGCAAATTTTCTCGTAAGACTTATTAACTTTTTAATTAGTAAATAATGCCTGCATGATCTTTTCATCTAGTCTGTTGTATACCATGGGAATAAAAAATGTTCAAGAAATACAACCCGCCCCATGCTAACCATCTCTTCCAAGAGCATGGTAACAAAAACACTATTAAAAAATATATTATGTACGAAAATCTTTATAAAAGTAACTTATACATTACGTAATATTTTTCTTGCCGATGTCATCGAAATACTTGACTTTTTAACTATCTTGTCCTTGAATTTAACCTTTGTTAAATATCGAACAGTTTTATAATGTTGCCTAATTATAAGTTAGTTTAATTAAGTAGCAAAACTTTATATACGCCGACGGTCGATGCGCGACTTAGGTCAAAATATATTTTAGGAACAATATTTTTTATTATTTATTTTCTAATTAGTGCTTTGCAAATATATATTTCAGTTAAGATTATATTACAGTTGGAGTAGCAAGTAAAATTTGTAGCAAAAATTTTAAATAGGGCCTGCTCTCCTATTCTACATTTTCCATTTATCCATGACCATTTCCTTCCAGTCCCATGGGGATTTCGAAAAATCTCTTCGTAGTGCACGGGCGTTTTTAAACAGATCATTGGTAAAATGCGGTAAAGACAAATTGTTGAGACACATATAAAACTAAAAGAACATTTGGCGGTTTGGATGTCACTCACTTAAAACGTTTTCGTAAAATACAGTGCTAAAATTATAGTCATACTCATAGTCTTCTTCAGAGTAGGTCATAATACAATTGCCTCTGATGATATGCCATCACCAAGTTTTTAAATGTGAATTGCATCACAACTGGTTTGTGAAAACTTCTTAAAAAAATCTTTACTGACTATATTATGATTCTGAAAATGTATATAACAATTCAAACTCATTCAATTTCAAACTCATTTACTCATTTAAACGTCAACTCTCTTCTTTTTTTTTACAACCAGGTTCGGGATGGTAGGGCTATGAGAAGAGCCTGGAAGAAAGTCATGCCACTATTTTAAAAACGGAATCTTAATTTTACAACTTGTGGTACCATGATTGCTGATACAGCCAATACACTTCGCGTCACTGATTGGAAATAAATTAAAGAAAAAATAAAATAATACAAAACATGCGAATACTACAATAATAACACACTATAGCTCAGTATATAATAAGTCAAAGTCAAAATCCTTTATTCATTTGGGTCACAATCTGACGCTTATGAAAGTAAAAATATTAAATTTATAAAATAATTACTTAAAGACTTAACATTTACATTTACTGCCCCGTTCGCAAAGCAAGGGCGTAGAACCAAGAGAAAGAACGGGCAATAAAACTCACGGTCACTCTTTTTCATCTCCAGGTTTTGCATAATACACATAATTTACATTTTGTAAGGTGCTGCAACTGTTACATCTTCTATATATATCACTTGTATATATTTACTGTACATAATAATGCTCAATCATAATACTTAATTTTTATTTTGATGTTCATTTAGTTAGCCTCCTCAGAATAGACATGGTGAAACAGGAGCATCCACTTACATTATATATACCTTATAATGCAGGCAATCCGCGAAAGTGATCAGAACCACGATGGAAAAATAATATGACAAGTGAGTTAAATATTAAAATTTAATACCAGCCGCAAGTCCGTCATCGACCAGTCATCGCAAGTAGCACCCGTTTACGAGTATGACGCATGGGCCAGCCATCATCCCTCTCGCCATATTAGAGGGACAGGGATGACCCGACACACGACGCCACCACAAGAAATGACATTTTAGTGAGTATGACGACAACGATATACGAACCGGCAGTAAGAAACAATCTATTGGTATACTGACCATGACCGCCAATTACCTCCACCTTCCAGATCGTTATTTTTAATATTAATTAGTTGAACGCGTGAAGGAATGCAAATGTAGAAAGAATTTTATGAAGGTGACAAGTGAACAATGATTGTATATAGATATATGTTAAACTACATTCAACAAATCACAAAAAATATCCAAATCCTGCAAAATCATGTGTTCACAAGGCACCTCCACTTAACATGTCACTTATCAAAACGAGAATTTAACAAATCTATATAACAATTATATTAAACGGTCAGAAAAGAAAATATAGCCTAAGCCTATCCGCATGGTTGTAAAAGAAAGTTCCTAATTGTCCGTTTGTATTTGTGCATGGGTAAATTCATTATCTCAAGAGGCAATTTGTTGAAAAATCGTATACCAATCACCGCAAATGAGTTCTGAACTTTATGTAAACGGTAGTTAGTTGCCACTAGTTTATGCTTATTCCTTGTGTTCACTTTGTGCAAATCACTCTTTTTGCGGTATAGAATTAAGTTTTTCTTAATGTACATTAGGCTAGCATATATATATTGCGATGCAACTGTCAATATATCTACTTCTTTATATTTATCACGTAAAGAAACTCTAGCACCTAACTTATGAATTGCACCTATGGCCCTTTTGAACGACAAAAATAGTCTGTCTATCAGCAGCTGCACCCCATAACATTATACCGTAAGACATTACGCTGTGTAAATAACTAAATTAAACTAGTCTAGCAGTATCTCTATCTGTGCATTCCCTAACTTTTCTAACTGCAAACGCTGCAGAACTAAGCTTGACTGCGAGACAGGATATTTGGGCGCCCCACTGAAACTTACTATCTAAAGTTAGACCTAAGAATACTAACCGTCCTAAAAATAGGTTACAGAGTTTTGTGAAGGTGACAAGTGAACAATAATATAATCAGGGATAAATAATGTTAAACTACATTTAACAAGTCATAAAAATATCCAAATCCCGCAAAATCATGTGTTCACGTGGCCCCACCACTTAACATTTCACTTGTAAATAAATAAATAAATAAAATTTTATTGTGCCAAATAATTTGTTTACAGAAAGTTGTGTTCAGAATCTTCTTTTAAGCAAATAATGCTTGTAGTAGAAAACTCCGCTCCTCCATATTTTACATTGCGTGATAATTAACACACTAATTTTAAAAGAACTCTAGGATATTATTTTAAATACAAAATTATACTTGCACTGTGTGTGTGTGTGTGTTGTGTGTGTTGTGTGTGTGTGTGTGTGTGTGTGTGTGTGTGTGTGTGTGTGTGTTGTGTGTGTTGTGTGTTGTGTGTGTGTGTGTGTGTGTGTGTGTGTGCGTGCGCGTGTGTGTGTGTGTGTTTGCGTGATTGCGTGCATGTGTTATTGTGTGTGTGTAATATATATAATGTATGTCATACAGCGTATTGTAACAATGCTTCAGTCTCCTTATATATAAGTGGTTTTATCCATTCAATTAGTGTTTCTTTGCACTCATAATATTTTTTTGTGTGTATGTATATCTTTTTATTTATACTGTTATAAAGTTGAGCTGATCTTTTGTTATATTGCATACATCCAAATTTGGTCTTTGTTGCGGGTATATCCGATATATCATACTTCCTTCTTTTCGACCTTAAACCCACATTAAAAGGCAAGGACTTATGCTTCTTTAACACCGTTTGAATGATATACAACTTTCTGACAGAGAGTACATCACTAATCTGATAAAGGCTCACCGTAGGAAATCTAAGTTTTTTTAAATGCATTATCTTAAGGAGTGCCCGTTGTGCACGTTCAAGTTGTATAAATTTTGTTTTTGCTGCACCTTCCCAGATCGTAATACAGTATACGAGCACAGATTGTAAGAGTGCAAGATATATCTGTGTAAGTAGATTTTTAGAAGGGCTTTTGTTATGTTATTTGATCATTGGTGCTACATGTCTTAGAGTCTTGAACAACCAGCTGAGCTTCCTAATTCTGGCGGCAACTTGCTCTACGTGAGGGTACCAGTATAGTCTGTTATCTACAACTACACCCAAATATTTAACTTCGGCTACTTTACGAATATTTTGGCAGCTACAATTGTTGCCGTTTTCACCCTTACATGTATGTATAACGATACTAAAATCATCAGGTGGTTCATTACGCTTGGAGATACTGAAACATATAAAGTTCGTTTTGGATGTATTTAACATTAAAAGGTTGGATTTTAACCATTCAGCAACTTGAGTCATACCTGCTTCAGCATAATGCTTGACATCGTGCCAAGAGCTTCCATAGAAGGCAACCGCCGTATCATCGGCGTATATGAAATTGCAGCCAATGGTTTGCGATAAGACTAAAGTCATTTCTATAAGATCTTCTTTTGTTTCATTGTTTTTCTTTGGTTCATTCTTTATAACAAAATTAGTTTTTCTACATCCAATCTGCATCTCTTCTATTTTATTCTCCAATGTAACTATATATTTTTTATCTTTCTTGGCTTGGTTCTCCAGCTGGATAATTTTTTGTTTATATTCCTCATTTTGTGCAGTAAGAAATGCGATCGAGTTTTCTATGTTGACATTAGAATGTTGAATTTCCTTTAGGGTTGCAGTAATTTTCATAATTTCATTGCCTTGGTTTTCTGTAAAGAGCGCCATCATCTTCCTCATTTCTTCCTTAAATTCTTTTAATTGTTCAGTAAGACTATCATCCATATCCTCTCCTCCACATGATGCCTCCTGTGTCTTCTTAGAACGGGAACGGATGGTAACATTTTCCGTATATTTAAGCGGTGTATTATCGTTTCTGCCCGCAGCCCTCTGTTTCGTATTTTTGCAGAGCGGACACAGCCAATCTGCAGCCCGATAGTTAATCGAACTGCCGCCTCGCTTAGGTATCGCTTGCAAGCATGCCAAATGGTAACCTTTTTTACACACGCTACATGTAACAAATTCGTCATCTCGATCCTCGTTACAGCAACTCCAAAAAGTCACAGGCTTCGACATTGTTAACTAGGATATTTCTTTTAACGTTTTTTTAATCCTTTTTTTAAATAAGTGTCTTTTTAAGATATTTTAATATTTGTTTAAGAAATTTACAGCAGATTTTTATTTTATTATCGAATTAGTATTCAATGTTTGTTTATCGTTTTAAATGTCTCAGAAACAGATATTCATTGCAAAAAGAGCACTGGTCCGATTTGCTGGTCTCGATCTCGGTGCTTGCTAATTTTATCGTGAACGTCTTACAGCTTTGCGTCACTTGGACTTGCAACGTTAAATCTGAATTATCGCTGCTTATTAAAACAAGAATATCAGGTCACTATTGAGTCCAAAGGTGAGTCTTTTGTTTACGATACTGGTAATTGACCTTTCTATTGATTTCAATGTCAAACACTTAGCAAAACACAAAATTTTGTAAACTTTTTACGTTATTATTTTATTGTTCGCTGGCACTTCACTATGTTTTATAGTTCACTTTTTAGGGTTTTTAATCACGCACTCGCGAGTGTAACTTTTACGGCAATTCGTGCACTTTTTACCACAATTTAAGTAAATAAATTACGAGACAAAAAATAACACGTCTACCTGCTATCACACTCGGCAGGAGGATGACTTGTCAAAACGAGAATATAACAATTATATTAAATGGTCAGAAAAAATATAGTCATAAGTTAAACAAGCCTATAGTTATAAGCCAATGTTTTATAATCTCAAAAGAGAACTGAAATAAATAAAAATATGTGCTATAATGAACAAAATCCACTTCAATGGTTCCTGTGGGTATAATAAAATTTCTTTATGATGGTAGGCATAAATAACAAGAAAAGGATCTTGCCTGTTTGTTTTCAATAATTTCTACACGCATATTTTTACTACAATGATAAATGTGTCGGTAATTTATTTGTAATTTTTTTGCCTTATGATCAAAATTAAATGTCAAAATAAATCCTAACAAAATTTCGTTTAGTGCCACAAAACGTGATAGTGGCAAATCACAGGGTACTTAGGACATTCCATATAACTATACAATTTTGTTTCTAGTGTTATTATAACAGAAGTAAGAACTTTATTTATGTGCTCGTCATCATACGATGACCTCAAGAACTACTTGTTCGAGCAAGATAAAACTTTAACGCGAAAATTGTATCACATTGTACATTGTCATTTGTGCATAGAGTAGTAAGGGATATTTTACACATATATTTTTTTCGCCTATTTAAGGCCACTTTGCCAGATTACGTGCTGTTACTAAGAATTCAGAAAAATTCAGTAGCTCTTTTGACTGATCCTGGAATCGAACCCGATATCCTACCAGCAGACGCAGACTACGGAGGCAGTCGAATTTGTCAGTATATGTGTGATAATCAACATAAACTAATTGTAGCCTGTCCATTTTCAATACAGATCACTTAGGTATTGTCTTTCAAAGCATTAACCACACAGCCTATTTCAAACTTCCATACGTAATACAGAAATATTTCTCAACGCGCATTTTACTATTTCGAATCAAATTTACATTCTCAGATCAGTAGCCATTGAAATATGTACAATAATATATCGGTTTACGTCCTTGCAGTAGAAAGAATTTCAATACTACACTTATATGATATAAGTGTAGTATTGAATAAAGGAGTGTCGTAAGCACATTTGGTAGAGACATATCTTCCAAAATCCTTACCAAAAAGTGTCGTAGTAAATTGTCTGGGAACCACAAAGCCCACCATTCAATATTCAATCAAAATAAAGAATTCTAGGTTTTACATACTTACGTTTGTGAGACACGGAATAAAAAGGCTTTCTTTCTATGAATTTGTGATTGAGCACAATACTTATTTATTTCGGAATGGAAATCAGTAGGTACTTTATATTTATTTGACATATTTCAATCATCTTCTCCGCTTTAAAAACTACTCTGACTATTAGCGTTATTTTCATTAACTTTGGGACAGCGATAGCCTAGTGGCGATACCAATAGACAGCCACGCAGTCATGGCTTCCAGTCCAAATTTGCGGCGCGCACCAGACTTTTCGGAGTTATGTGCATTTTAAATTGTTAATTATCGCTTTACTTGTCCTGTGTCTAGGATAGCACGTTTTGCTATTGCTCCGGACTCTGATACTGGGAGTGGAGACCTCTGAATAAACAGACACTAGTGTAGACCATTCCCTTTGTGGAAGTTAGATGGCAGTCGCTCTGTGAAAAGCTAATCATTATCAGTCAAAGCCGGGTAGACTAGTAAGCCGACCTCTGGATGTCATAGGGATATCGCTAGAAGGATGATTCGGAGTGCGAATGATTTTTATTAGCGCAAGTCATAGGGCCTTACATGCACTATGCGGTAAAGTTTTTCATTAGTCATTGGCCCCAGTCCCTCATACGTATTGTCAAATTTGCGTTGCTACTGTATAGCGTTAATTGGAATTCAAAAAAATCGTAAACTGCATCCCCGCCTTGGGGCAGGCGCTCATATAGTGAAGCGCAGCGCACATTTTTAACTGTCAAACTATTATCGACATTATTCTCATTTTGAAATGGTCCATAATCTATTATCGGTATATTTGCGCCGGCCCTTACACCAACTGATGAATTTCATTAGAGCCACCGCAGACTAGCTTCTTTTAGCATCGGCGACCAGCGATTCGGTCGCTTTTTAGCATCCAGATGCGGCGTCCGAATTAATAGGTAGGTACACCGCACACTGGAAGATGCCGATCGCAGCGACTTGCCACATAAAATAATTTTAAACTTACGCCGTGATAGAATGTTAATAAACAAATATATTTAACCAAGAAAGACATTGCAAGCCATTGAATTGTAAATTATCGCTTGTCCCGTGCCTCGGAGAGCACGTTAAGCCGTCGGTCCCGGTTGTCATGAAGATCTTTGACAGTCGTTACAGGGCGTCAGTACCTTCTAAATAAACTGACACTAGTCTAAACCATGGAATATCGCTATCCCTTCGGGTTGCGGAGGTCAGACAGGCAGTCGCTCCGTGGAAAAGCTAATATTCAGCCAAATCCGGTTAGACTAGAAAGCGGACCCCAGACTGAAACTGGGATAACGCTAAGAGAAAGAAGATTCTCTTCATTTCTTGTCATGTGTTTGCATTATGCGAACCTATCCGTACATGGGCGCTACTTGCAGACTACTTTTATATTTTGTATATTTTTCATGGTAAAATAATGATAAATATATCATGCATCATGCTATTAATTACCTATAACAGTGATATTTTACAACTATGCTGGCTTGTTAGAGTATTAACTATATCGCATCGAAAGTATAAATAATTCCAGAAATAGATCAGAAAATTAAGAAACCTCGGAGAAACCGGTGCACCTACATAAAAAAATAATATTCAAACCAAACTGAGGACATCCACCCTTTTCAAGATGGTTAACTGAAAACATCCAAGTGAATTCAAAAGCAACGACAAATCTAAATACGGCACTTTTCTGAATCTCTCCCGATTAAACGAACATCTTTTTATATAAATATCTCTGGATCAAAAGAAGTACAATCAAAGAAAAACAAAGACACGCGATATCTCTCTACACTCCTATCTCACTTCCACCTATCCAGACTCACATAAGTAAAGGACGGCTCCTCACCGTAGGTTGTGATTTATTTTTTAACCCTTTCGTAACACCGTGGGGTAATTTTTCACCCCCAGGCGCATAAAACTTGTTTTTGTATTATTTTTCGAAGGAAGTGTAAAACATCATCCTTCTAGCCTGCATTACTTTACACGATTCTGTTTCCGGCATTTCGGAAAATCCCTTTTTAGTGCAATCTTATATTCCACAAGGAATGTACATAATAATTTCGGCTGCTTGTGCCCAATTGTTTTAGCTGGCGATGTCTGTCAGTCGGTCAGTAAGGCAGGCATTTTAAGTATACAGATGGATGTTTCTTTAAACAATTGTATAATTTAGTAAGCTTTATTATGTAAACCACAAAAAATATTTTTTGTAAAGGTACTGCAACTTTTTAATAGTCGTTTGGGGTAATTTTACCCCAAGTGTTCATTTGGTTACAGAATGAAAATAAGGATGTTATTAAAGGGTTAATTAGACAAGTGATTGGCTTAAACAAAACCTATGTTGATAAATATCGATAAAATTATGATAGTGTTTATAATAAATCCTCAGGTGTGAACTGGCTCACATAGAATTAATATTTATAAAATTAAGATAAATCCTGTGTTAATACATATTAAATTATTCTTATCCAAACAAACACAATTTATCATTTCATTTGCAATTGGAAAAAAATAAACTCATGGTCTTGTGCTGGAGGCCCAGCTATGGATTAAGGCACGCTGATGATGATGATAATATAATTTGAATTAAATTTATATCTTAGGAGATAATATTAATAACTCCAAAAAAAAGCAAATATCACTTGTCTTATGTGTGGTATTAGTGTTTAACCACTGATGATTTAATAAATAAACTGTTAAAACGCAAAAGTTTGTGCGGATAGATGGATGCCTGTTACTCATAACATAATATAACTTCATGCCTTTAATCCCTGAAGAGGTAGGCAGAGGTGTGTTGCACACTCAGCCTATTGCCATATATCGCGCAATCATTAAGTGAGCGATAATAATTAATTTATAATGCACACATAACTTCGAAAAGTCAGAGGTGTGTGCCCGTGGTACCTATGGATCGAACCCGAGAACATCGTCTCGGCAGTCGGGGCTACGTACACTACTGGGCTGGGCTACCACCGCTGTTACTCCTTCATGCAAAATCTTTTGAACGGATTTTGAGTAAACTTTGCAGAATAGGTTATGGGTGCACAACACAATAGCACATAGGCTACGCTCTGCTGCCATAACTAATATCTAAGCAGGCAAAGCCGGGGGCAAAAGCTGGTTTGTAAAATAGCCTTAAAAAGGAAAATTTAGAACCGTATCAAAGAATCATCAACAATATCAAAGAATAGACACAAATGTCATTTTCCGAATTAAGTTTTTAAAGGCAATACACGACCTAAAGTTTTCTACTAGATTTTGACGAGGCAGCCCTTGATCCCTGATAATGATCAAACTATAATACTCACCTTTTTCTTTATATCGGTGGAAATATCAACCAAGCTGACAGTATTTGTTACCTACATCCCACGAGGATGCATAGGGTTCCCACCAAGAACTTAGGGTCCTAAGCCAACTTCACCTGCAAGTGGTGCACCTGCCGATCAACGGACGAGGCTCTGGCAAACAAAACATCCCGATAAACGGCAATAGGCTCGCCACCTATTACGTGGGATCAAAACACTGGCGAAAAGTGGCCGTTCAAAATGCCTCTGCCTACCCCTTCGAGGAAACAGACGTGAGTCTATGTATGTATAATTAGTGCAATACTGTCCATGCTATTGATTGGTTTAGACTTAGAGCATAAAAATAATGTAGACTATCGATAACTTGCAAATTGTTGATAGTATAAGTCTAATAATAACAGGACATGTTTTAACATCATTGTAACAATGATCATTTATTTATACTAGTATGTATTATTTATATTGCTACCAATCTAATTTGCTTAAATGGTTTTAAAATAATAAAGAAATAAATCCAATTATCGATAGTCGACTCAACCGACCACCAACAACACATTACAATCCTACGGTCGCCGCGTCCGAACGCAAAGAGTCGCTAAAACGCGATGCAGCATCGATACAGTTGCAAAATCGACGGTCGCCGATGCTAAAAGAAGCTAATCTGTGGGAGCCCTTATTCGCCATCCCGCATGCAAGCGCTCTGGGCATTCTGTATGATGCTTGATTAACTTGTCAACGACCAATGAAAATGGGGCCTTATAGGCACGATATTATATGAATTCATTACAAAACATTATTTTCTAGTGTTATTTTAAAAGTACACTAAATAAAATATTAAATTGTTGCTTTAATTTTTCTTTTTACCTGAAACTGTGACGACAATAAATTTGCTACTTAGTTTTAGTTCTAGTTTTTCTCACAGAAAAATACATGTGTTATTTAATTCAAAGAAAATGAAGTAACAAAATAAACGTAAACGAACAGCATTTTTATTGCAAATTCCTTTTTGTAGATACTAATACCGTGGTTCAGTGGATAGGGTGTGCGTCTGCTGATCGGGAGGTCCCGGGTTCAATGACCGGTTCGGGCAAAAGTGTTATTGAAATTTTCCGAATTCTCAGTAGCAGCACGGAGTCTGAGAATGTGCCCGGTAACGGTATGTTACCGGACAATGTTTACGTAATAATTTCTTGTCAAACACTTCCACGACTATTATACATTTTTTTTTTATTATAGACTCACGCCTGTATCCCCGAAGGGGTAGGCAGAGGTGTAATATTACACCCACATTTCGCCATGAATTTTTAGGTCCCACGTAATAGGGGGCGAGCCTATTGCCGTTCCGGGCACATTACCAGACTCCGTGCTGTTACTGAGAATTTCAGATTTTTTTTTTTTAATTTTTTTTTCAATTTCATTTCATTTCGCCTGTTTCCCCGAAGGGGTAGGCAGAGGCACATTAAACGCCCACTTTTCGCCAGTGTTTTGATCCCACGTAATAGGTGGCGAGCCTATTGCCGCTCATCGGGATATTTTGTTTGCCAGAGCCTCGTCCGTTGATCGGCAGGTGCCCCACTTGCAGGTGAGGTTGGCTTGGGACCCTAAGTTCTTGGTGGGAACCCTATGCACCCTTATATATGAGAATTTCCTAACGGAAAAACCCAATAAAATTTTAAACTCCCAATCCCACGCGCACATTTATGCCGCGAGACCAACGACAAAAAAGCAACAACGCAACAAAAAGCAATGCAGAAATAATACTTACTACGAATATACTAAATATAATAATAATAATATAATATATTTACTTATTACTTATATATGAATTATAAACGAAAAGATCTTATAAAAAAATATTTTATAGTTCTAATACTCCGAATTCAGGCTCTTATATCATAAGTTTAACATAAGACCGAACTCACATAACGACAGAATCTCGCTCGAAAATAAGCATAAATTTAAAGTGCTTTAAACCAATTATTATGCTTTAAGACCTCACACAAGCTACTTTTAACGTTAGCGACTAACAGTTTGGCAAGTGCATTGATATTCTATTGCGTTTTGTTGAATTATTGCCCTACGTTGCAACTTCCGAATTGCGTTTTATTAATAGGTACTATAATAAAATTGCTTTTCAAAGTTTTTGTCTACAAAGCCAGTCATACATACATAGACTCACGCCTGTTTCCCGGAGGGGTAGGCAGAGACTACGGAACGCCATTTGCAACGATCCTAACATACCTCTCTTGCTTCACTCACTCCCATCAATTTTCCCATGCATGCTCTTCTGTTAAGGGTACTTCTGATTCGTCCTTTTTTCAGGATGTCTCCAATCTGGTCAGAGAACGTCCTCCTAGGTCTTCCCCTTTGTCCTGTCCCATTCACAGTTGCCTTATATATCTTCTTTGTCAGTCTATCGTCATCCATCCTCTCCATGTGCTCCAAACCATCTTAACATGCCTTTCTCAATGCTTGTCACTACATTTTCTTTTACCCCACAACACTCTCTTATCACACAATTCTTTACTCTGTCGGTCAAAGATACACCACACATACTTCTCAGTGCTCCCATTTCTACAGCATTTATTCTACTTTCAAATCTCTTCTGCCATACCCAACTTACACCGTACATAAGGGTAGGCACTAATACCCCTCTGCACAGCCAAATGTGCCTTTTTGGACACGTTTTGGCTATTCATAAACGCCTTCAGAGCTCCATTCACTCTATTACCTGCATTAACTCTTCTTTCAATGTCTTCTTCATTCTTACCATCTCTTGTAAACAACGTACCTAAGTATACAAACTCATTCACTTGCTCCACTCGTTGTCCATCGATCAAAACATTACAAGCCGTAACGCATTCCTCCTTTTCAAAAACCATAACTTTCGTTTTACTTACATTCACTTTCATTCCTTTCCTCTCTAACGCACCATGCATGATTGTTAACATCTCCTGCAAGCCTCTCATCACCTGCCTGAAGATGCAAGTATTTATATTATTTACCTGATCATCAGCATAAATGAGGCATTTGACAAGTAACCCATTCATCCTTAATCCGCAGTCACTATCTTTTAGATCTTGCAAACAACTGTCCATGAAGAGGTCAAACAGCCACGGCGACGCTACACATCCCTGTCTAACACCTTTGTCAATGGTAAACCAGTCAGTGTATGCCCCGTTTATCCTCACACAAGCTCTAGAATCCTCATAAAGGGATTTCAGAGCTCGAATGAGGCTGCTGTCCACCCCATTCATTGACAGCACCGACCACATTTCATTCCTCACCACTTTATCGTAAGCCTTTTGCAAATCCACGAATGCGCAATAGACCTTTTGACCTTTGGCCAAAAACTTTTCGGCTATACTTCGCAAGGAAAATACCTGATCCGTACATCCCATACCCTTTCGGAATCCCGCTTTTACATCCCATATTTTCTTGCTGGTTACTTCCATGACTCTTTCAATAAGTACCTTTGCATACAATTTGCCAACAATGCTGAGAAGGCTAATGCCTCTATAGTTTTTGCAGTCTTGTTGCGAGTCTTTTCTTTTATAAAGAGGCACGACTACAGCTGTGGCCCAGTCATTAGGTACTCGGCCGGTGCTCCAGCACAAGTTATATAACCGCTGCAACTGACCAACTATGATGCCCTGTCCAGCCTTCAGCATTTCGACTGTAATCCTATCGTATCCTGCTGCCTTACCTACTTTCATACTTCCCAGTGCCTTCACGATCTCATCCATGCCAATAACGCTTTCATCATTGCTATCATTACCATTCATTTCAGCCATCGGTGTCTCTATCGCCATTCTTTCAAATAAACTTTCAAAATACTCTTTCCATCTCTTCAGCACGCACGATTCACCATTAACTATCTTTCCATTCTCGTCTCTGATAGATGTGTGTTCTGAGGATTGAGTTTTTCCTCGAACTGCACGAACAGATTTCCAGAAAAATTTAATGTTCCCCTGGAAATCGTCAGATAATCTGCTATCAAACTCATCTTTCTTTTCCTCTTTTTTCTTTTTAACCATTTCTTTCACTGTTCTTTTTGACCTAACAAACTCCTTTCTTGCTTCATCTATGTCTGTCATATGCTCTGGCAGCCAACCAATCTGACCAAGCTTTCTTCTTCTCTGACACTGCTGATTGTACATCTTTGTCCCACCATGTATTCTTAACCTTTCGTATTTTACTTCTCTTGATCACACCACATACTTCAGACGCTACACATACTACCTCTTCTTTAAAGGCCTGCCATAATTCTTCCATATCATTTATGCCATCGAACCTCTCAAATCTTGCTATCAATCTTCGTTTATACTCATCTTTCACATCTTTCTCTTGTAGATTTTCCACTTTTATTATTTCCAAGACCCTATTTTCATTACGCTCTCGGTGTCGCCATCCTTTAAAGAGCCCACTTATCCGGCTCAACACCAAGAAGTGGTCTGTCTGGATGCCGATACCTCGATATACTCTTGTATCCCACACATTCTTTCTCAATCGTTCATCTACTATCACAAAATCAATCATACTTCTTCCAAAATTTTTCACCTCTCGCGTATACGTATGCATCCTTTTATGATCAAACATGGTGTTTGTCACACAAAGCCAAACAAATCTCAAGCAGTGCTTTTCCATTTTCGTTCACACTCTCATCACCAAATGCACCTAACACCCTTTCAAATCCATCTCGCTTTACTCCCACCCATCCATTGAAATCCCCTAACAAGATCAATCTTTCATTATCCTTGCAGTTCCTCAAAATCTCTCTTAAACTCTCCCGAAACTCCTGCCTTTCATCTTGCTCATGTTGTGACATACCCGTAACTATATTGACCGGGGCGTACACCCCTACAATAAAGAGACGAGTAAGTCCTACTCTCATTCTCATCCACAGTAGCCTAGCACTTACACATTGAAACTCATTTACGCACTCATTCATTCGCGCAGACAGTATTACACCAACTCCCTTACAGGCTCTGGTGGTACTATCTACCCCAGACCAATACGCCGTATATGCGCCATGCTTGGTGGTGTCACACCCTTTTCGTTTTGTTTCATTCACACAAAGAACATCAATCTTTCTATCATCCATCATCTAACATACTTCATCCAGTTTGCCGTTCCTTCCTCCTCCAACATTCAATGTTGCAAACCTGATTTCCGTAGGCCGCTTTTCGCCCTCGCGGGAAACGAGACGTGACGGGTTGCGAACCGCGTCGCCGCCGTATGGAGAAGAAGAAGAAGTTTTTGTTCCCATAGCGTTCCCACGAGATTTAAGGATCTAGACTGTCCATCTCCGCAGAGCCCTTTACGGGGGTAAGGCGGAATATCAGCTGTGCCCTGTGACCACCAACACAGGCACCCTCCGTTTGCGACCAGCTTACCCTCTGGCCACGAATCTCTCGGCACGGGTCGGTTTACACCTTAGATCGGGGTTTTGTGTCGGGTATGCTCCCTAAAAGTTGGTTTAATTTCGGAGTTTTCCTTCTCCTAGACAGGTTGCCAACCGAGGCTAACGAGGCCCATCTCTATTTTAGTATTGCCGTCATCCCAGATATTTTGTCAAGTATATTCATATGAACCACTGACCGATACTTTAACATGCTCTCTAAACTTTTTGAGTGTCCAGTTTTTCATTTAAAAAACCAAATACTGAGGAAATATGTTATTGGAACAATAATCTACATTTTGTTAATTAATCGAAATTTATTTCCACTATTATAACAGCATCCTTAACGTTGCTCTTAGCTTGAATATTAAAATTTGCGCAAAGTGTAGAGTATGAGCAGGGTGGCTAGTTAGCAATTGTGAAAATGAACCGTCGGATTAGCTTTAATAGGCAGGCTTGACCAGGAGAGATTTACCCTCTCACACAATATTGGCGCAAAGTAACAACCCATACGTTTCGTTCTGTGAGTGGGAATGCCAGCGACCCATCCTCTTTTCTTTCTTCGTCATCCGCCTACTTCACCTGTTTCTTTTCCCTTCTATGTCGGCAACGCACATGACTGTGACTTTCCTCCTCGGTTGTAAATGCTTACCATCAGGCGATACGTTTGTTCGTTTGCGTCCTATGACACAAAAGTGAAAGAAGCATGTGTACATTGGGCCTTAGCTTCGCCGAAACAATTTACAATGCGTGAGATTTTTCTGTCACTCATTACGCTCTCATTATTTATTCATTACTGTTAATAAGTTACTGTCATTGCGTACATTTGTAAACTTTATTTTAATTGCTTTCTGTTAACATTTAAATGACACAAAGAGAACAGTGTATGGAGAAATGGCACGATAAGGATAATAACTGCGAAATTAGATGAGATATCACTGCATTCATATAAGTAGGTAATTGATAATTTTGCCGGCGCAAAAGAATTTCGCGATAGGATATTTTACCGTCTATGAGTAAAATGTTGAAGTGTGGGTAAAGTTGAGATGGCTTATTGAAAAGCAATTAGTGAATGTTGATTTAGTTTATATATATTATATGAACTACGTCAATCTACTTTTAAAACGCATTTAAAAGCTTTAAAAGTTTTAATCTGTATTTCTGAATAAGCGATATAGTTACCATTGTGTGACGTCATACATTCTTGTTAACAAGAAAGTGTCTACTGATCAACGCGAAGTTTGGTATTTCAAAGGCGTGTTCGATTCTCCATCTAGAACAACGCTTTGTGTGATGATCGCGGTTATTTGTTAGATGCCATTGATCATTGTATTTAGGCCCTGTTTCACCACTTCTAAGTAAGCGTTATCTTCCAGGTAAATTAAAAATTAGAATGAAATTTGTATGAACTTATATGCCAAGTAGTTTAATCGGAACTTATTGAACAATGATGAAACGGGCCCTTAGTATGCAAATATACCTGTCAGCTGTCTAGCTACATAGGCTCTGCTTAGTTTTAAATCAAAAGGCTGTGTGAGTGTTGTCCCACGATATTGTATTTTTTTAACCGTAGTTCCATTTTAATAATGGGCATCATAAATATGTTTTACGTTAAACATCAAATGTAATTTTATTTCCTAACATATGTTACACATCAAATTATTTTTTACGCCACAAACGAGTTGAAACTCGTTATCAAAGCTCATAATACGGCGCCATTAAGGTTACAACTTTCTTCTCCTAAATTGGCAGAGCTAAATTGCTCTGTTTATCAAAGTGGCTGTCGACAGAGTAACTCCGTGTACTCAAGGTTTATGTCCTTTGAAAAGAGAGGTTTTATTATAATTTTAATCCACCTCATCGTATGAGCAACACTTCCAAGTGTACCGTTGGGAACAGTTTGGGTTCGAGGCTGACTTTCGATGGTCATAGACTAGTTGGCAACACAGGTATAATGTGAGGTAAAATAGTCGAAACTTACACCTGGATCGAGTCGAGTACCTAAGACTAACAGAATTTTCTTGGAATTTTATATAAATAGAATGTCGCACCTCCTCTTGCGCAAGAGTTCGTCCATATTTTAAAGCTCAGATGGTTTTCTTGCTTGCAGCATGATCGTACACTATCGATGTAGGTTTATCT
This sequence comes from Euclidia mi, assembly GCA_944739405.2. NCBI lineage: Eukaryota > Metazoa > Arthropoda > Insecta > Lepidoptera > Erebidae > Euclidia > Euclidia mi. The sequence goes on along the minus strand of OX123204.2, from coordinate 12,240,379 downwards.
CACTGTTAAATTTTGCAAATGCCATACCATAGCACTTGCCAAACTGAATCATCTAGATTTTTATAATGTCACACTATAGAAGACTGAAGTCAGACGTCTTGGTCGTAATATTTTCTCGTGGTAACAACAGTATAATATGCTATGCATTTTAGTACCGTTAGTTGTATAGTCAGTTATACGGTGTATAGTTGTATACAGTCCAGTCTTGAGCAACATTACAAACTATAACATTACAAAAACGCATCTGTATCTATTTCATTCTTAGTCTAGACTTAAAATGTATTAACCCGTTATCGATATTTCTGACGTTAACAAAACGAACATTGTTGAATAAATTACTTGGAAACCTTCTTCCATAGAAGTAACGAAAACGAATAGCACTTAAGGAATGAACTATATAGTCAACGGCTCAACACCTAAAATAAGTGCAATGTGTTAACTGTTCATGTATAATAATCTATCTATCTATCTATATCGTCACGCCTGTCTCCCATTGGGGTGGGCAGAGACTATAGGACGCCACATGCTTCGGTTCAAACATACTTCTTTCGCTTCCTCGACATTCATTAACCTCATCATGCATGCGCGTCGGTTATGGGTACTTTTAATTTGGCCCTTTTTCAGTACGTCACCTATTTGGTCGGCGTACGTCCGCCTAGGGCGTCCCCTACCGACATTTCCATTCATTCTCGCACGATACACTCCTTCGTATTCCTTCTTTCATCCATCCGTTCCAAATGTCCAAACCAACGCAACATTCCTTTTTCAACCTTTCTCACTACATCTTCTTTTAGACCACACTTCTCTCGTATCACACTGTTTTTCACTTTATCAATCAGCCTTACTCCGCACATATTCCTTAAAGCTCTCATCTCCACAGCATTGATTCTACTTTCATGCTTCTTCTGCCATACCCATGATTCACTACCATACATCAGTGTTGGCGCCAAAAATCCCTGCAGTATAGCAAGGCGAGCTTGCTTTGGGATAATATCGTTGCTGATGATGGACTGTAAGGCGCCATTCACACAATTTCCTGCTTTCACTCTCCTTTCAATATCTCCCTCACATTTTCCATATCTCGTAAACCAAGACCCTAAATACACAAACTCGTTCACTTGCTCCACTTTTCCATCTCCTATCATTACTTCACATTCAGTTACACTTTCATCCCTCTCTATGACCATGACTTTGGTTTTGTTAACATTCACTTTCATACCTTTCTTCTTATACGCTTCATTCATCGTGGTGACCATCTGCTGCAAATCCAACGCTGACGATGCAAATAGAAGCTGATCGTCAGCGTATAGCAGGGTCTTAAACACTGGCCCACCCATTCTTAATCCACATTCAGACTCTTTCAGATCGGTCAAACAACTGTCCATGAACAGATTAAACAGCCAAGGAGACGCTACACATCCCTGTCTAACACCACGATCAATGTTAAACCAGTCCGTGTAGGCCCCGTTTATTCTGACACAGGCACTTGAATCCCTATATAAGGATTCAAGTGCCCGTATCAGACTGCTGCTCACTCTATACACAGAAAGTGTTGACCAAAGTTCATCCCTCACCACTCGATCGTAAGCCTTTTCCAGGTCAATAAAGGCGCAGAAAACCTTCTGGTGTTTACTTAAGACTTTCTCTGCAATGCACCTTAAGGAAAAGACTTGATCCCTACATCCCATTCCCTTTCTGAATCCCGCTTGCACATCCCAAATTTTACTGTCCGTTTCAGAAATCACTCTTTCAATCAGTATCTTTGCATACAATTTGCCAACAACACTCAGGAGGCTGATACCGCGATAATTTTTGCATTCCTGCTGTGACCCTTTGCCCTTGTACAGTGGCACAATAACAGCTTTGTTCCAGTCATCTGGTACACGACCGGACCGCCAACATTTATTAAACAGTAGATACAGCAGGCTTGCAGTGACGCCTTCGCCTACCTTGAGCATTTCAGCAGATATCCTGTCATATCCCGCAGCTTTACCCACCTTCATACTTTTCAATGCATATTGTATCACTTCCATACTTATCCCACTTTCACAATTATCTTCCTCATTCGTTACTATATTCCAATTGTCGCTCCCTCCTCGTTCAAACAAATTCTCAAAATATACCTTCCACTGATTCAGAACTTCCCCATGCTCTCTAATAATACTTCCATTTATATCCCTCATCACACCAACTTTCGAAACCTCTGATTTGCCTCGGGCTGTTCTGACCAAGTGCCAGAATAATTTGATATTGGCCCGAAAATGTTGGGCAAATTTTCTATCAAATTTATCCTTGCATTCTTCTTTCTTTCTTCTCACTATCTCTTTTACTTTATATTTCAACCTGTCATACTTTTCTTTTACAATACTTTCATTGTCATTCACACCACCTTGTACTCTTTTGTTGGCTCTTAAGGCCAGCAAGTCCATCCAAGCTTTACGCTTTTCCGCAACCACACCGCTTACTTCTTGATCCCACCATTCATTACAAATTTTCTTAACGTTCTTCCTCTTGCTTACGCCACATACTTGAGTGGCCGTCTCAATCATTCCATTCTTAAACTCTTTCCAAAATTCTTCTATTTCGCACTCTTCTTTCTCAAACAAATCTTTTAACCTCACTTCCAATATCTCTTTATACTGATCGCGTATATCCTCTTCTGCCAATCTTTCAACTTTCAGTCTTTCTATGGCAGGCGAGTGTATGCGAGGCCGATGGCGCCATTTAGTTGTTAGTCCCGCTATACGACTAACTACCAAAAAATGGTCAGTACCCACATTCAAGCCTCGGTACACTCTGGTATCTTTCACTTTTCCTTTTAAACGTTCATCTACCACAACAAAATCTATCATACTTCGTTCTGTCTGCCTTTGCCATGTATACATATGAATCATCTTGTGACTAAACAAAGTGTTAGTCACAACAAGTTTTCTCTCCATACAAATGTCCAGCAAACACTCACCATTTTCATTCACTCTCTCATCACCAAATCACCCTAGAACCCTTTCACATCCATCACGAGACACCTACCCAGCCATTAAAGTCGCCTAACATAATTATTCTTTCATTATTCTCACACCTAGCAAGCACATCTCTGACCTTGTCCCAGAATTCCTCTCTGACATTCAATGGTTTGGACATGTCCGGAGCATAAACACATACAACAAAAACTTTCATTAAGCCAATCTTTAATCGCATCCAAAGAAGCCTGGAGTTGACATATTCATATTCTTTCACACACTCATTCATTCTATCTGACAGAATCATTCCAACTCCTCGGCTACCCCTTTCAGACTCAACAACTCCAGACCAGTATGCACGATATTGGCCATGAGTAGTTGTTGAGCAACCTTTCTTCTTTGTTTCACTCACCCCCAGTATATCAATTTTCCTTACATCCATCGTATCACACAATTCATCGATCTTACTATCCACTCCTCCACAAACATTCACCGTTGCAAACAGGCATTCCCTAGCCCTCTTTTTACCTCTGTTGGACGGGGAGACAAAACGTGACGTGTGGCAAAGCGCGTCGCCGTTGAGAATTTCCCCTCCCCCCCCCCCAGATACGATGGGGCAGTCTGAGCCACAATGCTCAGAGAGGGATTCTCCGGTAGAACCGGTACCCTCCTGGGGTAGAGTAATATTTAATCCCCTTAAAGCCATTGCGCCATCTTCTTCACCTCTACTACGGATAAGGAAAGGAAGGGAAATACAGGATAGGATAGGGGAATGTTAAAGGAGGTTGGTGTTTGGGAAAGGATGTCAAAGGTAACAAAGGATGCCGCAATCACGGAAGGGATATTGGTAGTGATTGCGACAGCTCGAGCAAGCCGGGAGCGCAAACCCGAATGCCTCTTCTCTACGATCGGACAGATTAGTAGAGCGGAAGCACACCCTGGCTTTATATGTAATAATCATGTGCGTTTTTATATTATATAGGACTTTGATGTAAATGCCACACGCGGTCGCCGATCCAAATGGTGCTTAAGTTTGTGGACTTATATTACGAACGATAAGCTATACCATACTGTGGCAGATACACATTGCATTGGTACTAAGGGAAGTTGAGGATTCAGCAGTGGGTATGCAGAGCTAATTGGTTTCTTCTTGGTTATTGAAGACCCTGATGTGTCAGCATGGAGTTAAGTTCAACTGCATCGATGGAGCATTTGTTAAAAATTCCAGGATATAAACTAGTCCCCCCCGTAGGATCTCCACCTTGTCGTGGTGGGTGGGCTCAGTAACCGTGGGTTTGTGGTACACCCACGGTGAAGCTAAGCGGGATCCCGGGAGGGGACGCTCCACGTGGGCTTGGGTGAGGCCTGCGTAGGATGTGTCCCAAGGTGCGGGTGCGGGGGACAGTTCTGTCTGCCCCTCGCAGTCGGGTGCGGTCGCGGGAGGAGAGGCGCACCATTTGTTGCGTCGCGGTGGGGCCGCAGCGGAAAAGGAGATGCGGTGTTGCGTTGCCGTCCTCCCTTTCCTTTGCGTTCGCTGGGTGTTTTGGCGGCGGAGCCCAACACCTTCATCCGCCGCCAAGGGGGTTTTGTTCGGGGGCCACCTGACCATCTGGCGGGCCAATACCCGTCGGGGGGTAGCGAGGAATGCTTCGGTGATACCCGACCCCCAAACACACGGGTACATGAGGAACAAGGGTTGATTTTTAGTCAGTAGAAGTCTGACAGTCCCCTTCGCCCTTCCCCCAGGGCGGAGGGACTCCATGAGGATTTTTCAACCCAATACAAAAAAAAAAGATATAAACCGGTCGCGTCGTTCTCCCGCAACGCAAAAAAGGAGGGTCTTGTTTTTTAATCAGAAATGACTTTAACTACAAAAAATTACGATCCCCACCTAACCTTGCCTATAATTTTCATTTCGAATATTGTGGCGTGGAGCTATCAATACAAAAAATTATTGTGATATGTATATACAGAACCCCAAATAGCAACCCATATGCCTTCATTGAAAAGATGGAACACCTGCTGTTAAAACTGTCACATCGAACAAAGCAAATTATCTTACGTGGTGATTGGAATTTTGATACTCTTATACCAAATAAGAGTTGTTCAGAACTAATGAACACACTAAAAAACTTCAACACACAAATTCATATCAACTTACCTACTAGACAGCAGGCATGTATTGACTTAATTGCAAGTAATGTGAAACACACCCGAGCTGAAATTCACTACTTGGGACTTTCAGACCATGAGACTGGGCAAACATTAACAATTAAAACTATTAAACGTCAGAGGCACAGTTGGTATGAGGAGGTAAGAGATTTTAATAAACATAATGTTGATAAGGTTTGCCATTACATATCTTCACTATCCTTTTCGGAAGTCTACGAAAAATGTGATGCAAATGAAGCTTTTCAGGACTTTCACAGTTTGTTTGCACTGATTTTTAATTTATGCTTTCCATCATTTAAAGTAAAAAGAACAAATGAAGTGAATAAAAATACATGGTTGACAAAAGGATTAAAACAGTGTTGTATAAGAAAAATAATTCTTTACTTAAAAGGTAGGCAAGTAAGTGTTGATAAAAAGAAAAATGCTAAGTTTTACAAAAGATATTCTAATATACTTAAAAATGCATACATAAGTCAAAACAATTAGTAAATCACAAATATATAAGCAAAAATAGTAACAAATGCTCAGCTGTGTGGCAAATCATAAATCAAAATATTGGCGACATTAATAATAATTTAGGAATAGACAAAATAGTATATAATAATCAGTTACATACGACTGCACATGTCATAAGTATTTTTTTTTTTTTTGACTTGACTAATAATAATGACTTTAAATATAATATTGATGATATAAATGAAACTATGGACATGGACAAGTTAAATATTAATTCAATGTTTTTAAGCCCGACAGATCCAATTGAGATATTTAAATTAATGAACAATCTCAAAAATACAAACTCCGTAGGTATTGATAGTATTAACACAAGGATGGTAAAACTCTGTGCACACTACATATGTGAACCCTTAAGCTTTATCATTAATATGTCATTTGAACATGGTACTTTTCCCACGATCCTTAAAAAGTCAATTGTTAAGCCCTAATATAAAAAGGGGGAGTCAACAGAAATGACAAATTATCGTCCTGTTAGTCTTATACCAATCATGTCAAAAAAAATGGAGAAGGCAATGTTGAAAAGGTTACACGACTTCATCTTGAAAGAAACGATACTAAAACAAGAGCAATTTGGTTTTCCAAAAAACAGTAGTAATTCACTGGCCTGCTTCAATCTTATTAGAACTGTTACTGAATGTGTTAATGATAGGATACCTGTAACGACATTATTTCTGGACATGAATAAAGCATTTGATTTTGTTGACAAATACATACATGACATAAACTTCTTCTTCATAAGCTAGATAAGTACGGAATAAGAGGAGTTGCTAATGATTGAATTAGGAGCTACTTAAAGGACCGATATCAATTTGTAGAAATATAAAAAATATAAAAAAATAAAATAGAAATCAATAAAAAAATCACATGTAGATCGAATTTCAAATTAAATAAATTTGGCGTTGCACAGGGTAGCGTGCTGGGACCATTTTTATTTTTGATTTACATCAATGACCTACCTAATGTTACCCACCACAAAACTATTTTATTTGCAGATGACACGCCACTTATTATCAAATGTGACAATAAAGACACGTATGAATAATATGACATAAACTTGACGCTTAACAAGACAGTTAATTGGCTACTTAATAATAATTTAAAAGTCAATTTAGATAAAACGCAAATGATTCAATTCCAAAACTATAGAACACAACATATTGAGTTAAATGTAAATTACAAAAATAATAAAATACAAGAAGTAAGCACTGCAAAATTTTTAGGTCTGATACTCGATAAGCATTGCAACTGGAAGGCACATGTTGAATATGTTTGCAACAAACTTGATCGATTCGTTTTTGCTATCAAACGGTTACGACAAACAGTGTCAACGGAAGCGGCCCTTAGTGCATAACGCGGATACGTGTCATCGGTGCTGTCATATGGTCTCTTGCTCTGGGAGAACTCGGTTGAGATTGAATTAAAATTGGGCAAGTGCGAGTCGGACTCGCGCACGAAGGTTTCCAATTACAATTTACTATATTTAAAAGGAAAATTACAGCCTGGCCTGCAGAAAAATGTTTCTATACTCTAAATGACTTTATGACATATAGAGAAAATACTGCAACTAATTAATGTTAAAATTTAAATATGTGATCATAATGCTATGTTTTCACTTTTAAACTTATTTCAGTTGAAATTTATACACCACTATTTTTTAATTAGTACAAAAAATTTAATGGGGCTCTAAGCATCTTTAACTAGTCATATTTATGTATGTAAAACATAAAAATACTTAGTTCCAAAACTATCCCAAAACTGTCCACAAAAATACGTAATGATTGGTAAATGCATAACTAAATACTATGTTGTCGTAGTAATTTTACGCTGCACTGCTCCATTGATAAATTTGGGCGAACTCGAAGCTCGCCACCCCCTGTCCATCTGCGCCCGCGCCGCAGTGCTAAATTGAAGGTGGTAGCGAGTGGATCCTTTTTTCGCGGCAAAAATTATTATTTGTTTACGTTTGCCCGACGCGATGGCTTATCATTAATTAAGTTTTTTACTTACATCGAATTTGTACCAACATTTGCACAATAAAGATTATCTATCTCTCTATCACGCGAGTGCAGCTGAGCGTTTGTACAGGGAAGTGTTTGGAAGCCAGTGGATCGGTCGAGGCGGGCCTGTAGCTTGGCCTCCATGCTCACCGCTGTGTACAAAAGTGAGCCGGTTAGTGTCAAACTATTTAAACAGCGCATATTGGACGCTTTTGACGCAGTGAAGAGTCAGAGAAGCGTACTTCTCTCGTTAAAAAACAATTAAATAAACCGTGCTATGTATTGACAATGGTGGTGGACATTTCGAAGAACAATTGAAATACTTGTAAGTAAAGTAAAAATTACCTACTTAAGTAAATAATAATTTGATGCAGGTGGCTCAAAATCGGTCTGTTTGAAGAACCTTGAGGGAGGCCTATGTCCAGCAGTGGACGTCTCTAGGCTGACATGATGATGATGAAATAATAATTGTAAATAGCAGCTGTTGGGACATGTGCAGTGTATGACGCAACAATACAATGCATTGCATCATATTAATTACGAGGTAGCGCGCCTGCATACTCCCCCCAGTCAGTTCCCTACCGTCTAAACGACAACTTGTATACTTGATTCGATTCCGCGCAAATAAATTCGGTTAACTCAAAACCCCTTTTATTGAAGAGTGACCTTCAACAACAAGACACAGTGAACACGTATATAATACTAGAAAGATCATTACAGTGGTGACCCCGACGTGATATATTTTTTTGGACAGTGCGGTTATATTACATAGTGCAGCGAACAGGGTAGCGGAATTTGACTCCTTGCTAGAGCGTAGTTACAGCCTTGCAAGTTAGTTTTAGTGCTCAAGGGAAACTTTTGAAATAAACCGGTGTACGAACTAAATACAGAAAATGAATAAGCCTGCAGTTACGGGACAAGGTCAAGCCGAAATTACCGCGACAACACAGTCAGTCACAGATCTAGCAGCGATATCCGTTTCATCGAAGATACCGGAATTTTGGAAGGACATGCCGAAATTATGGTTTGCTCAATTCGATTCGATATTGGAGCCGCAGAAACAAGGAGATACTACGAAATTCAACATGGTAGTAGCGAAGTTGGGCAGGGACGCCTTACAGCAAGTATATGATCTTATTATTACGCCACCTGAAAATGGAAAGTATGAAGCCATAAGAAACAGATTAATTACCGTTTACGAGGAGAGCGCTGAACGACAATTTAACAAGCTAGTTTCGGAGATGGATTTAGGAACTCAACGCCCGTCACAACTTCTGAGAAGAATGTCAGAGCTTGCCACTAACACTCAGGTCTCCACAGAAGCATTGAAACGTCTATGGATATCTAGACTTCCGGGTTCGGTGAAAGCAGTTCTATCGGTGGCACAGGATACGAAATTAGATGAATTAGCCGCGTTAGCCGACAAGATCATGGAAAATCTACGCCCTATGGAAATTGCCGCAGTATCAACGCCGACGCCGACAGTATCAGTGACGCCAAATATGACCGAGCAACTGGCAGAAATGACAAGGGAACTACGAACGCTGCGAGTGGAAATTAATGAAATTAGAGGACGACAGCAGCAGTATGATAACGGCAACCCGTGGAATAGAAACAGGTCAAGGTCACGTTCACTGCCCAGAGGACCACCGAGGACCCCGCAGAGCCCAAACTGGCTCTGCAGGTATCATTTTCGTTACAGGAATCGGGCTAGAGCGTGTGAGAAGCCCTGCAACTGGAAGCAGCCGAGGAAAAGCGACAAGAATGACGAGACGGAAAACTAGATGCGGTGCAGCCTATTGCGATGGGAGACTGCGTCGAGCCAGAAAAGAACCATCGTTTGTGTATAAGGGACAGAACAACCGGAACCCGTTTTCTGGTAGACACAGGTGCCAACGTCTCCGTCTTACCGGTAAGTCAGTTTAAGTGCGAACAATTACTCAGTGAATATAAACTCTTTGCAGCGAATAACACCGAAATTAGAACGTATGGTATTAAAACATTAGAGTTAAATTTAAGGTTGCGTAGAAGCTTGAAATGGACTTTTATAATTTGTGATGTTAAGCAAGCTATCATAGGTGCTGATTTTCTAGAATACTATAAATTAGTGGTAGATATATATAATAGGAGACTTACAGACAGTATAACAAATTTACGTGTAATAGGGTGCGTTACAAAGCATGATCAGCCTTCAATTAGGAGTATACAAAGCGACAACCCCTACCGAGAGATTTTAGAGGAATTTTCAAGTATAACTAAGCCTATTATGTACAAGGAACCAACTCATTCCGTGTATCACCATATCATAACTTCCGGTTCCCCGGTTTTCGCGCGGCCAAGGCCATTACCTCCAGACCGGTATATGAAAGTAAAGGAAGAATTTCATAAAATGCAGGAATTAGGTATTTGTAGGCCTAGTAAAGGAGAATGGGCCAGTCCGCTACACGTAGTTTTAAAAAAGGATGGCCAATTACGTCCATGCGGAGACTACAGAGCGCTTAACGCTATTACGAAACCAGATCGATACCCAGTACCACGACTTCAAGATTTTACATATGTGTTACCTAATAAGAAATACTATACTAGGTTAGATTTGAAAAGAGCTTATCATATTATAGCAGTTGCGGCAGAAGATGTAGAGAAAACCAGTATATGTACGCCATTTGGTTTATATGAATTCCCCAGGATGAGTTTTGGTCTTAGGAATGCCGCCCAAACCTTCCAAAGGTTTATGGATCAACAGGTATTAAAGGGAATAGAACGCCTAGAAGATAAAAGCGGTAAATCAGCAATTTTCTGTTATCTAGATGATATTTTGGTAGCGTCAGACACAGAAGAGATAAACAAAAAACACGTTAGGATTCTGTTTAATAGATTTAATGAATTAGGTATTACAATTAATGTAAGTAAATGTGTTTTCGGGCAGTCAGAAGTAGAATTTCTAGGGTATTTCGTGTCGGAGGACGGCATAAGCCCATTGCCGGATAAGGTGAAGGCTATTGCCGACTATAAGCGACCAGAAACGATAGAACAATTACGTAGGTTTTTAGGAATGATCAATTTTTATAGGTCACACCTCCCTCACGCCGCAGAATACCAGGCTGTACTTAATAATTTTTTTACACAATTCGAAGAAAAAGGATAAAACTAAAATCGGTTGGGAAGAAAAGAGTATTGAAGCTTTTGAACAATGTAGGGATAGCCTTAAAAGCGCCGTTACATTGTCTCACCCTAGCGTAGATGTACCTTTAGCCTTAATGACGGATGCGTCAGATACTTGTGTCGGTGCTGTGCTGCAGCAAAAGATTGAGGATAAATGGTTACCGCTAGGATATTTTTCAAAGAGACTATCAGACACACAGCGAAAATATTGTACTTATGATAAAGAACTATCTGCCATTTACATGTCGATGGTACATTTCAAAAATATGATAGAAGGGCGACAGATAACGATTTTTACGGATCACAAGCCGTTGATATACGCTTTTACAAAGATTAGAAGTGATAAAGAAATTCCTAGAAGAGCCAGACAGTTAATGTATATCAGCGAATTTACGAGCGATATACAACACATAAACGGCTCAGAGAATACAGTAGCAGACGCATTATCGCGTGTTGAGTCTATTTTGTGTCCAACCACGATAGATTACGGAGAATTAGCTCGCGCACAGGACGCAGAGTGTAGAGTTACCGACTCAGATAGTAATAAGCACGAATTCAAATACATAGTTGTACCAGGCTCTGATAAGAGAATATATTGCGAAGTCTCGACAGATACCGCTAGACCGTATTTACCAAAGAAATTTAGGAAATTAGCCTTCGACAGTATTCATAACTTAAGTCACCAAGGCATTCGTTCGACTAGGAAGTTAGTAACTAAAAGATTTTTTTGGCCAGGAATGAATAAGGAGGTAAATGAGTGGGCAAAAACGTGCACATCTTGCCAAAAAGCCAAGATAAGTAGACACACACTTTCAGACTTAGTAGATTTTCCGAAATGTACGAAATTCGAACAAATTCATACTGACATAGTTGGTCCGTTACCTACGTCACGCCATGGGTATCGTTATTGCGTAACAATTATGGACCGTTTCACGCGTTGGCCAGAAGCTATTCCAGTTTCAGACATATCAGCTGACACGGTTTCTAGCGTAATATTTAAAGAGTGGATATGTAGATTTGGTTGCCCTAGTAGAATAACCACAGACCAAGGAAGACAATTTGAAAGCGATCTCTTTAGCGCACTTATGAAACTATTAGGCGTACAAAAAATTCATACTACGGCGTACCACCCACAGAGTAATGGATTAATAGAAAGATGGCATCGTTCATTGAAAAATGCGTTAACAGCGAGATTGGCCGATAGGGTGGATTGGGCAGACGAATTACCGACGGTTATGTTAGGGTTAAGAGCCGCGTTAAGAACTGACACTGGATATAGTGCCGCAGAATTGATGTATGGACAACCTTTAAGATTACCATCAGATTTTTTCCAGCAAAGTAGCCAAAGCGACAGTCACCATGATTACATAGTACAGTTACGCAAAACAATTAGTTCAATGAAACCTCAGAGTAGATCAGTTAGCGGTAGTAGAAAAATATTTGTAAGTAAAGATTTAAAGTTGTGTACACATGTGTTTATACGGAACGAAATGGTTAAGAAGTCCTTATCCCCAACATACGAAGGCCCTTATCGCGTGTTGAATAGGACAGATAAAGTATATACCATCCAGTTGCCTAATAGAACCGCAAAGGTATCCATTGATAGGTTAAAAGCCGCGCATATTTTGAACGAACAGACAGAGGATGAGAACTGTAATAAATTCGATAACAATGTTAGTATTAATCGTACCACAACACCTATGATACAAACCGGTAAAAAGAATTCTGACAATAAAGTTATAACTAGAAGTGGACGCGTAGTTAAACCGCGAATAAGATTTAATGTGTAAGCGTTATTTATATATGTATGTCTATTTGCGGCGTTACCGTAGTGGGTACTGAGGGCCCCAAGGGGTGTAATTAATTATAGCAGAGTAGGCCACTATGGTAACCACCCTTAAAAATAGTAGGATAGAGACAAAATTTTAAGTCGGTGCTACATCAGTAGCTATCGCACATGTATAAAATTATATAAGTACGTAGTGTAAGGTAAGCAGTAGGATAATATATAGCGTATTGAACAAGTAGCAATAGAATAAAAATCAGCGCAACCTGTATATTCACTTGTATTGAAAAATTGCAAGGATAACAATATTTCGAACTCGCAAGTAATTGCGAAATTGCTTTATATAATGAGTAATTATATTTCGTCATTAGATATCCACATTTTGTCAAGGTTGTACAAGTATATTAAATCAGACGAGTTTATTGTCATATCGCTAAATTGTTTTACAAAAATGGGTAAGACATACAGTAAACAGGAAGAGATTATTATCGCCCAAAACGGTGCAAATAGCGCCAATTTTAGTGAAATAGAAACTCACATGAAAATGTACGGAGCCATGTTCATAGCAATTGTTATACTATTGTCTTTGTTGATAATATATTTTTGTAGCGGAGCATGTTGTACCAGAACCCGAGGGTGGTTGCGTAAAGAGATGGGCAGGACAGTCCAGCAATTCCAGACCTCTCAGGCTCAACAGACGGTATAGAGGTATACTTCATGGCATTTTGATTCTAACTTCATAAATACGCCAAAATTACTCTTTTCTTTTATTACAGAATACCTTCTTTTATTTTGATATGTGTTTGCTTTCTAATTACATACCTCCGTATTTAATTACTTGTAAAACGGCAAATTTTGCCGGTCCTAAGACAGGATGAAGTATGAAAGAGAGGGTAGAATTTATAAAATTAAAAAGTAACTACCTTCACTTATTATTTTGCTTCATTTTATTGTCTAGGGCTACCTACATTATAAGTGCGACGGCAAGAATGCGTGAGATTTTCTACAAAAGACAAATGATTATAACTTTGCTATTTATAGATATTATGAAATTCTTACGTCACATATATGATAATAATGTCTTCACTAATATGTCCTTAAAGTTATTGTACTAATTAAAAAATAGTGGTGTATACAATTATTGATTTACTACTATAAATTTACAATTACACATGACATAAATTTTTGCATTTATTACGTAATTAATCAATACTAATAAGCAGAATTTAATTGGATAATGTTATTGTATAAGTTTAAATATTTACGCATCGTTGTTATGGCAGAATGTGAGAAGACTTATATTACCTTAACACCACTATGTAACCACATTTCTTGTAAATAAATGCATTTCATTTCATGCTACATGTTCATGCATGGAATTTCAAGACTGAATTAGCTTAGCATATGAAACGCTCAAAAATATATTTAACTTACTTGTGCTTTAATTTTTCATTGATTTATAAGTGCGTGTGCATGTAGTTATTCAGTGCCACATAACTAGTTAAGTATGTAAGTATGTCTTGCCTTTGCATATTTTGCAGCAATAAACCTTTTTTTTTTCATTTTTAATATTGAAGACAGTTCACGGTTGAATGTACTGTATCGCTGTTGTGCGTCGGAGAATTTCTTTGAGAAGTAGCCGATAGGTAGCCATTTGTTGTTTATACGTTGTTGTAATACGGCGCCAGCACATTTATCTGATGCATCACACATGAGAGACATTGGATGGTCGGCGGATGGTGACGGATGTGCGAGTAAAGTTGCGTTCTGTATGCTAGCTTTACAGGCTTCGAATGCGTGCAGGGCTACGGTTGTCCAGTCGATCTTTGATTTGTCGCGTTTTTTCGCGTTATGTAGAAAAGCGTTGAGTGGAGCTTGAATGCGAGCGGCATGGGGTGTGTTGTCACGGTAGAAGTTTACCATGCCGAGGAAACGCCGTAATTGTTCAATAGTCTCTGGCTTCGGATATTCATAAAAATTAATAAAGGATTTTGACTTTGACTTTGAGTTCAAATCTAAAACCCCGAGAGCTTTCAGCTTGAACTGCGAAGCCGCTTCGAATGCCTGGGAGAATGCGTACATGTGGACGACTTTAGTGTTAGGTTAGTGAATGCTGTCCATACAACGGGCAAAGTTCTTAAAGCCCATGGCGATTAAAAGACCCCATAAAATATCTGTTCCGATCCTCGAGCTTATACAGGAAAGGCGTAAGATCCGTCTGCATGCCTCCGACGGTATGCCAAAGTATCGGCGGCTTCATAGACAGACTCTAAGTCTCAGACTAACGATCGCCACCAAAATAACACTAAGTCCAATCGCGCAGATTACCGTTCCAAAGAGTTCAAAAAAGATCTATATATTGTGTGTCTTCTCGATATCAGGGCCGTAGACGGGTAATTGTTGGTAAGCTCTATTTAAGTCGAGTACTGTGAAGACTTTCTTGCCGTGAAGTAGGTATGTGAAAACCTTGAGTCGAGATACGGGATAGCGATCGGGTTTACAGTAGTCGCCACATACTCTTATATCGCCGTTTTTATTGGGTACTACGTGGAGTGGGCTTGACCAAGGGCTTTTGCTTGGATGGCATAGACCCTGTTGCATCATGATTTCAAACTCCTTTTTGGCGGAAAAATAGCGGTGTGGCGGTAACGGTCGTGTTCTGCAGTGTAGCGGCGGACCGGTGGTTTCAATGTGATGATCGACGCGATGTTTAGGTATTTGCATCATGGAGGATAGTCGTATGATGTCTGGGTCCTCGGCGGGGATTTGGTGAAAGTGTTGTTGATCGTCAATGCTTCTTACTGTTGAGTCGGTTGAATACGATACAGATGTCTCGACGGAGAGGTTCGTAACTTTATCGATGCGACAACGGTCACGAATGTCGACGAGTGGGTTATGGTGTTTCAAAAAATCAGCGCCAATGGTTGGTTTGCTGACTGCGGCGATGACAAACTTCCATGTGTACGGTCGTCGCAGCTTGAGGTTTAATATCATCGTTTTCTCGCCGTAGGTAGGTATAATGGTGTTATTAGCGGCGTAAAGTTGAAATGACGTCGGCGCCATCTTCATCCTTCGTTTCTTCGGTATGACAGATATGTTTGCGCCGGTGTCGATGAGAAATGATAGGCGAGAGTTTCTATCAAGTATAAACAGGCGGTGAGATGCATGGTTCGCGTCGGTTGCCGCCTCAGCCAACGCGGCGGTTAGTTTTACGACGTGGGCTCAGAATCTTCAAGCTTGCATGGGCGTGTATAACGTTGAGCTTGCTTACTGAACTTGCGATGATAATAGCAGATGGATGTGTCATAGCGCCGCGGTGTACTACTGCGTGGAGAACGTTGGTTGCTTGGAGATCGTGATTTGCGCGTATTATTATCGTAATACTGGCGTGTCGGTTGATAAGCATGACGCGATCTCAGTTCTTCTACTTCTCGCGTAAGTTGTTGGGCTTTCAGCTCTGCTATCTCCCTCATGAGAAAGTCGATTTGCTTAGGTCGGTCGGGGAGCGTTCGGTAGGTATCGGCGACGTGGTGGTGATGTTGCAGCGGGGGTTTGAGACAGTGACGTCGACGATATGCGGGTTCGGTGTAATAGCGGCGATAGCGGAGACTTCGGGACGAGAATGTTCTAGGATTTTGTCGGCCATAAATGCAAGGTCGTTGATGTCGGATTTCTGAGCGATGTTCTCGCTCACGGCGAGTACAGCACGTATTGATTGTGGTAGATGGTTAGTCCACATAATACGTAACGTGGATTCGGCGATGTTCTCACCGGCGAGGTTCTTCATGCGCCGGAGTAAATGCGAGGGTTTTATTTCGCCTAGTTCCATCTCAGATAGTAAACGCTGTACTTGCCGCTGTGCAGATTCCTCGTAGACGTATAGGAGCCTGGTCTTGATGGCATCGTACTTGTTGTTCTCGGGAGGCCGTAGGATGATGTCGGCGATCTCGTCGATGTCTTGTCGTTCAAGCTGACCGACGACGGGATCGTACATAGCCTTATCGCCCTTCTTGTGCGGTGAAACTATTGCTTCAAATTAGGCAAACCACAACCGCAGCCTGTCGCGCCATATGGGTGATATACGGAGGTTGGTAGCGACGCCGGAGAGTTCTTGGTCGGTAACAGGGCTGCTTGATGTTGCCATGATGAAATTTTCAGAGAACGAGGATAGTTTCTGCGAGGATATTCTTCTATGTTTAGGCGGGGTCACCACTGTAAGGTAGGATCCGTAGCCGCTGGTGAAGGTGCAGAATAATAAGTCCGATCTTGTTGTGCATATTAAGAAAATATGTTTAAAAATAAACTTAACCTAAATAATTATATAGTATAACATAAGTTAAAAGTGAAGTGGTAGCTTAAACTACGATACAAATCGCGAAAGCCAATGAGAACAAGATTCATAATAGTGTAGTTATTTGGGACAGCGCTTGCACATGGAGCATGAGCGGCCCGCTCTATGAATGTTAGCGGCGTACAACTAGCGGCCAGCGACTCGAAGACGACGTATTATACTCGGCATTTGGCGGTTCGGCTCCGTTGCGCGCGGACTTGCATTATGTTCAAAAAGTAAAGTAATATAGATGGAATGATGTTTATGTATTGCAGCTACAGTACTCCCCCTCAAGCGAAGCGTACAGGAGTCTTAACAGCTCTGCCCGGTCTTGTCTTCGGTTGCTGATCGTGGGATGTCATCTTGGACGTGCATGATTTTCAAAGAGTAAAGTAATATAGATGGAATGATGTTTATGTATTGCAGCTACAATACCTTCCAGTTTCCTCAAAAAACATCAGTAGGCTACTAGAACCAGCTTTTGAAGTGAAGCAACGCCAATCTAGTTTACTGTTCTGTCTACTAGTACCTGATATCCGAAATTAGCTGTCAAGTTCATCCGAATTCACCAGGTAAATTGGCAAAACTATAGCATGACAATGCTATAGGATTCACTAGGATACCAAAAACCCAATTTCTTTTATAACAAAAACAGATTACTTCTTAGTTCTGTTGAGTGTATTTTGCATTAAGCTCATTGCAATTTGCATGAACGCGTGCGTAGTCAGAAATAAAAACGCAGTCTGCAGCTTATTATCGACACTTGATAATCAGTATTGTTTAAAGGCTTGTATAAAATTGAGTAATATTGAATATCTAGTGGCATGAGTGGAAACGGTGGTTAAGCTATTACTCGTAAAAAATTAAGTACAATGCCGGTTCGAATAAAAGTAGTGTTGCTGGGTTTTCCTGTAAAAACATGTTCCGTATATGGTATTTGCTTTTACTTATAGCCAATATAGCTCGGCCAATGTGGTGTAAACTTAAAACACGAGAAATAAATAGGCAGAGGAATAGGTAGTAAAAAATTTTCACTTATGTTTCTTGATCACAAGACACTATACAGCCACGATAATAACTACTTACACTTGCTCGTAGAGCGAAAGGAATATTTTAACGTGATTATTTAGAAGTATCGGCAGAATTAGTTATTTTCAAAGAGTCATATTTTCTCAGACTAGTATCTTTGATCACTACTGCTGCGTTAGGGATGCGATTCATTACGCAAAACAAAACCTACAACAGGTGATATACACTTCTGAGTCTGAATGGGTTTTGTGTTTATTATTGTATAATAGCTGTGAAGCACTGCGTGGTATATAGTTTTTTAATATTTACTATGCCATTCTCGCAAGCGGGTTAGTAAATGAAATATTAAAGAGATCTTGATAAAATGAAGACATTTCTGTGTCACATATAAATTTGAAGATATAAAGGTCACATGAAGTAAAGTATAGTGTAAGTCTGTTAAATTCACAAAAAAATTCAATGTGCACCGCTTGCCTCACACGAGAAAGCTTTTAAATTTTATGAAGCCAAGGTGAAAATACTTAGGCACTCGAAATGTGAAATAATTATGTAAGTTTGCAAAGATGAAAATAGTATTTGAAGTTGAATATTCTACGACCACAAAACAAAAAATGAAGATAACAAAACTAGAGAGAGAAATATAAAGGGTGAGAGAGAACAAAAAAATGAAATTTGGTATGAGCCAAACATGTAATGCTATCTCGTTCAAAGAGCTAAATTCAACGAAGCTGTAATACACATAAAAATATATTGAGCAATACACAATCAATTTTTTACGTCTACGACAGCCTAGTTAAAACTTTATTAGACTGCGGAGACAGATATAAATGGTCGTATCTCAGAAGATAATACTCTTAAGATAAAGCACCTATCATCCACTTAAACGACAAAAAACATCGTTAAGGAAAATCCTGAGTTGTTATTTTAATTTGACGTTAGCAAATGTGTTTGATGTATGTTGTACGGTGGTTGAACTTTGCCGTGTGGTGTCCGGCGGAGTAAAATAGCCCTTTCTTTCTCCTACCGAGGTGTCGTAAAAGGCGACTAAGGTATTTCGACGGACGAATTTCATCAAACATAATAAATATTGACGTCTTTAACCATAGAGAAGGAAAACTTGAAACAAACCTGGCAGTCTGCCTCGCCGCTAGGGACTGACTGTTAAACCCCAAAGAAAACATACAGTCAAATAATAACTGACGTTATCATGGCTGTAGGTAATATTACTGTAAGTGTACCCCAGGGGGGTACCGGTGGAGCCGGAGAATCCCCTCCTCGTCTTGTATTTGCAGGACGAGGCTGCTCCTTGTATTCTGGGGGGAGCAATCTTACAGCTGTAGGTGGCGACGATATTCACCATACGTCACGCCAAAACCATCCAAATCCTATGCGGAATTGTTCGCGTCGGGGCGGAAAGTGGGCAACGGAATGCCGATTTGCGACGTTAAATGTTAGATGAGGAATGAATGAGAAGCTGGATGATGTTTACGAAGTAATGAATGAAAGAAAAGACAAAGCGTAATGGGAAAGACATGCTGACGCGCGGCCCGTTCACAGAGATATGGTCGGGGGTTACCGATGAAGAACATGGCAGTAAAGGCGTCGGTATAATTCTTTCAGAGCGAATGGTAGAATGCATGCGTGAGTATGAGTGCGTAAGTCCGCGTCTTATCTGGGTCCGGATGAAAGTTAGCCTGATACCTCTATTTCTGGTAGGTGTATATTCTCCGGACTCCTTCCATAGCAAGGCGGTAAGAGCGGAATTTTGGGAACAAATGAGAGAGGTTGTGTTATTGCGTAAGTCGAATGAACGTATTGTCTAGCTTGGAGATTTTAATGCAAGGGTTGGAGTGAAGTGCGATGGGTATGAAAATGTACTTGGGGCTTTTGGAGATAAGAGTGTGAATGAGAACGGCGTATACTTGTTAGATGTATGTGTGGAGATGGGTCTGTCAGTGACGAATACGTGATTTCAGCACAAAAGGATACATATATACACGTGGCAAAATAAGGTAGGAAATGTTGTGTTAACAAGCATGATGGACTTTGTGATAGTTGATGAAAGAATGAGAATGAAAGTAGTGGATACTAGAGTGTATCGTGGACGTGATGTTAGCACTGATCACTAGTTAGTAATTAGTAGAATTAGTGGTCTGTTCAAACGCTGGCGGCACAGAATTCACTGCCTATAGGAAAGGAATGAAAGTAAAACGAAAGTTATGGTTTTTGAAAAGGAAGAATACGTTACGGCTTGTAATGTTTTGATCGATGGACAGCGAGTGGAACAAGTGAATGAGTTTGTATCTCTGACCAGGTTGGAGACATCCTTAAAAAAGGACAGGTCAGAAGTACCCTAAACAGAAGAGCATGCATGAGAAACTTGATGGGCGTGAATGAAGCAAGAGAGGTATGTCAGGATCGTTGTCAAATGGCGTTCCGTAGTCTCTGCCTACCCCTCCGGGACACAGGCGTGAGTCTACATTTGTATGTATGTATGTCATTTCATTATTCCGTTTCGCGCGTTTTTCCTCGCAACAATGGAATTGGACCGAGAACGTTGTCGCGTCATGATTCTGTACGATTTTAAAGTCGGTTTGAGTGCGTCGTCATCAGCCTTTAACAGTCCACTGCTGGACTAGGCCTCTCCTTTGAAAGGAGAAATTGGTCTACTATACCACGCTGGCCAAACGGGTTGGTGTAGGGTTTTTATCAAGTTTTCCTTCTCTTACAGTGCTGTCTCTGCGTAATATGCGCCCTCTGTCGGCTCTTACGACACCCATGGGATGATATGGGGTGGTGACATTCCATATTCTTAATCCGTCACCACACGGACACATTGATTGAATTACAGTATTAAAATAGGCTGATATCTGCATTTGGAGATCTTGCACCGTCTTGTGCTACAATTTTTAGGTGGTTTTCCCAAATCAAACAGGGAAAAGTGTCCCTCTAAGATGACGACAGAAGTGGTCGCCCTGCAAATTCTGTTACAGCGGAAACCATCGAAACGGTGAAAAAAATACTTCTCGAAGACCCAAAACCCTGAAGATTTCATCACTTTCATTGAATGAGATTTTACATCGTCATCTGCAAGTGAGAAAGCTTTGTTCGCGCTGGGTACCCCAAGCACTAATGGCTGAACAAAAACAAGCCCGCGTAACCTGGTGCAAAGAAATGATTGTAAATTTTGAAAATGGAGATGGACCTGGCATATTTAATATAATCACCGGAGATGAAGCTTGAGTGTATCAGTATGACCCACTAACTAAGCGTCAATCCACGGTTTGGGTGTTTCCGGACGAGGAATCTCCTCGAAAGGACAAACGCGGGTGCAGCGTGGGCAAGATGATGGTGGCAACTTTTTTTGGTGCGAGTGGTCATGTGGCAACAATTTCTTTGGAGCCACAGAAAACTGTTAATACTCAGTGGTACAGTGATGTGTGTTTACCGACTGTGTGTTTAATGTTTTATGCCAAAAACGTCCAAATACAAGTTTGCGAGGATTTTTTTTGCATCATGACAACGCAATACCTCACAAAGCTAAATCGACGCAATAGTTTTTGATGAGTACAAAGATCCACAAACTGAGCCACCCGCCTTATAGTCCCGTTTTTTCTCTTCCCTAAAGTAAAACTTGGACTTCGTGGAATTAATTTCGACAGTCCCGAGAATGCTTGAGATGGGTTCATAGCAGCGGTGGAGGACCTACCTAAAGAAGATTATCGCGAATGCTTTAATTCTTGGTTTAGGCAAATAAATTGTTGTATACAAACCAATGGAGTGTATTTTAAGAAAATGTAAATAAATAAAAAGTTATCTATCTCAATTTCTTTTTTTTCTATCTCAAACCTTTTCAAGTTACCCACGTATTATATACAACATTATAAATTTGATAAATTTTGAAAAGATAAGTGAAGATGAATACCTACTTGATGTCATCATCCTCCTAGCTTTATCCCAGTTTCAGCCTCGGGTCCGCTTACTAGTCTTACTGGATTTAGCTGAATATTTAACTTTTTTACAGAGCGACTGCTTGTCTGACCTCTGCAGTCCAAAGGGATAGAAATATTCCATGGTTTTGACTAGTGTCAGTTTATTTAGATGGTACGCGTACGACGCCCTATAACGACTGTCAAAGATCTTCATGACAACCGGGACCGACGGCTTAACGTGCTCTCCGAGGCACTGGACAAGCGATAATTGACAATTCAATACGCACATAACTCTGAAAAGTTATTGGTGTGCGCCGTGGATTCGAACCCGATACCCTATGCATGGCCGTCTGTCGGTATCTCCACTAGGCTATCTCTTAAATTCCTAGTTGATGTCCAAGTTTAAAATGCGGCTACTGCCGTGCCGATGCCAAGTGCCGAGTGGTCTTTCCTTAATAATTCCAATATACTTAGTATCTTATATAACGTACTCAGTGTTATCTAAATAATTCGTATTTCGTCTAAAACACACCAATAACACATCAATACAATACATCTTTCGAAATGCTGTCTAAGCGGTGCAGCGTGGTCTGCAGACCTCATTTCGCAGTCCGCTCGCTTCGCTTGGAGCGTATTCAAAAAAGATTTATGTGGCACCTATCACGTAATAACCCAAAAATTAAAAAAAGGACATCATACGTCGAAAAACTCGAGCTATTTGAAATGATCTCCTTGACAGATCGTAGGGACCTCATTGATTATGTCTTCATGTATAAAATTTTACATCACATATTTGATTGTCCCTACTTACTTGCTAAAATCAATATCCGTGTGCCAGCAAGAGACGCTCGTAATCGCATCACTCTATTCCACGCGCCGCTACGTAGGACAGTTTTTGGAGCAAACTCACCTATCTCGAGATTTTCTCGATTGGCAAACCAATGTAGTGACCTAACTGATATATTCGCGGATTCGCTCAGCAGGTTTCGATCCACACTGCTGCGTTACTATAGGGATAAGTCAGTCAATGGTCGGTAGGATAGTGTTCTCAATTCAGTATTATAACCTTGTTTGTAATTTGTTTTTTTTAAAATGTACAATATACATATATTATTCTTAGTTTATAGAGCACAATGTTGAACTAAGCATGCTGTACTTGCCTATAATTATTTGTTACACTTTGTTTTTATTGTATTATAATTATATATTGTATTTTTATTGCATGTAACAGTGTAAACAAATGTTGGCATATCTTATCAAATAAATAAGCGGTACCTCGAATATAAGCTTGTCTCCAATAACCTTCATGCAATATTTTCGACCTAAAATTGTGTTTTTACTACAGACTAGCTTGACCCATCTTATGGGTACCCAATTTACAATTTGACCTCTAAGACCCTCTTGCAAACAGAGAAACTGTATTGATACTATTACGAATAACATAGCACAAAGAGTAGCGATTCCAAATGTTGAACTTTATTATTATTGTCAAATTAGGTTTGGTTATAAAATAATAATTGAACCAATTTTTCATCAGGTATGTGAATATTAACAGATTTGTATTAAAAATAAATAAAGAACATAAAATAATACCAATTAATTCTTTTAACTTTTACTTATGTTGGAGTTTCAGTTTAATTTAATCGAAATACATACATAATTTGGCTGTTATATACAATAATGATCTTTTCTAAGTTATAGTATTTTATTTTTATGTTCAGTTTTTTATTTTGTTAGTTTGTGAATTTTAATATGAAATATTTGTTGTTTGACCAAATATGTATTTTCTTTGACTATGGTATTCTTTAATAAGGACAATAAAGATGCTTAAATAGGTATGAAAATAGATCATCAATGGATCTCTGATCACATTGTTAAAAGATTTAAACCAACAGCCTTGTTTTTATATTTATGACTATATTATTATTATGGCATGGAAATTTTACTATGGTAGCTATAAATACATGAATAGTTTTATACAGTATGGCGCATTACAGAAATACTTAGTGAAATCCTAATCTCAGGATCGATCTGAAGTCAAAGCACTTCACAAGGAGGCCTACATCCAGCAGTGGACGTCTACAGGCGGATATGATAATGATGATGATGAAATAAAGCAATTTATTGAAACCGTGCTGTAGTGAACTACCCGTAAACCAATTAAAACTGTGTATATATCAATTAGCAAAAATATGGGGACCACAATATTTTTTGGCACATGCCAAACAAATATCCAACGTTGTATTTAAATAATCTTGCATCGCTTCTAACTACTGTCAAAATGTATTACTTTCCTTTGTGCCAACGTACACCCGGTGATTCGTGGAAACATGTTTCTGTATAAAATAACAGCCCTTCCAATCTGTATTAACTTTATATCCGACATATAAAAAGATGTATGTTGGTTTCTACTGAAAGCAAAATGAAGATCTATCTATCTATCGTCACGCCGATCTCCCATTGGGGTAGGCTAGGCAGAGACTATGGAACGCCAAATGCTCCGGTTCAAACACACCTCTTTCGCTTCCTCGACATTCATTAACCTGATCATACATGCTCGCCGGTTATGGGTACTTTTAATTTGGCCCTTTTTTAGTATGTCACCTAAAACAACAATATAGTCGGCGTACGTCTGTCTTGGGCGTCCCCTACCGACATCTCCATTCATTCTTACACGATACACTTCTTTCGTATTTCTTCTTTCATCCATCCGTTTGAAATGCCCAACCCAACGCAACATTCCTTTTTAAATTTTTGTCACTACATCTTCTTTTAGACCACACTTCTCTCGTTTCACACTGTTTTTCACTTTATCTATCAGTCTTAATCCGCACATACTCCTCAAAACTCCACAGCATTGATTCTACTTTCATGCTTCTTCTTCCAAATCCATGATTCGCTACCATACATCAGTGTTGGCGCCAAAACTCCCTGCAGTTCAAAATATAGATACATAATAAAAACTAAATGTGGATTTTAAAAGACTAATTATGAACTAGTGGTAAATCCTGTGTAGTGGAGAAACTAACAAACATTCTATCAACCGACACAAAGTAAACCAATGGCACAATTTGAAGATCGCATAAAATGTTGTGTCGTTTAGCAATGGAACCCAAAACATGTGATGCTAGTACCGACGAGGCGACCATTTATACCACAGAATATAGAAATTCGGTCCCTTACTCAATATGTATAAGTAATACATCATTGTCTTAGAATATAATTAACTAAAACAAAGACATTTATTGCACAACTGTATAGTGATGTACATGAAGATAAAGATAAAGATATTTTATTTTGCAAATATGGGTTACATTTTTGGTGACACTTAAAGTAAATATATACAAGTTCAGCCATATCTTACCAGTTGGCATGCAAAAATAACATAAAGAAAAAAAAGAAATATAATTTACACAATTACACAAAAAACCAATTACACAATTTTAAAAGGAAACAATTTTAAATTAAATCAGTAAATAATTTACAGTGCCATTTAAATTGAGTCTATAAAAAGTAATTTACATTTTATGTATCAGAATGAAAAAAGGATGAGATACAACAAAATAGGGCAGATACCAAGATGGATGTCAACTAAAACTTACTTCTGATAAAAAATCTGTAATATTGTAATATGCTTTATCTGCTAAGAATTTCCGTAAAGTTTTTTTAAATAACATAGTATTAAGTAATCTCCAAGATTGAGGTATTTTATTATATATGATCGGTGCCATACAGAAGACACTTTTGCGCATAAGTGCTGTCCTAGAAGTATGGAGACACATCCTACTATTGTCGCGTCTATTACGTGGTACAACATCCGTCAGTCGTTCAAAGCGGTTGGGATTTGTCTTTACAAACATTGCGACTTCCAGCACATATAGGCATGGCAAAGTTAAAATATTGTGTTTTTTAAACAACGGTTCACAACTGTCTGTTTTAGTTTTAAGATGGAACATAGATCTTATACACCTTTTTTGTGCTTTAAAAGCAGTTTCTTTTTCACTTGAGTTTGCCCAAAATATGATTCCATATCGCAAGTGAGACTCGACAATGCCATAGTAGGCAGTGAGAAGTGCATCAGTGCTTATAATGGACGACAAGGAGTATAACGCATAAGCTGATTTACTTAACTTTTTGCAGAGTATGTCAATATGCACTTTCCAATTTAACTTATTATCTATTTCTAAACCTAAGAATCTTGTATTTTCTGTCTCATTTATAATTATATTGTTGTGGTGTATATATACATTATTTCTATTATTATAACGTTGACTGAAATGCATTATTTTGGTTTTACTTAAATTAATGATCAGATTACTGCTGTCTAGCCACTGCACCATCGTTTTTATTGTGTTGTTTATATCACTTTCAAATGTATCTATACTTTTACAAGGTATGGTTATGGTGCTGTCATCTGCAAAAAGTGTCAATGGTTGTTCTATATATCTTGGCATGTCATTGATATACAATATAAATAGCAGAGGGCCGAGAACGCTCCCTTGTGGTACTCCAAAATTTACAGATCTTTGCGATGACCTAAATATGTCTTCGCGTTTATTGAATAAATTTATTCTTCTTATTTCAGTTAATTGTTTTCTGTTACTTAGATAAGATTTAATTAAATTTAGGACATTACCTCTAACACCGTAATTTTCTAACTTATTTAAGAGGATAGGATAGTGCACGTAATCGAACGCTTGCGTCATATCGTAAAACACCGAACATACAGGCGTGCGTTCGTCTACGCTTTTGCATACTTTGTGTAGGAAATCATATATCGCCATATTAATTGTTCTTTGCTGTCTCAATCCTTTTTGTTCCTCACAAAAAATATTATATTTTCTATATATTTATTCAATTTTATGTAAATATACTTCTCATACACTTTTGATAGTATAGGAATTAGTGAAATTGGCCTGTAGTATTCCATTTGCTCTCTATTAACTTTCTTAAACAATGGTTTTACTATAGATGTTTTTAGCGCATCTGGATATATACCAGTATAAATGCTCAGATTTATTAAGTAGCTCAGATGCCTGCATATGTCGATGGCAACAAATTTAAGCACCTTCGTGCAGATGTCATCATATCCAACACTATTGGTGTTTTTCAAAGCTATTATAGTTTTAAATATGTCATATGGTACACTGGGTGCTATAAACATTGAGTTCATTTGTTTATTGATATGATGATGATTGAGTTTAGGTTTGGGTTTAATTTTATCAATAAAATAGTTATTAAAGGCCTCGCTAATACTCTGAGGTTCAGTTAATGTTTGGTTATCCAACTTGATTTTATTAATGTGATATCTGGGCATATTATACTTTGATCTATTAATTATCTGCCAGGTAATTTTAGATTTATTAATGGAACTTTTTATTCTGTAATTATTTTGTGCTAATTGTGTATGTAAAGTAAGTGTATATAAATGTAAATGATTTATAATCCTTTTTAATTTAGAGTAATTATTGAGCTTTATTTTATTAGCCTGGCTCGGTTTCAATCTCGACTCCCATAATAGTTTTCTTTTATTTTTGCTGCATGTTTTAATTCCCCGTGATATCCATTTGGTTTTATTCATTGCATTTATTTTAACAGTTTTAAATGGAAAGCATAGGTTATAAAATAATTTAAAAGTGTCTAGGAAAGAATTATATCCTACATTCGGATCGTTTACGTCATATATATCCGAAAAAGAAAGATTCTCAATACAGTTTTTAAACTTTATCATATTTTCTAGACTGTAGTCCCTTTTTGTTACATACCAAAATTTAATAGCACATACCTTTTGTACCGGACATTGAAGCAATTGGGCTGTGTGGTCAGATAATGCAAACTCTTGTACCTCTGTCTTACACTTCTTGTGAAAATTATGCGCAAAATTGTCTATACATGTTTGGCTGGCCATATGTGTTGGTTGTTTGAAAGCTAATTTTAAATTGAAACTCAGCAGCAGATATTCAAATTCTCTGGAAAAATAATTTGATTTAAGCATATCAATATTAAAGTCTCCACCAATAACAATATGTCTATAACGTAGCTTTGCAATTTCCTTCATAAGAACCTTAAGATTATTCATACACTCACTCAAATTATTTACATTCGGTATTCTATAAACACAAATAATTACAATCTTATAATCAGTCAGCTCTACAGCACAACATTCAAAAATACCTGGGCATGATAATTTCGCTATATTTGGCAGCTCCTGCCATTGATATCCATGTTTAACAAGGATGCATGCACCACCTCTTTTTTTTTTCTTTTCTACAGTAGTTTGCAGCTAAATAATAGTTTGGCACATATAATTGACTTTCGTGGCCTTCCATAATAAAATGTTCAGTAATACATAAAATATCTACGTCTTTTTGTTTATTTGCTAATTCATCTATGCACACGATAAGTTCGTTTGTCTTATTTATCAAACCTGCTATGTTTTGATGTAGTATTTTGAGATATTTACTGGCGAAAAAACTCTTCTGCTGTATCGATCTCCGGGTACGCATGAGTGTTCGACGTGTCACGCTGTGTTTTCGCATCGTGAGTATAGTAATGGATGTTAATATACGTACATATTATAATGTATCAACAGTTTACCCGTTACAGGCATTGCAATTATATAATACTAGAGGACGCCAGCAGCTACGCCTGCATTTTTTTTAATTTACCCGTTTTGGCCGATCCCGTGGGAATTTCGGGAAATCCCTTCTTAGTGCACCCCTGCTGTCCCCAAGGAACATACATGCCAAATTTCAGCTTCCTGCGCCCAATAGTTTCGGCTGTAGCGTGTCTGTCAGTCAGTCAGTAACGCAAGGATTTTATATATTAAGATTAGTTTTTAATAATGCTTACAACTAAAGAATTCATGCATGTTATAAAATACCTTTTCCAATAACCACTATTCTAATTTCATTTTGAATAAATTGCCATTTAGTTTCTTTAATTTCCAGAGGTAAATGGTTATATACTTTTATAGCTGTGGCTTGAGTGCTTTTGTAGTAAATTGTTTTGTGGATGATTGGCATGCTTAAATAATATTTATATTGCGATCTTACATTAGGTTTTAGATTATATTTAATATCAAAATATTCAGAATTACTTAACTTTGACTAGTGGATGCCCACAGGTATGCTCGTACATTTAATTTTTATTCAATTGTTTCTGCCTTATCCCGTATGCATTTAGGAAAATCCGTTCTTAGTGCACCTCTACGGTCTCTAATGAACATAACTGCCTTTCAGCTTCTCGCACCCAGCAGTTTCGGCTGTGCGTTGTCTATCAGGCAGAGATAATTTTATATGTACAGATGTGCCAACAAATATAATTATTTATGACAGAACTACATACTAAGTACTTTCACGTGTACTGAGCACTTTTATGTTGAGTGTAATGTACCTAATCACAAATGTCTGACCTCTTCACGCACTGGAGTACCAAGAGTTAATTTTACAGATATAATAAATAAAGCCATGTGAAATTAGCAAAAGTTATGACCACCTTTTTACTTGGTCTGAATACTTTTTCGGAGTAACTGCTGCCTGACGTTTGCAACTCAGAACGGACGTTAACATAGTGACCATGATATCGATCATAGTCACTATGCTCGGCTATGCCATAGCTTAAATAGTATAATTTGGGCGTACCTGCAGACTTTCCTAATTACTGGCATGCATCTCCATGATAGCTGAGACCGAAGATTTAAAGTGCTCTCTGGGGTGGGGTGAAGTACTATAATAAAAGAATAATAATGCACGTATTTCCTCTAACTTTGACAAATGAGTGATGCGTGAGATATGAACCGTCGACCGGCGAAGGAGTTTTTAAAAATAAAACTCTCGGACTACTGTCCGGTTTAGAGGTTGAAACAGAACTGACTTCATTTTAAAACAAAAGTACAAGGTTCGGTCGGGCGTAATCTAAACAATTCTAATAAAAGTGTAAGGTGACGCTCGATGAGTGATGACGGCAGTGTTTACACTAACGTAACTCCTCCCCCCTTAAGTGAGAAGCACGCCGAAGACTGCTGGTCCTGTGGCAAGGGCTCTTGTGGCTGGAGCTGCTTGGCTTCGGTCGTTGCTGGTCTTCCCCTTCGGTGAAGATATCGGTGGGTGATGAAGCCTATGGTGGCTAGTGTCATGATCGCATACAGGCATATGGTGGGCCAACTTGGTTTAGTAGCGATGATGACTGTTTCTTCCTTTTCTTGTAAATTTTTAGTCTTTTCTACTAGTTTGTCTAGTTCGTTGAGCTGAACATTTTCTATTTGTAGATTCAATTGTGAGTGGTTATTCGTTGTGCTGTACTGTGTTCTAGGCAGGGGAACGCTTTCTCTGTTGATGAGGAATTTCTTGTGTGTACGCAGGGTTCTTCTGTCTATGCCAATGGTGCATTGGTTATTGATTGATATCAGGACGACGCCGCTGTATCTTTGGTAGTGTACTTCTTCTCCGCAGGTTGTCTTAATTACTTCTTCTTGTTTCAGGATGGCGATCCAGCTGTTTTCTTTGATTTGGTGTATAATATTCTCGTTGAATTCTACTGTGGCGTAAGTGCAGTTGTATGGTTTCTTGTGTTGTAGTAATTGTGCGACGCAGTCTTGTGATGCGATGAGCTCTTGTAGTTCCAGGTGATGGCAGATGACGGTTTCGTCGGTGATGGAGGCGCATGGCTCGCGAGGATACGCAAACATGTTGCTGCCCAAGATCAGGTAAGGATTTTTAGGTATTAGGATAGAATTGTTTGCATTCGGGATCGGGTATAAATGGAGTAAACTATAAGGATAATAAGTTACTAAGGGGATCTCTAACACAAAGTTAATCGATTCATTTGTACTGTATGCTTTGACTACAATAGATTTTTCTATTATATGTATATGTTGTCGGTGCATAAGGCAACTGCAAATCTTTGAAGCTCATATCCTTTTGGATGCTCGCTAACTCTGCAATAAGATAGCTAGGTTCGACTATAATAGGATGTAGTCGTCCTAGGTGACTGAATGTTATGGCATTTTCTAAGTTAACTAATCTATCATATACTTGCTGTAAGCATGTTTCAATTTGATTATATATTTGCATGGTATATACCTATTTCCTGATTTTCTTCTACTAATTTTCCGATCGCTTTAGTTAACAATTTCTGATTCTTAGTAATACTTTCTAATTTACTATGATACTCATTAATGAAATCGGACATTATTCCTAAGGTTTCGCTTTGCTTATTTACTGTTAATTTCCTTATTTCCTGAACTTGGTTTTCTAAGCTAATTGCATCTTCCTGGTCTAGGTTGCCAGTGATAGCTTTTATTACGGATCCTAGTTCATTAATTAAAATAGGTTTTGTTTTAAATCTAGATACCTGTATAATATGGTCTTCCTAAACTGAGTTCAGTAGATTCTAAATAAATTAACTTACTTTTATCTTATCTATTAAAATATTCTAATTGGTTTCTAGTAACCAAACTATTTTTATAATTGGATATATGCTTATGAAATAACTTAAATAAATAATAATCTCTGCTTACATCTATGTGTATATCGCGTATTCTACTAACGTTATAGGATATAACTAAATGGAATCTTATATCTTGTCTAAATCTCATATCTACTTGATGGTGGTCTGTGGTAATTTCAAATGGTTACGTTTATATTTATGTTTGAGACATTTTTCGCATTGATTATTATATGTACTTTTGAATTTCGGCCAATGGTAATTCTTATATAACTGTTTGTATGTTTCTTGTATGCCTCTGTGGATGGTTTTGCCTTCATGATATTTTCTTATTAATTCTGTTTGTTCGTTGTTATTTTCTACTAAGGTTACCCTTGTAGTACAACGTATTAGCTTTGGGCCTCTATTAGTAAAAATGGTTTTGACTACCTTGCAAAATATGGGATATAACTCTTCGTTGTAAAAATAACAATGGAATATACGGTCGGGTATAGTACGTTCCTTTAGGAATTTTATAATTTGCTGTTCAGTTTCGTTGATAGGGATAAATACGTCTTTAATAACTATTTTGCCTTTGGTTCTATTGTCTACTCTGTACTCAAAGCCAGGGCATTTTCAAATATGAAACTGTTTTAACTGCCTGTCTATGGCATCTAATGTTTCAGGAATTCTGTAATCTAATTGGTTGTCTGAGTCTAACTGAATGGGTTCCGGGGTGCCTATCCGGGTGTCTATTGACTGTGGTGGAACAAATATTGTCGAGGTGTCAATAAGTGTTTCGATGTCTATTCCGACAAGATCGTTAAACGTGTCACGCGACGTTCCGGGTTCTGTCGATAAGTTTGTCTGATTCTCACTGTCTAATATCATGTCTACTAATTGATCGCCGTTAGTCACAGATTCTATGTCGTTATTGTAAACTATTTGAACACGGGATAATGCGTCGGCGTTCGTGTTTATCTTACCTTTCTTATATTCTATTTTAAAATCATATTCAGCCAGTTTTAAACGCCATCTTGTTAATTTTGAATTGGGGTCCTTTAAAGTCATGATCCACGTAAGCGGACGATGGTCAGTGTATATGGTAAATTGTTTGCCATAAAGGTACGAACGAAAATACTTAATTGCCCAAACTATTACTAATAGTTCTTTTTCTATAGTTGAGTATTTTTGCTCTGTCTCCGACAGCGTTCGTGAAGCGTACGCCACGGGTTTGTCTGAACCTACTTTACCTTGTGAGAGTACGGCACCGAGTGCTACTTCCGATGCGTCAGTAGTAAGTATAAAAGGTTTTTCGAAATCGGGGTATTGCAATATAGGTGCATTAGTAAGGACTTCTTTGCATTTTTCGAAAGATTCTATAAACTGCGGGGTTGCTTCTACTTTGGCATTTTTCTTAAGGCATGAAGTTAAAGGCTTTGTAAGTTGCGCGAAGTCTTTAATGAACTTTCTATAGTATCCCACGAGTCCTAGGAAAGATTTTATTTCCTTCTATGTTTTAGGAAGTGGAAATCGCTTGACAGCTTCTATTTTATCAGCATTAGGCTTAAGGCCTTCGTCTGTAAGTGTATGACCAAGAAACTTGACTTGCTTTTGCAGGAATTCAGATTTATTTAGTTGCACTTTGAGATTATGATATCGGAACCTATCAAATACCTGTCTACATTTTTCTAGGTGTTCTTGTAAGGAAGATGAAAAGATAATAGCGTCATCGAGATACGTTAAAACATTGTCTAATCCTCGCAAGACTGAATCCATTAATCGCTGAAACGTACTAGGGGCATTCTTCAGGCAAAAGGGCATTCTCATAAATTCGTAATGTCCTCGGTCTGTACTAAGAGCTGTTTTCTCAATATCTGAAGGGTCCATCTCCACCTGATGGTAGCCAGATGCAAGGTCTAATGTGGTAAAATACTGGGCACGTCCTAATTTATCCAGGATATCATTGATGTTTGGTAGCGGGTACTTATCTTCAATAGTTCTCTCGTTAAGCCTACGGTAGTCGATAACTAGCCTCCACTTTTGTTGGCCAGTTGCGTCTATTTTCTTAGGCACTATATGTACTGGACATGACCAAGGTGAGCTACTTTCTCTAATTATATTCTGACGTAATAATTCTTCGATCTGCTTTTGGATTTCCTGCTTTTCTTTCGGCGCTTGTCTGTAGTTACGTACAAAGATGGGAGTGTTTAACCTGATGGGTAAAGGTAAGTGGTACATTTTCACAGTAAAATATGTCGCAATAATTATAGCATAATCTTTCTATTTCACGTCTCTCTCCGTCGTTCATGTGTTCGGTTCTAAGTCTGCTAAGGTTATTCTTAAGTAACTGGTCTAACTCTCTACTAGAATGCAATGTATTAGTTGATGAAACTTTTGAAAAGCTATCTGGAAATGGTTCCTTTTGTAGTGGTACTAACTGGACATTATAGTTGTTAATTAAGCTAACTTTACTGTTTGACTTATTTATAACTGATGTTGTAAACATTCTTGATTTTACGGATACAAATGCAGAAGGGAATACTAATCCGTCACTGGTTGTTTTTCAATTAATTCATAGTCGCCTTCTCGGTAATTGCATAAAATATAAACAATCTGTTCACACTGTGGCTCTATTGTTGTATATGATTACATATCGCCCTTTATTGGAATACAAACAACGTCTGTTCTTAACGTCATATCTTTCATGTCGATTTTACAGTTTAAAGCTCTTAATAAGTCAACACCTAAGAGTCCGATGAAGTCTGGGTCAAAGTCAAACAAAAGAAACTTGTGAGTATAGTCGCAATTGAAGAGTGAAGGAAGTTTTATATAAACAATGGTATCGTGTTTAGTTATACTATGCGCCGTCTTTATGAAGTGTATTTACGCTCAAAGTGGGCATTGTTTTCTAATATTGCGTTAGGTGATATGAGTGATTGCGTCGCGCCAGTATCGATTAAAAAGCGACCGCCTAATTCTCTTATGTAAATATATGGTAAGCGGTTACGATAATGTAAATTAATCAACGCTACGTTTCGTTGTCCGTGTCCGGGTAAAGCTGAAAATTTTCATTATTTCCTAAATCTTCTACATAGCTATTTTCTGAGGTGGAAATATTAACATTCTCTAAATCATGGCATTCTTCTACAGAATCGTCTAATTCGGTTTGAAAGTTTACAGGTGCATAGGGCACGGGTTTATTTATAGGTCGGCTATTGTTATCATTTTTATACGTACCGGGTTGGTATATAGGTTGCGTGTTAGGATTGTTAGGTACCTGACGGTTTAATGGTCTTTGCGGCTGTTGCGCACTAAAGTTAGCGAATCTAAGTTGTGCCATCTGTTGAGACCTATATGGGTTAACGGAAGGTGGCTGAAAACGGCAATTATAATTCTGGTTCGGGTTAGGCCTAGGTGCGTCAGGCTTTGACCTAAAATCTACTGATCTTTTATTTTTTAACTTAAGATCCTCCTGTTTAGCTAGGACGATAACCTGCTCTAAGGAATCTGCCTTTTGGACTTTTACGCTTAGTGCTAAGATCGGGTCCAGCTGGTCAAAAAATACATTGATAGCCATTTTTTCATAATAATCCTTTTTGGTTTGATATAAGTGAATCAAAATGTAAGTTAATTCTCTAATTTTATCTGCAAAGGTATCGATATCTAAACTTAATTTTCTAATATTCATTAGCTCCTGAACTACCTGTACCTCGTCTCGGAATTCGCCGAATCTACGGGTAAGTATGGCTTTAATATCTTCCCAACTATTAAATTCAGTGCATTCTGATAATGCTTCTACTGCTTTGCCTGTTAGCTTATTCCTAATCAAGCATGCTATACTTGGATGCTGCCTATTTTCTATCAACTCTAAAGCATTTTCTACGCTTTTAATATAAAATGCTAGCGTTTTCTTGTTGCCGTCGTATGCGGGCAAGAAAAAGGATAAAGTTTTATAGTCAATTTCGACTTTTTCTTCTTTTACAGAAATGTCTAATTTCTTTTGTTCATGAGCCATTTTAGCACAATGAAAAATACACAAATTCACACAAAAAGTATAAAAATACAACAAAATAGCTGTAAAAAGTGGAAATCACACACAAAATACAGTACACACAAATCAATTAACGGTGTAGAGTTTGATACACAGTTAATAAATAAAAATATAGGAAAGATCTCGGGAGAAACAGAGGTTGATGCTTACCCCACGAGCATGCCGATGCTAGGGTGAGTTCTGCTTCCTCGCCGGTTTTCTTCGCCGCTTTTCCGCCGGTTTTCTTCGGTTGACCGTAGGAACTTTGTGATCACGTCGCGGATGTACCGGAAAAGAGATTTTCGGCAACCGTATAACAGACACGATCCTACCGACTGCGCCAGATATGAACCGTCGACCAGCGAAGGAGATTTTAAAAATAAAACTCTCGGACTACTGTCCGGCTTAGAGGTTGAAACAGAACTGACTTTATTTTAAAACAAAAGTACGAGGTTTGGTCGGGCGTAATCTAAACAATTCTAATAAAAGTGTAAGGTGATGCTCGATGAGTGATGACGGCGGTGTTTACACCAACGTAACTCGTGTCATGAATTTAAATCAATAATATTCTTTGCGACACTCGATTGATCTTCAAGCTATTCTACATAAAATACTAACCCCAAAATAGAAAATCACCTGACTATTTACCTGGAAGTCTGAACCACTACAGGTAATAAACAGTTATGTAAAATGATATTTTTCACGTCTGTTCATTAAGGTGAATCCTTCTAAAGCTCGAATGTTTACGCCTGTATACATGCTGCCAAGAAATAAAATAAAAAATGAGAGACGTGGAACACCACGTCTCTCATTTTTTATTTTATTTCTGTTTCCGTTTACTCTGCCATTTTTGCGCCTTATTGCTATTATTTTTGAGAAATGCACCCAAACATCGACAGAAGTTAAGCCAGATCGCAGGTGGATTATCAAGCGGGTAGTGTTGAAACCTCTTTGTTGGTTATGTTATGCCTGCCGTTGTTTAGGAAAAGGGAGTTCCATTTTTTGTATATATACTGATATACTGTTAGGTTAACGCATTAAATCTGGAAGGGTCATCTCATGCGATGTTAGTAAATAATAGAACCCGAGAAATTTACCCACTTGTGATTACAATGCATTTGCCATTCGGTTGTGATCTTCGAAGTTTGTGAATTACTGTGAAAAGAAGTTTTGATGAATCCATCCGAACTCCATGCATAACCGCTGTAATATACAAATAAACGCGGTTTATTCTCGCATATCTTGGATCAATTTATTGTAAAAACATAGTCAGATTATAGCTTTTATTTCGAAATTTCCTAATGTAAAAATATACAACTGTGTAACGAAGCGAAAACTAAAAGTCAATACTCAAAACGAACCCTTTTAATATCAAGTTTCCTTTCATACACATTTTTAAGGGGTCTCGAGAGTCCAACAAAATTTCGCAATAATAATTATAAGTTTCTGTACCAACATTCAAATGCGCAAATTAACGAATGTCGGTGCCAAAGCGGTGGGTATTCATTAAAACTTAAAATAATTTAGTATCTTGTAGAAGGCTATAGAACTACGACGCCGTTTGGATAAATTGAGCAGATCTTGAGCCACAACTAGACATTTTAATTTGAATCACGACCCTCAGGACCGAATCTAACGTGCTCTGTAACTAATCAAATGTCATTATTTGTACAATTGAATTTTAGTTTAGGTTTTAACAAGAATATGTACGTAAAGTAATTTGTTATTTTTAAATTGGCTAGATAATTGGTAAAGAAATCTGTAGCGAGGCTAATTTTATTATATAATAGAACGAGAAAAATAATAAATCATATGCATGTTTTATTATTTTTCTGTAATAAAACAGGGAACAGGAAACAGGCGTGAGTCTATGTATGTATGTACATACATAGACTCACGCCTGTTTCCCCGAAGGAGTAGGCAGAGGCATATTAAAAGCCCATTTTTCGGCAGTCTTTTGATCACACGTAATAGGTGGCGAGCCTATTGCCGCTTATCGGGATATTTTGTTTGCCAGAGCCTCGTCCGTTGATCGGCAGGTGCACCACAGCACCACTTGCAGGTGAGGTTGGCTTGGGACCCTAAGTTCTTGGTGGGAACCGTATGCATCCAAAAATAATAAAATGGGCTTTTTATAATTACAATATATTATTTTCAGGATCGTTATATATGGCGTTCTGTAGTCTCTGCCTACCCCTCCAGGAAACAGGCGTGAGTCTATGCATGTATGTATGTATATTATTTTACATTGTTTATTTTTCTTCTGCCTCTGTTAACTGATCCAAACGTAATTTTAGTGTCAAACTATATCCCTGAAGCCTGACATCATTATAATATTTAGGTGACATCAATGAAATATAATATGTTTGAGCATATATCGTCGTTAAATTCAGATACCCTGCAGGTGCAGGTGCCAACCGAACCCACTGAGACAGCAAACCAACTAAATCAGTTTCTTCCAGTTCCCCTAGGAGAACCTCGCGCGCTCAGCTGACTACGAAGATCAAGTCCTGATTCTCGCTACCAGACCTAAACATTAATCACATTGTCTTTCGAACCACAGCATGTGTCTCAATAAATTATCTTGTGAAAGTACCTATATCAGTTCCGTTGACAAAAATAATAGTTAAGACAAGTGAGGGTAGGTGCCGAAACCTGTACTTCAAAGGAAGGCGCTCATCGTACATCAAGTTTCTCGTCTCCACGGCTGTTCCCATGCCGAAACGTCGAGGGAAATATAAGGTACTAGATGAGCCCGCGGTTACACCCGCGTTATTTAAGGCTACTGCTCCGCTCCCGTGGTTCATAGTGTGATGTTATATAACCTATAGCCTTCCTCGATAAATGGGCTATCTAACACTGAGAGATTTTTTTAAATCAGTCCAGTAGTTCCTGAGATTAGCGCATTCAACCAACCAAACAAACAAACAATATGTATGTACATACATAGACTCACGCCTGTTTCCCCGAAGGAGTAGGCAGAAG
Organism: Euclidia mi; assembly: GCA_944739405.2. Classification (NCBI taxonomy): domain Eukaryota; kingdom Metazoa; phylum Arthropoda; class Insecta; order Lepidoptera; family Erebidae; genus Euclidia; species Euclidia mi. The sequence goes on along the minus strand of OX123204.2, from coordinate 12,202,051 downwards.
CATATTAAAAGCCCATTTTTCGCCAGTCTTTTGATCACACGTAATAGGTGGCGAGCCTATTGCCGCTTATCGGGATATTTTGTTTGCCAGAGCCTCGTCCGTTGATCGGCAGGTGCACCACAGCACCACTTGCAGGTGAGGTTGGCTTGGGACCCTAAGTTCTTGGTGGGAACCGTATGCATCCAAAAATAATAAAATGGGCTTTTTATAATTACAATATATTATTTTCAGGATCGTTATATATGGCGTTCTGTAGTCTCTGCCTACCCCTCCAGGAAACAGGCGTGAGTCTATGCATGTATGTATGTATATTATTTTACATTGTTTATTTTTCTTCTGCCTCTGTTAACTGATCCAAACGTAATTTTAGTGTCAAACTATATCCCTGAAGCCTGACATCATTATAATATTTAGGTGACATCAATGAAATATAATATGTTTGAGCATATATCGTCGTTAAATTCAGATACCGGAAAATTTTAGTCCTTGTCATTCATGATAGTAATTTTACAAAATATAGTATTGTTATGAAATACTGTTAGCCTTTTCTACAATAGTTCACAAATACTCTAATGCTTGCTTTTCCGAAAAGAAAAATAAATATGCAAATATTTTCGGTGTACCTAATCGCACAATCCTAAATCAATGGTTCCACTGAGCATTTGCTAAAATATTTCTCTTTTCCCTGGAGACAGCTGCAGCTACAAAAAACCTCGGTGTTGGCAACCTTTCTAAGATTTTTTATAGAAAAGGAACTGACTCTTTCGTTTGTTTATGTTGCGGTCATTTGGACTTTCGCCCGATACTTTTCTTTGCAAAAAATGAAATTACTTAATAATGCAACAGGTTTAATACTTCGTGGTCCTTACTTTGAACGCTCTTCCTTTATGAAATTTTCTTGAAAACTGGCGTTAATGAAAACGTATACTGTTAGTTTATTAATGGTCGTCTCGTGATTTTTTTAACGTTATCACAATATGTGATAACTAAATAATATTATTATTTAGTTAGATATTAGAATATGTGATAAAAAAAAGAAATATCTTTGTATTTAAAGGTTTTGTACTTACATCACATTTAACGCCGTTTCTTTACTTAAAACTTTACTCACCAATAATTAAATATCTTTAAAGTAATATAAATAACCGAATATTTCTCAATAACCTATAATTATAGCTGCAATCTTTTTCTAAGTAAAATCATAATTAATGTTAATACTTGCATCTACTTGAACCTTAAATGCATGTAAAGCTATTATTATTTGATTATTCATTATAACAATAACTGAGGAAGGTGGCAAAGAGCACCAGGTTTACAGTATTATCACAAACAATAGTTTACATAAGATTTAAGTGCATGGACAGCAAAACGATATAAATCTATTTAACTCTATGCAACTATTCTAACTTTTTAAATCGTTCCATTCTAAATCCAAACTGAATTTCTTATAGCGTAGCTTATTATCATTAACTTTAATAAATAAGGATTAAACCAGTATTAACCAATCTCGAAACCTGAGTGGAAAAATTATGTAATTCACGGAATCCTTTAGAACCTTAATCGCTGTAAAATTTATGTTCTCTCAAGTGTAGCAGAACTAAATGAAAGAAACAAAAAACAAAAAGAGGCCAATAGAACTTAAAAGCAAGTGACGCGAGGTAAACGTGGAAGCAATTCAAGTGGAATAAAGTGACGCAACAAGTTTAAAAGCGGTGAATAGAACCGTACTTTTATATAATAGTTGGATTGCTCTTGTTTGTGGTTAGTATTAAGATGACTTATGGAGTCCTTCCATTTAGGTACCACAGGTTCTCACACTTACGACTTTATTTAGAGCTTGTACTTACTAGGTATAAGAAAAAAAATTACTATTACGATAAATTTCATATACAACATTAGATATATATATACAATTAGATAACTACAAGTAGGTACACTAAATATTTTTTTTAAATATTGATAAAATCTAATACAAATATATAAAGCTGAAGAGTTTGTTTGTTTGTTTGGTTGGTTGAATGCGCTAATCTCAGGAACTACTGGACTGATTTAAAAAAATCTCTCAGTGTTAGATAGCCCATTTATCGAGGAAGGCTATAGGTTATATAACATCACACTATGAACCACGGGAGCGGAGCAGTAGCCTTAAATAACGCGGGTGTAACCGCGGGCTCATCTAGTACCTTATATTTCCCTCGACGTTTCGGCATGGGAACAGCCGTGGAGACGAGAAACTTGATGTACGATGAGCGCCTTCCTTTGAAGTACAGGTTTCGGCACCTACCCTCACTTGTCTTAACTATTATTTTTGTCAACGGAACTGTTATAGGTACTTTCACAAGATAATTTATTGAGATACATGCTGTGGTTCGAAAGACAATGTGATTAATGTTTAGGTCTGGTAGCGAGAATCAGGACTTGATCTTCGTAGTCAGCTGAGCGCGCGAGGTTCTCCTAGGGGAACTGGAAGAAACTGATTTAGTTGGTTTGCTGTCTCAGTGGGTTCGGTTGGCACCTGCACCTGCAGATGTGCCACTGGGTTGTGGTCATTGCCACTGGTGTCGTGTTCGGGAGTCTAGTCCAGGTGTGCTTCACACCGCTAGGGAGACCTGACTTCAGCAGAGGCAGAGTTCCCAAGAGGGGAACGTTAGAAAAACCGTTCCCAGCGGCGATTTGTTCACTGGGGGCTTCGTTTACGTTGACGAGGTCGAGCAAGTCGGTAGAGGCTCCCAACAAGCGCACGTTAGTCAACGTAAGCGACTTGGTATCAGTCCAGTGTGGCTTCTGCGGGAATCAGGTCCCGTGGCAGTGGTCGGTCCAGTGAGCGCCGATAGTAAGGCCTCAGCCCCCTGCAAGTGGCGAAAGGATGTCCCCTAAGCGCCGACGAACATGATGGCGCTCAGATGACCGACGATGTCGTCGAGGTTCTCCATGCGTAGGTCCCTTTGCATGATTCATTGTTCCTCTCACAGCGTGGGGCGTCTAAAAAGGCGCGATATTTCGGCATTGTGGCAAGCGCCATGTTCATGGATATTCAGATCTGCTATACGATTAATCGAAACAAAGGTAAGGTATATATCCCGTAAGAAAATGTAAAACTATACTGTTAGTGGTTCAGAAGTTTTTGCATAATTATTTTATATTAATTATAATTTTATATGTACAGATGTGCCAACAAATATAATTATTAATGACAGAACTACGTACTAAGTAATTTCACGTGTACTGAGCACTTTTATGTTGAGTGTAATGTACCTAATCACAAATGTCTGACCTCTTCACGCACTGGAGTACCAAGAGTTAATTTTACAGATATAATAAATAAAGCCATGTGAAATTAGCAAAAGTTATGACCACCTTTTTACTTGGTCTGAATACTTTTTCGGAGTAACTGACGGACTCAGAACGGACGTTAACATAGTGACCATGATATCGATCATCGTCACTATGCCCGGCTATGCCATAGCTTAAATAGTATAATTTGGGCGTACCTGCAGACTTTCCTAATTACTGGCATGCATCTCCATGACAGCTGAGACCGAACGATTTAAAGTGCTCTCTGGGGTGGGGTGAAGTACTATAATAAAAGAATAATAATGCACGTATTTCCTCTAACTCTGACAAATGAGTGATGCGTGTCATGAATTTAAATCAATAATATTCTTTGCGACAGTCGATTGATCTTCAAACTGTTCTACATAAAATACTAACCTCAAAATAGAAAATCACCTGACTATTTACCTGGAAGTCTGAACCACTACAGGTAATAAACAGTTATGAAAAATGATATTTTTCATGTCTGTTCATTAAGGTGAATCCTTCTAAAGCTCGAATGTTTACGCCTGTATACATGCTGCCTGTTCCACGTCTCTCATTTTTTATTTTATTTCTGTTTCCGTTTACTCTGCCATTTTTCCGCCTTATTGCTATTATTTTTGAGATATGCACCCAAACATCGACAGAAGTTAAGCCAGATCGAAGGTGGATTATCAAGCGGGAAGTGTTGAAACCTCTTTGTTGGTTATGTTATGCCTGCAGTTGTTTAGGTAAAGGGAGTTCCATTTTTTGTATATATACTGATATACTGTTAGGTTAACGCATTAAATCTGGAAGGGTCATCTCATGCGATGTTAAATAAATAATAGAACCCGAGAAATTTACCCACTCGTGATTACAATGCATTTGCCATTCGGTTATGATCTTCGAAGTTTGTGAATTACTGTGAAAAGAAGTTTTGATGAATCCATCCGAACTCCATGCATAACCGCTGTAATATACAAATAAACGCGGTTTATTCTCGCATATCTTGGATCAATTTATTGTAAAAACATAGTCAGATTATAGCTTTTATTTCGAAATTTCCTAATGTAAAAATATACAACTGTGTAACGAAGCGAAAACTAAAAGTCAATACTCAAAACGAACCCTTTTAATATCAAGTTTCCTTTCATACACATTTTTAAGGGGTCTCGAGAGTCCAACAAAATTTCGCAATAATAATTATAAGTTTCTGTACCAACATTCAAATGCGCAAATTAAAATCGTCAAATTAACGAATGTCGGTGCCAAAGCGGTGGGTATTCATTAAAACTTAAAATAATTTAGTATCTTGAAGAAGGCTATAGAACTACGACGCCGTTTGGATAAATTGAGCAGATCTTGAGCCACAACTAGACATTTTAATTTGAATCACTACCCTTAGGACCGAATCTAACGTGCTCTGTAACTAATCAAATGGCATTATTTGTACAATTGAATTTTAGTTTAGGTTTTAACAAGAATATGTACATAAAGTAATTTGTTATTTTTAAATTGGCTAGATAATTGGTAAAGAAATCTGTAGCGAGGCTAATTTTATTATATAATAGAACGAGAAAAATAATAAATCATATGCATGTTTTATTATTTTTCTGTAATAAAACAGGGAACAGGAAACAGGCGTGAGTCTATGTATGTATGTACATACATAGACTCACGCCTGTTTCCCCGAAGGAGTAGGCAGAGGCATATTAAAAGCCCATTTTTCGGCAGTCTTTTGATCACACGTAATAGGTGGCGAGCCTATTGCCGCTTATCGGGATATTTTGTTTGCCAGAGCCTCGTCCGTTGATCGGCAGGTGCACCACAGCACCACTTGCAGGTGAGGTTGGCTTGGGACCCTAAGTTCTTAGTGGGAACCGTATGCATCCAAAAATAATAAAATGGGCTTTTTATAATTACAATATATTATTTTCAGGATCGTTATATATGGCGTTCTGTAGTCTCTGCCTACCCCTCCAGGAAACAGGCGTGAGTCTATGCATGTATGTATGTATATTATTTTACATTGTTTATTTTTCTTCTGCCTCTGTTAACTGATCCAAACGTAATTTTAGTGTCAAACTATATCCCTGAAGCCTGACATCATTATAATATTTAGGTGACATCAATGAAATATAATATGTTTGAGCATATATCGTCGTTAAATTCAGATACCGGAAAATTTTTGTCCTTGTCATTCATGATAGTAATTTTACAAAATATAGTATTGTTATGAAATACTGTTAGCCTTTTCTACAATAGTTCACAAATACTCTAATGCTTGCTTTTCCGAAAAGAAAAATAAATATGCAAATATTTTCGGTGTACCTAATCGCACAATCCTAAATCAATGGTTCCACTGAGCATTTGCTAAAATATTTCTCTTTTCCCTGGAGACAGCTGCAGCTACACAAAACCTCGGTGTTGGCAACCTTTCTAAGATTTTTTATAGAAAAGGAACTGACTCTTTCGTTTGTTTATGTTGCGGTCATTTGGACTTTCACCCGATACTTTTCTTTGCAAAAAATGAAATTACTTAATAATGCAACAGGTTTAATTCTTCGTGGTCCTTACTTTGAACGCTCTTCCTTTATGAAATTTTCTTGAAAACTGGCGTTAATGAAAACGTATACTGTTAGTTTATTAATGGTCGTCTCGTGATTTTTTTAACGTTATCACAATATGTGATAACTAAATAATATTATTATTTAGTTAGATATTAGAATATGTGATAAAAAAAAGAAATATCTTTGTATTTAAAGGTTTTGTACTTACTTCACATTTAACGCCGTTTCTTTACTTAAAACTTTACTCACCAATAATTAAATATCTTTAAAGTAATATAAATAACCGAATATTTCTCAATAACCTATAATTATAGCTGCAATCTTTTTCTAAGTAAAATCATAATTAATGTTAATACTTGCATCTACTTGAACCTTAAATGCATGTAAAGCTATTATTATTCGATTATTCATTATAACAATAACTGAGGAAGGTGGCAAAGAGCACCAGGTTTACAGTATTATTACAAACAATAGTTTACATAAGATTTAAGTGCATGGACAGCAAAACGATATAAATCTATTTAACTCTATGCAACTATTCTAACTTTTTAAATCGTTCCATTCTAAATCCAAACTGAATTTCTTATAGCGTAGCTTATTATCATTAACTTTAATAAATAAGGATTAAACCAGTATTAACCAATCTCGAAACCTGAGTGGAAAAATTATGTAATTCACGGAATCCTTTAGAACCTTAATCGCTGTAAAATTTATGTTCTCTCAAGTGTAGCAGAACTAAATGAAAGAAACAAAAAACAAAAAGAGGCCAATAGAACTTAAAAGCAAGTGACGCGAGGTAAACGTGGAAGCAATTCAAGTGGAATAAAGTGACGCAAAAAGTTTAAAAGCGGTGAATAGAACCGTACTTTTATATAATAGTTGGATTGCTCTTGTTTGTGGTTTAATACTTCGTGGTCCTTACTTTGAACGCTCTTCCTTTATGAAATTTTCTTGAAAACTGGCGTTAATGAAAACGTATACTGTTAGTTTATTAATGGTCGTCTCGTGATTTTTTTAACGTTATCACAATATGTGATAACTAAATAATATTATTATTTAGTTAGGTATTAGAATATGTGATAAAAAAAGAAATATCTTTGTATTTGAAGGTTTTGTACTTACTTCACATTTAACGCCGTTTCTTTACTTAAAACTTTACTCACCAATAATTAAATATCTTTAAAGTAATATAAATAACCGAATATTTCTCAATAACCTATAATTATAGCTGCAATCTTTTTCTAAGTAAAATCATAATTAATGTTAATACTTGCATCTACTTGAACCTTAAATGCATGTAAAGCTATTATTATTCGATTATTCATTATAACAATAACTGAGGAAGGTGGCAAAGAGCACCAGGTTTACAGTATTATTACAAACAATAGTTTACATAAGATTTAAGTGCATGGACAGCAAAACGATATAAATCTATTTAACTCAATGCAACTATTCTAACTTTTTAAATCGTTCCATTCTAAATCCAAACTGAATTTCTTATAGCGTAGCTTATTATCATTAACTTTAATAAATAAGGATTAAACCAGTATTAACCAATCTCGAAACCTGAGTGGAAAAATTATGTAATTCACGGAATCCTTTAGAACCTTAATCGCTGTAAAATTTATGTTCTCTCAAGTGTAGCAGAACTAAATGAAAGAAACAAAAAACAAAAAGAGGCCAATAGAACTTAAAAGCAAGTGACGCGAGGTAAACGTGGAAGCAATTCAAGTGGAATAAAGTGACGCAAAAAGTTTAAAAGCGGTGAATAGAACCGTACTTTTATATAATAGTTGGATTGCTCTTGTTTGTGGTTAGTATTAAGATGACTTATGAAGTCCTTCCATTTAGGTACCACAGGTTCTCACACTTACGACTTTATTTAGAGCTTGTACTTACTAGGTATAAGAAAAAAAATTACTATTACGATAAATTTCATATACAACATTAGATATATATATATACAATTAGATAACTACAAGTAGGTACACTAAATATTTTTTTTAAATATTGATAAAATCTAATACAAATATATAAAGCTGAAGAGTTTGTTTGTTTGTTTGGTTGGTTGAATGCGCTAATCTCAGGAACTACTGGACTGATTTAAAAAAATCTCTCAGTGTTAGATAGCCCATTTATCGAGGAAGGCTATAGGTTATATAACATCACACTATGAACCACGGGAGCGGAGCAGTAGCCTTAAATAACGCGGGTGTAACCGCGGGCTCATCTAGTACCTTATATTTCCCTCGACGTTTCAGCATGGGAACAGCCGTGGAGACGAGAAACTTGATGTACGATGAGCGCCTTCCTTTGAAGTACAGGTTTCGGCACCTACCCTCACTTGTCTTAACTATTATTTTTGTCAACGGAACTGTTATAGGTACTTTCACAAGATAATTTATTGAGACACATGCTGTGGTTCGAAAGACAATGTGATTAATGTTTAGGTCTGGTAGCGAGAATCAGGACTTGATCTTCGTAGTCAGCTGAGCGCGCGAGGTTCTCCTAGGGGAACTGGAAGAAACTGATTTAGTTGGTTTGCTGTCTCAGTGGGTTCGGTTGGCACCTGCACCTGCAGATGTGTCACTGGGTTGTGGTCATTGCCACTGGTGTCGTGTTCGGGAGTCTAGTCCAGGTGTGCTTCACACCGCTAGGGAGACCTGACTTCAGCAGAGGCAGAGTTCCCAAGAGGGGAACGTTAGAAAAACCGTTCCCAGCGGCGATTTGTTCACTGGGGGCTTCGTTTACGTTGACGAGGTCGAGCAAGTCGGTAGAGGCTCCCAACAAGCGCACGTTAGTCAACGTAAGCGACTTGGTATCAGTCCAGTGTGGCTTCTGCGGGAATCAGGTCCCGTGGCAGTGGTCGGTCCAGTGAGCGCCGATAGTAAGGCCTCAGCCCCCTGCAAGTGGCGAAAGGATGTCCCCTAAGCGCCGACGAACATGATGGCGCTCAGACGACCGACGATGTCGTCGAGGTTCTCCATGCGTAGGTCCCTTTGCATGATTCGTTGTTCCTCTCACAGCGTGGGGCGTCTAAAAAGGCGCGATATTTCGGCATTGTGGCAAGCGCCATGTTCATGGATATTCAGATCTGCTATACGATTAATCGAAACAAAGGTACGGTATATATCCCGTAAGAAAATGTAAAACTATACTGTTAGTGGTTCAGAAGTTTTTGCATAAAAGATTAAAAATTATCTAAACTTCTATCCATCCTCAGAAAGTTTTGCATTTATAATAGAAGTAAAACAAATATAGCTTTCTAACAATATACATAACTCCATTTAGAATCCAAAGAACCACTTATATGAGATATGTGAAGTATCTAATATCAAGCAACACGCTAAGCTTCCGGGAAATGTAAGCGTACCGCTCTGAAACTAAGGCAATTTAAATAAATTGATTAACAACTAAGATAGAATATATTTTGTTAAAAGGTTGTCGAAAGCATTCCTTTCAACATCAGTAGTAAATCTATGTGCAGGTATTACAAATTGGTTACTAACATAAGGGCGTATGTATTCAAAATTACGCAACTCAAATGTGCCGCGAACGCAAGCTCGACGAAACAGTGGCGCACATATCTCTGTGTGCGTAAACGCTATACCGGGTTGATCCCGCGTATACTTACCTCTGTGTGCGTGAACGCTGTCCCGGGTTGACCCCGCATATACTACAATCAAAATTATTGTGGCTTTGATACTTTTGTTATTTCTTTTCATACACTAAAAATAACCTGACTTATGTTTTATTATACGTGTATGGATCTATTATGTAATATTGTTCATGTAATTATTACCTTACCAGATTGTTAAAAAGATTAGCACAGGTAGTATTTTGATACTATTTTATTCCTTTTTATACATTTTACATTTTACTTTTATTTCACGACGACTTAATTTTAAGTATATGAATATAGGTCCGTTATTTTATATTGTTTTTGTAATTATTATTGCACTATAAAACATATTTTATTTGCCTATATCGCATTGAGATAGTATAAAGTTAAAAGGAGCATATTAATATCATGAAATTTATAAAATTAATAAATTTATATTGCTCTCCATATTTTTGAATGAAGCAATGAGATCGAATACAATTATACTACATTTTTACAAAAAACTCAGGTATCCCGAAAGAAATTATTCCGAAGTGAAAAACGAACTTCACATTTACAATTACGGAGTTAAATCTATAGTAGATGTAGGTTGAACGGATGCCAATCAGGGATTATTTTTGATTTGATAACCGCTATTATAATAACGATTATAATAAGGAAATTTATCATAATTCAATAAATCATTTTATGTTCAAGAAGACTGTTTTAATATCTGTAGATTAAAGAACAATAAAATACAAAAATAAATGTCGAAATGCCCATTTCTAGCCCAATTTGGAACTCATGAACAACAGAATAAAGTTTCAATTAATTGTTGAATAATCCTTTTTATTTATAACTTAATTTATAGGCATTACTAACAGTGTGCCGAGAAACTTATTCAATAAATATCAGAAATTTCCAGTAAAGAAATTATAATATTAAATCGATTATCACTTCTTCTTTATAGATTTCACATTTTCTGTACTCAAAATGATTTGAGTGACAAGCAAATCTCTGCTTGGCCCTTAAACATTTTAAATGGGTGTATTTTTTAAGGTATATATGCGATTAACTACAAATAAGTTCGATTTTGAACCAAATATATAGATAGATAACCTATGTCCGAAATTCATATCGATTACCTAATCAATATCATTTAAAAACTGTAAAATGGCAAAACTTTTTTGACTCTTAAGTAAATGTCAATAATGTCATATTTAGTTTATTTTGCTTAAAGTAAGGAAGTAATAGAGACCGCATTAAAATAGCAACCTTTCCCAATATATGCACTTCACTCTGGCTTATGATATTTTTCTCATGTAAGAGAAAGATAAATTTACAAATGTCATTTCGAATCTTCGAAATTGTCGTAAATTTTAACTCGACTAGTGATATGCTTACTCAAAATGAATTTCGATAAAATATCGATAATGACTCCACTAGTAAGGGTGGTCGAGGTCACCGTGGTGGTTTTTAGAGCGTAGGTTTATATTTCAAACATCGCACATACTCCTTCCACCATGCGCCAATTAACAAAATATTGAGTTTGAAACCAACTAGTAACAAGAAGTTTCGCATAGCGACATAAAAAAGAAATCTAAACGAATCTTAATTCACAACAAATATCATCATTCATCATCACCTCTATCTTCATGCATTTCAATATCTTCGGTGCCATAAAATACTTAACGTTGTAGCTGCAACTAAGGAAGCTAGAACAATTGCATTTAAGTGTACCACAATATCTGTGTAATGCTAATTCAAAGTAACGTCTGCTTATATCCTCTCTGAATAAATATGCTTATTCTACAACTATAGAGAAAATGTAATAAAAACCCTTACATTGTATCATAGAGTCTGTTTGAAGTTTTCATATGAAAGTATATATAGTACTGCAGTTTGTGTTGTAATAGTTGTTTGAATTACAGCGTTTGCATTAACGTCAAACGCGATGCTACCATGATGAACAGTTATATCTTATAAGTTCGTTGCCATATGAGCTTCTAGTATCTCCGTTAGGGATATCGATAAAGGGATCTAGGGTCTTTAAAATCTAAAATAAATGGAACCGTTTTATGGGATCCCAGATGTCCTATTTTTATTTTCCATCCAATTTGAGGAGCATACATAATTCTGTTACAGTTACACACATAACATTAAAATAACATATCAAGGGGCGTGTTTAATAAATTTATATGAAAAGAAATATGGGGCCAATATTGAAAAGAAAAGTCCAATCCGATTTTGCTATAGCGTAATGCATTTGCTTCATACGAAAATATAATAAAGTCCTATATTTGGATTCTACAGCATTGGACCCAGAATATCGAGTTTTAACCTACCAAATAAAATTAAATCTAATAGACTAAATTACCCGTTTCACGATATCGTTACTTTTGAATTTTAAGAACACAGTCCCAGTACCATTGCTCTACAGATTTAATAAAACTGAATGGCTATATACGTTTGTATTGCCGCGCGTTTCTCCATCAAATCGGCATGAAAAATTTCTGCTATTGGATTTTTGAAACTTGCTATCTGAATATTGCTTCGAAAAAGAGTATCGCCAAATGTTTTTACGCGTTTGGATAATAACACATTTTTGCTTTTCTTTTGTAATATATATGTAATAGTTATTTTGCTATAAACGACATATATAAAGTATGTTGGTTGGTGTAGAAATTGTTAAAGCTGTCTGAGTCCATCTGTTCAATTGAAATACCGGTGAGTAAATAAATTTTTATTGGCTACAAAATTGTCTGTAATTTTTCCATTTATACTATATTGATATACCTGTGCTTTAAGGTTATATGTATAATAGTTGGAATCATGAAATCCGAAAATATAAAAGATTCCAATATAACAAAAATATGCTTCCTTCCGTTGTCAAATGAAGAGTGTATGCGTCAGCTAATTCCAATGCCGATTCCCGGCTCAAGCAAAAATATTATGTTTATTTGCCGTATTCTCAGTAGCAGCATGTAGAGCAAAAGAACCTAGTAGCGTCCCTATTACGTGGCACCAACAAGTTCATAACATGGTGAAATATAGGTGTTATATTACACCTCACCTCATACAGGCCTTTAAAAAAATTATATGGTGGCTGTGGGCTGCTCAAAATCAGTATCCATGGAAAGCAAGTGGCCTACATTCAGCAGTGAATGTCCTTCGGCTGAAATGATATTACAAGTATATGAACGCAAGACAGAAAATGGGAACATTTAACAATATTTCTCTTGACATAGAATTGCTAGCTCAATAAGTTGAGGCCAATGAAACGCTCCAGCAAAATGTAAATTCGCAAGCGCTGAAGTACGGGCTGTTACTGCTAAGCACGCTGATTAAACTAGACTACGTGTCCTCAAACTAAGGTTTAAAGTTGCAAACAACGAGAATATTCTAAACAAAAAGAACTTCAACGACTTTGACGCTTACGACCATTTAAAATCAACGGCATAATAATCATTTAAGGAATTACGGTGAAAGTACGTAAGCGACATTTTACTGACAAACTTATTAGTGGCGTGTTAAAGCAAGCGTGTGATGGAATGAATGTCGTGAATTTTATACAATTGCTATTAACGTGAACAGCTATTTTTTGCAGCAGTAACTAAGTTTTTGATGAGAGGTGACATGTTACGTTTATTTTTATAGGGATAATAACTTGGAATAAACAAAATTTGTTCAGTGGGGTTTCCTATTTGGCGTATAATGATGGCACTGTGAACTTTTTAAAGTATTACAGACTACCGTGATGTGGCTATTGCAATTAATAAACAAGATGAGTGGTAGATTGAGTTAAGATCCTTGGTTACTTAGATATTAATTGCTAAATAGTTTGCAATATTTTTATTATAAGATGAACCAATAGTAGTAGATGATGATGATGTTCTTGTAAGATGGTGTTTTATTTATATAATAAACCGCGAACTTATCGTAGTGGGCACGGTAGTTATGTCCTAAAACTGATTTTGTCTATGTTTCGCAATCTTGCACACGTGGACGATGTTTTTAAGACAGTGCACATAACCTTACTTGGAGGATAAGTTTCTATTGGCTCACAATCTACTAATGTGTATGCCGATAATAAATCAAATGATAGAAAGGCATTATCTGTAATAATTATTGTACCACTTAAGCTATTTGCAGAACGAAATTGTCAAAATATTATTATTTGGAATATATTTACTAAACATAAGATAATTTTTGTCCTATCTTAGAAATGTATTTTTCTAGACTGTCGTTCCATTCCCACGACTGTACTTCCCCAATACATTTACGAAATAAACTTAATTAAGGTTTTATTACTTATTTTCTTTTAGCGAGAAGACGTTTATTCTTAAGTAGGTATTGGGCGTCTGCTCTGTATGAATTTGCAGCCGTTGAATTTCAGCCTAAAAAGCTAACTCGGCCTTTTTTTCATAAGTAGTTTCGGTTAGCTGATTGCTCTTATCGCTGTGAACTGTTATCATTTGATATTAGTACGGAATCTTCGATGATTTTCGATATTTGTGTGTGTGTGTACTTTTCGGATAAAAGTACATAATCTAATACTAATATATAAAGCTGGAGAGTTTGTTTGTTTGCTTGAACGCGCTTACCTCAGGAACTACCGGTCTGATTTCAAAAATTCTTTCAGTGTTAGGTAGCCCATTTATCAAGGAAGGCTATATATATATAATAATAATAATAATAATCTTTATTGTACACCAAATTAAAATTTAACATAGGAATTTCAACATATAGGTACATATTGCACAAACGGCGGCCTTATCGCTAAAAAACAATCTCTTACAGGCAACCCATAAGGAAAAGAAAAGTAAGGAGCCAGACATAGGGCAGTTTTGGCGTAGTAGGATACCAATGAAATTATACCAAATAAAAAATACGAATACACACTATACTATACAAATACACTAATATATATTATACTATAATATACATACATACAATAATGTAATGAATTAAGTAATAGGAGTATACAATAGTAAAAAAGGGAGAGAAAGAAAGTGTGAGTTTGACAATATTATGGAAAGTTAAAGAGTTAAGTAGTGGTTTTTCACTAAGTTTTTAAAAGATGTGATATTTTGAGCCAGTTTGATGGATACAGGCAATGCATTCCACAACCGTGCGCCTTGTACAGTAAAGGATTTATCGTAAAAAGTAGTGGAATGCATTGGAATTTCCAATCTCAAATTTACCGATGACCTAAGACCCGATCTTGAATGAGAGTCACTAAGGAACTTGAAGCTTTCTTTCAAATAAGATGGAGTAGAAGGATTGAAAAGAATATTATAGAGTAAGGAAAGAATGTGAGTATTCCGCCGAAGGCGAATCGGCAGCCACTTGAGCTTATTGCGGAAATTAGAAACGTGATCATATTTGCGTAATCCAAATATGAACCTAATACAGAAGTTTTGAAGACGCTCAAGCTTATCAAGTTGCTCCTCAGTGAGATCTAGATAGCTGACATCGGCATAGTCAAGGATAGGTAATAGAAGAGAGTTTGCAAGTGCAATCTTAGTGGCAATTTGCAGAAAGTTCCGCAGTTTTCGCAAAGTCCCCGCCGCAGCAAACAATTTGCGACTAACTTCGGTGATTTGTGGTCCCCAAGATAGAGTTTTATCAATATATACACCTAAGTCCTTCACACAATCACTTATAGGTATTGGGATACTACCAAAAGTGATTTGGGGTAGCAGATTCCAGTCAATGCGAGACATAATCCTGGGACTACCAACAACGATAATCTGTGTTTTCACAGGGTTGATCTGCAAACCAAATCTCAGGCTCCAAGCAGATATCCGTTCTAACTCAGAGTTCATGATGCGAAATGCTTCAAACAGCTCATGTGCCGGTGCCTGTGTGTAAATTTGAAGATCATCTGCATAAAGGTGGTAGGATGACTGAAGTTGATAGGAGATGGAATTTATGAAAATTGAGAAGAGTAATGGAGAGAGAACGCCACCCTGTGGAACACCGGCTGTCGTAATACACCACGAAGAGAAAGAGTCTTCGACCCGTATACGCTGCCGACAACCAAACAGGTAACTATGAAACCAATCAATCACTGGTGGAGATATGTTAATAGAGCATAATATACCGAGAAGAGTGTGGAAATCAACGGTATTAAAGGCGTTACTAAAGTCCAGTAAACAAAGTACCGTTAAATTGCCTTTCTCCATACCGAACCTAATGTCGTCGGTAATGTTGGTCAGTGCCGTAACGGTGCTATGACCAGGACGGAATCCGGATTGTAGAGGATTGAATAGGAGGTTCTTGTTAAGGAAAGTAGTGAGTTGGACATGGACTAGGCGCTCTAGCACTTAAGAAAGGATCATCATATCACGCTTTGAGCCACGGGAACGCAGCAGTAGCCTGAAATAGCGGGCGTAACCCCGGGCTCATCTAGTATATTATAGAATACTATAGTTTCGCTAAGAAATGGTTCTATGGCAAATGGCGAACATCTTTACCATTTTAAAATTCTATTCATTGTGCGATAGTCTTCGATATGGGATGAAGTTTTAAGGCCTATGTGTATTTTAGTATATAACCCTTTAAAAATATCGTTGTCATGTAATTATAGTAAAGATACTACTTCAATGGCAGCCAGTATTGGGCATAATATATCTGAAGTTATGTGCATATGGAATTGTTAAGTGATCCCTTGCACCGTGCCTTGGAAAGTGTCTTGAGTCACCGGTCCCAGCTGACTTTAATATTTTTGGAAAACGTTGTAGAGCACCCTTGAATAGATTGACACTGGTCTAAGCTGTAAAATATCTCTGGTATTTTAGGTCAGACAGCAGTTGTATTTTTTTTCTTTTTTTTGTGGTCTCATGTCTGTAGTGCCGAAGGGATAGGCGGAGGTATTATATACACCGGGGACCTTCCAATTATCAGGCGTATACGCTATCCACTGGATCAGGGAGAAAGACAATTAATGTTTTGTCAAGTCTTTAAACCAATGTTATTTCAAGCAGGATAACGCAACTCTTTCTAAATAAATAATTATGTCTACGTTTTATTTATTTGACTCGATATTCATAAGTCGCTGTCTGAATACTAATAACGTCATATTACATTTCACAGCGTTATTTACTGAACACAATTTTTGTCCTAAATCTAACCAAAACTTTCTCATTGTGTTAAACAGATACATTTATTTTGAAAATATACATAATTTTACTTTTAGTAAGATTTAAAATCAACTTGATGGAATGCAGGATAATAAATAAATGTGCTTTACTGAGACAGAGTTTCTTCATTGTTTTGTATCAAATTAGTTCGCGACAATATTGAAACGAATGGCTTTATTTTCAGCCTTAAGCGCAGGCCACACCGCCAACTGACGGACGGAGTGGGCGAAGCGGACGACATCGTTTCACCTCTCTTCATACTTGGGTTCACACCGCCAACTAACACCCATGTATGAAAAGAGGTGAAACGACGTCGTCCGCTTCGCCCGCTCCGTCCGTCAGTTGGCGGTGTGGCCTGCGCTTAAATGTTTTATGGTGTAATGTTGCAAATGAATCGTGAACATTAGTTGCTAAGTTTGTTTTAACTAAAATATACGAATACAGATGGCATAGAACGTTAAAATAAGGGCTATGAAGTGAGAGAGGTTTGTCAAATGTAAGTGAAAATGAGTTCGCAAAATCATTTTCCTTTCGATCGTGTGCCTGTAAGTGTAATGAAGTACAAATTATGACGACGATAAAATTAGTCTGGTCTTAGATTAATATTGATGAAAATGAGAAAGAAAATACTTCTACAGATATTAAAAATTAAATTCTACAATAAATTTTAAAGTACTGAACGCCATTAGACATAGCAACAGAGATTTGGTAACATTGTGCAAAAAAAAAGTGTGAGTATACACTTTTTAGGGTTCTTTTAACAATACATATTGTTACGAATTGAAAATAACGCCATCTATCAGTGAATGGGAGAACTACATGAGATTAGATGTATCGGTTGTTTAAGGCTGTTTCATCTATCCTCTAATAGATGGCGTTGGTGTAAATAGAACATTTACGCGACATCTAGAAACACGTTACACGTTTCCAGAAATTTCGTGAGTCGTCTCGAAAAGTCTAGTGATGTTATCCGGCCAGTATAAATAGAGTGCGAGCGAACGGACCGGACAGTTCAATTGAATACGGAAAGCGATCAACATCAAGCGAAGGAGAAATAAGTCGAAAGTGTTGTTCTAGTGGTGTGAATAGTGTGTTTATTAGTGAAGTGAAAATTAAGTGTGTGTATCTAGTGTTATTGTGTTAGTGAATAAAGTGCAGTTTTTCTGGCATAGTGTATATAATTTATCGTCGAACCCCCAGCTCGTAACAAATTGGTGTCAGAAGTGGGATAAATTATGCCGGTTATGCCGAAGGAAGAAACTGACGGAGTGCGTACCCGGAACCAGCGCCAGCAAGACCTGGACCAGAGACGCTTCGGAGACGTTCCTTCTCCATCGTCTGGTGGATCAGGCGACTCCGCGGCTGCAGTGGAGCCTGCAAGCGCACACTCCATGGCGGTGCCCGACATCGCGGCTCTGATGGCGTTCATGCAGGAGCAGGCCCGCCGTCAAGAGGAGCACACGCGCCACCTGGAGGAACAGCTACAGCGCAACAAGGAGGAGCGGGCTCGCCTTCAAGAGGAGCACGCGCGCCGCATGGAAGAACAGCGACAGCGCGACAAGGAGGAGCAGGATCGCCGTCAAGATGAGCAGGACCGCCGTCAAGAGGAGCAGGCTCGCCGTCAAGAGGAGCACGCGCGCCGCCTAGAGGAACAGCTACAGCGCAACAAGGAGGAGCGGGCTCGCCGTCAAGAGGAGCAGGCCCGCCGTCAATAGGAGCAGGCTCGCCGCCTGGAGGAACAGCTGCAGCGCGACAAGGAGGAGCAGGCCCGCCGTCAAGAGGAGCAGGCCCGCCGTCAAGAGGAGCAGGCTCGCCGTCAAGAGGAGCACGCGCGCCGCCTAGAGGAGCAGCTGCCGCGCGACAAGGAGGAGCACGCCCGCCGTCTGGAGGAACAGCTGGTGCTCATGAAGGACCTCAGCGCCGCAGTGGGGAAGGATTTGAAGGCGGTCAAGGAGGAACTCCAGCAGCACGAGGCCCGTATCAGCGACATTGAGAAGCGTGTACACGACCAGCTCGAGACCCGTATTGCCAGATTGGAGAAGAAATTGCGTGGGCTTGAGACCAACGACGTTACACTTGCAGCTGTGGCGCCCTCGCCTCGTTGGTTTAAGGTTCCACCCTTTGATGGCTCGTCATCGTGGGTTGCATACAAGGTTCAGTTTGAGGCCGTAATGCGAGCGAATGGGTGGGACAACGAACAGGCCTTCACCGCCCTAACCTTGGGCCTTCGTGATCAGGCCTTGACGGTGTTGGAGGCACTCGGGCAAGACGCCACCTACGAGAAGCTTCTGGAGGCGTTGGAGGCGAGGTACGGAGACGCGCACCTCGAACATGTGTATCGTGCTCAGCTGAAGGACAGGACACAGCGCACCGGAGAAACTCTGCAGCAGTGGGCTCTGGAGGTGGAAAAGCTGGTCAGGAAGGCATACCAGTCGTCGCCTGCACTGATTGACGAGAACCTCGTACAAACATTTACCGATGGGATCCGTGACCTGGAAGTTAGAGCAGCGGTAAGACTTGGGCACTTCAAGTCCCTGAAGGCAGCCTTATCCTACGCTCTGGAGGTGGAAGCAGCGCGTCACGAGGATCGAACTTACCGTATTAGGGAAGTTGTTTCTTCACCATGGTGCTACAACTGCGGGGAAAGAGGCCATATCCGCTTGAGCTGCCCAAAGCGTAAGCGGCACGGTGGTACCCTGTCTCCACCAAAGGGGTCACCTAACGTACCTGTCTGGCGGCAAGAGCAACGTAGCGCAGATGCTCTGACAGGTAGGGCTTACCCCGACCAACGCAAACACTGTGCAAGACAGGAAGCGACGCCGGCAGCGCTAGTGAGAATGTTGAAGACGGATCTGAGCGACAGATGGAAAGAAGCTCTGCAGAGTGCCCAGCAAGAAGACAAGGACGTACAGCCGATTCTCGAATGGAAGAAATCAGGCGCTCCTAGGCCCAAATGGAGTGATATCGCAGCAATGAGCCCTGTCACCAAAGGTTATTGGGCACAGTGGGAAAGCTTGGTTGTCCAGGATGGAGTTCTGTGCCGCAAATGGGAAAACGCTCGAGGTAACCAATGCCATCTGCAAATGGTAGTGCCCAAGACTAAGGTGCCGGAAGTACTGCGGCTCTATCACAATGGTGCTTCGGGAGGTCACATGGGTGTTAAGAAGACGCTTACTAAGGTCCGAGAGCGGTTTTATTGGCTCCACTGTCGGAACGACGTCGAGGATTGGTGCCGCAAATGCACAAGTTGTGCGGCTGTCAAGAGGCCACCCATTCGTAGCAGAGGTGCATTCAAGGTGTGCAATGTAGGAGCTCCATGGGAGTCGGGACGGCGGATATCTGGGAGGATGAGGACTCGCTGCGTTCGGAGGGCGAACAACAAGGGCTTCGATGAGGGGTTATTGGTGTGGCTTCATGGCCCAGTACGAAGCAAAGGCAAATCGCTTAAGTTACAAGCCAGATGGGACGGGCCATATCGCATAATTACCAGGATGAACGACGTTACCTATCGAATCCAGAAGGGGTCGCGAGGTGCACCGAAGATAGTTCATGTGGACCGGTTGGCTCGTTACTATGGGTCCCACGATGTTCGAGACGAACACGTTTAAGAGGGAGGCCGTGTTACGAATTGAAAATAACGCCATCTATCAGTGAATGGGAGAACTACATGAGATTAGATGTATCGGTTGTTTAAGGCTGTTTCATCTATCCTCTAATAGATGGCGTTGGTGTAAATAGAACATTTACGCGACATCTAGAAACACGTTACACGTTTCCAGAAATTTCGTGAGTCGTCTCGAAAAGTCTAGTGATGTTATCCGGCCAGTATAAATAGAGTGCGAGCGAACGGACCGGACAGTTCAATTGAATACGGAAAGCGATCAACATCAAGCGAAGGAGAAATAAGTCGAAAGTGTTGTTCTAGTGGTGTGAATAGTGTGTTTATTAGTGAAGTGAAAATTAAGTGTGTGTATCTAGTGTTATTGTGTTAGTGAATAAAGTGCAGTTTTTCTGGCATAGTGTATATAATTTATCGTCGAACCCCCAGCTCGTAACAATATTGTAAATATTCAGTCAAATACGTTAGGAAAAGAAACTAATAATCATCATTTAAATCGAAAGTCTTGGACAACAACTGTAACAACGCAAGAATGATGATAACATTGAAGGACGTATCCATAATATTAATAGGTGTAAGCATTGTTGTGCAAAATGTATAAAATTCTTTTACTCGGAGTCAAATATTACGATTTTACATACATACAAACATAGACGCACGCTTGTTTCCCGGAGGGGTAGATAGAGACTACGGAACGCCATTTGCAACGATCCTGACATATCTCTCTTGCTTCATTCACTCCCATCAAATTCCTCATGCATGCTCTTCTGTTTAGGGTACTTTAAATGTTTAAAAAATTGTTTTCTTGTTAAGTACTTGTGTATGATTTGGGTTAACTTTATTTTCGGTAACAAACATTCAAAACTGGTAAAATAAAAAGTCTATTAAAAAACGGAGGAAACATCTATCACAGAGTGAAAATCGTCTCAAAAGAATAAAAAGTAATATATGCAAAAAATCTGTATAACCTCAAAAAGCAATCACAATCTTCCACAAACGACGTAAACAGAAAACACACACAGAACGCGAACTGTGTGGCCTCAAAACTGAAACAAAAGACTATATCCCGTCTTTTGATGGCAATTTTTTGTTTACGGCTGTAAAACAAGTGACAGGACAAATAAATCAGCGTGGCAGGAAAATATTTATCGCAACTGGCTAGTGGGAGAAAATTGTACATTGTAACCGAATGTGTGTGAGTGAGTGCATGTATGTGAACATTGTGGAATATGTGTACTGTAATGGTGATAGTTTGGAAAAATGTCAGTGGAATGAGACTGCAGAAATCCGGACGTGTTAAGTGCATGAAGTTTTGTCAAGTAGTTTTTCATCATCTGTTATTTTACAATGTGTGATATGTAATATATAATAAGTTAGTGATTAAGAAAGTGGGTGTGTGTTAAAATCAGAAAACATTTGTCTTTTAATATCATCATTGAACTTTCGGATTGGGGCTTTAGTTTAATTTTTTAGTCTTACCTGATATGATAGATCAACAAGCTGTTCCAGGGACTGACTTTTGAGCAAAAAGTTATCTCAGTAGCATCAAATATTGAGGACTAAGTGATAAGTGATGAGAAAATCAAATTTACACCCAGGTTCGTATAGAATAGAGTTTAATGTATGCTGCGCTTTAATACGTACTGAAAGATAGTATCGTGCACTGATACAAGATACTAAACTTATCACAAACCATAACAGCATCAGTCCAGTAAGTACTGATACTGAATGGTCTGTTGGTGTAATGGTTTGTGAACCTGAGTGCCAGGCCGAAGGTCGTGGCTTCGATTTCCACCCAGGACAAATCGTGACGTTACGTGGTAATTATATTGTTTTGCCCAGAAAAATATATCAACAGTATAGATGTCCGTCCTATTGTAATATAAACGCAGGATTTTGATCCAATAACCCAAAACTCTATCCCTAAATGTAATAAGCGCAAACTACGTCCCAACAGAAATAACTTTATTTGAATATCTTGTTTCTCCTATGTCATCCCCAAAGGAATAATTCCACTTCGAGAGATAGGACATTAGTATTCCTCTAAGCAAAGTCAATACCAATCGATATGTCGCTAAGAGACCTGTAGATAGTTTAGACGATTTAAAAATGTCGATCAAAGCAAATGCGATTGTTCACGGCAAATAATTGTATTTAAATAGAGGTAGACTGTGAAAAATGAAGGTGAATGATAAAATATTGAGTTGCGTAAATTCGCATATGAACAGAGTTGCTTAGGTGCCTGAGTAGGTACCTGATAGGAGATATGTCTATTGAAGTCAAATTACCTTGAGTTTCTTCAGTAAGATGACTTTGTAAAAGCTTTTGCAGAGGCATGCGATCCTCTCCTTTTTGGAAACATTCATCCCTTTGGGAAAACATAGATTATGTTATTCGGCACACCTTGAGCAAAATTCTAAATATTGACATGAACGTCAATCCTTCTACTCAATAAAATAATACTTTGAAGGCGTAAAAAATGAGTGTAAATTGTAATAATAGGTTAAGAAATTATTTACAATTTAATAGTTATTTATATCTAATGTTAATATAATTATTTTGGATTTTAATTAAGATTTGCATGTCACAGTTTGACAAAATGTATATGGCTCCTATTATATATTTCAACTTATGTACCTACATTTTATGCAAATAAAAAAATATTATTATTATAACGACCGAGTGTGGCTTCAAGCAACTTTGCCAGTTCGCTTAGGCGGCCTCGGTGTTCGCAAAATTACTGATGTAAGTCTACCAGCGTTTTTGGCCTTGGTTCACGGCACTAAGGAATTGACCAGGAAAATTCTAGAACCCACACTGGTTAATTCTGAGGTGCCGTGCATGACTGATGCCATTAACGCTTGGAAAATGGCTTGCCCGTGCTCTGACTTACACCGGAATCTATTCTCTCAGAGACAATGGGACGGGCCGCTCTGTAGCAAGATGAGAGATTATCTTTTAAATACTGCACCTAGTGTTGCAGAGCGCGCCCGTTTGTTGGCTGTGGGAGAGTGGGAATCGGGGAATTATGGCTTCAAGCACTTCCATCGTCCAACATAGGAACTATGTTATATGCGATACAACTTTCCGCATCGCTTCTTGCCTGCGTTTGGGAGCTGTTTGCGTTTCTCCGCATCGCTGTCACTGCGGCGAAGCCGTCGACAGTCTTGGCCACCATGGCCTATCGTGCAAGAGGAGTGCAGGGCGTATTTCCCGACATACCCACATTAACGACATACTCGGTCGAGCTCTTGCCACCACCGGAGTACCAGCTCATCTCGAACCTAATGGTTTGGTACGCGACGATGGGAAGAGACCAGACGGTATGATGTTATTACCTTGATAGATGGGTAGGCCTCTGGTGTGGGACGCGACATGTGTCGATACCCCTGCGCCATCACATCTTTCAAGTACAGCTGGATCACCTGGCGCTGCTGCTGCATTGGCGGAAACCCTCAAACGGCGCAAATACGGAAACATGGCAGGTAATTACATTTTTGAGCCGTTTGAGGTCAAAACGCTGGGGCCATGGGGCCCTAGTGCACGCGCATTATACAAAGAAATCGCCAGAAGGCTGATCGATGCTTCCCGTGACCAGAGGGCTGGTTTATATCTCACTGAGAGAATAAGCATTGCCATTCAACGTGGCAATGCTGCCAGCCTTCTGGGCACCCTACCGCTCGACAGCGCTGCGGAGGAATTTTTTGACGCGTCGTAGTTGGTAATTTTTTATTATATTTTATTTACTTTTCTTTTCATTATTTTGCTTTTTTATAGTTTAGGATAGTTTTGTTATATAATTAGTTTGATTTTACTGTACATTATAATGTTAATCCTACTTATAGATCAATTATAATGTAAATATTGTGTTTGGCGGTAATTCAATATGACTGTAGTTATTATAAAATATATTTTTGAGCATTATCGCAAACACTACAGACATTATTATTAAGCTGTCGGTCCCGGCTGTCATGAAGATCTTTGACAGTCGTTACAGGGCGTCAGTACCTTCTATATAAACTGACTCTAGTCTAAACCATGGAATATCGCTATCCCTTCACGTTGTGGAGGTCAGACAGGCAATCGCTCTGTGGAAAAGCTATTATTCAGCTAAACCCGGTTAGACTAGTAAGCGGATCCCAGATTGAAACTGGGATAACGCTAAGAGGATGATGACTACAGACATTACAAGTAAGTACCGCACTTTGCAGCGGTATTGTCGTCACTTGTTTTAGTCGCTAGTTTTACACGTAGTCTACAAAACACTAAATATGAGGGGACTGAAAACAATAAGTTATTTCAAGTACTTATAAAATTCCATTCAAATTATTCCAAACTTTGCCCTTCCAACTCGAACTTAAAATTTTCGAAGTTTCAAATTCCAAGATCATTCATTAATTACTACAAGTCCCAGATGACAAGTGGGACTTAATCATCCGCAGAACTTATTCATACGGCAGATATAAACTGGAACGATGCATGGTAATGTGTATTAAGTCGAAATATGAAGTTTTTGAAGTGTTTCCTGCTAAGAAGTTATTTTGAGTATGTAGATAATGACCCAAATTTTGATTTGTACCCTAATTAATATAAAAAATAGTCAGTCGTCAAATTCAAGATGCATACGCGTTACGTCCTAGGATATCCGATAAACGGTAATGAAATCCTGAACTCAGTACCAGAACAATCACCCCCCGGTGGGATCTCCACCTTGTCGTGGTGGGGGGTCTCAGTAACCGTGGTTAAGGCACCCACGGTGAAGTTAAGCGAGATCCTGGGAGTGGACGCTCCGCGTGGACTTGATGGAGGCCTGCGCAGGATACGTTCAAAGGTGCGGGTGCGGGGGACAGTTCTGTTTGTCCCTCGCAGTTGGGCGCGGTCGCGGGAGAGAGGCGTGTCGGTGTTGCGTTGCCGCACGCCCTATCTCCCAAATTACCAAATGGGAGCGCACCATTTTTTGCGTCGCAGTGGAGCCGCAGAGGAAGAGGAGATGCGGTGTTGTCAGGTTCCTCCCTATCCTCTGCGGCCGTTTTAGTGCCTGCGGACGGTGACCACTGGGGCCCCATCCGCCAAAAGGCAAAGAGGCGGCGAAGTGTCCGCGCCGCGGGATCCACACCTCCTCCGCCAGTCCCAAGCCCGTTCGATCACACTCCGGCCGTGTTGGCGTCGATTTGAGATGGCTCATAAGGAGAGTTTCCAACGCTTTACAAAAAGAAATCGTACTAGAACATTGATCACAAAGACCTGCCAGGTTCTCTTACGACTTACAAGAGCCGAGTCGAAATATCAATAAATAGTTATATTAGTTCTTTATAACGACGTGGTATTCATATCATGATCAGTAGCTTTACATCGAATTCTAGATTCAAGCAACTTCAAGATTCAATCGAATGGCGGACCATTGGCATACTGATTGGAACTCTTCGGATTCTACACCAAGCAAAGTGTCAAAAGCGTCAATCGTATCGTTCACGCTAACGTAAAATTTATTCACACTAGGCTGTTAATTCTTGACTGTATATTATGTGGTATGGTATAAGAGTCTTATATTATTATGGTCTATAATAAATTTCGCCCGATATAATAATTTCGTATTTGAATACAACTTGCAAAAGTCATATTAATTTATATCTAGCGATAGACGCTAGATATAAATTAATATGACTTTTGCCTATCCTTTTCAGACATCAGTCAATGGACGTATAACACGCCTTAGGGAACTTTTGGCCTTCGTGCTATGAATAGCAAATGCGTAGGTAGTCAGTTGTCATAGTCATAAGCGTCAAAAGCAAGTTCCAGAAATATTCGAAGTGGCTCCCAGCCTTTGCTCTTGAATATGCAAACCTTTCGAATGACTCCTCATCTGATATATAAATTTTTCCTTACGTCTCCAGAGAAACAAGAAAATTTATTACAACTGTCATGTATGATATAAAAGAGTGAATTATATGTGTCACAATCCAATTTTGAGACTGGGTGACTGAGCAAAGAGGGATTGCGGTCGCAGTATCTTAATGGGGTAAGTTTTTGAGGAGTACCTCTAGTTTTGGACCGAGGTGTTCCCCGTAGTAATGACTTTATGTTATCAACGTATATTAAATATAAAGGATTAATTCAGTTGTTTTATACATATATTCACACAACGTTCATTGAGTTAAACTTTACGGTATATTTTAATTTTGGCTCTAGTTTTGTGCTGTAAATAATGAGAAATGGATGTAAAAAACTACTGAGTGGTTGTGGATACACAGATGTGACACGTAATTCAATTACAAGTAAAAAATAGGAGAAAATGTTATTGAGTTTCACAGCAAGACATAGTTTAGTGTTTCGTAGTTTAATCAAATACGTTATCCTCCTACCGTTGTCCTAAAAGTAACCCGGGGTCCACTTATTAGTCTAACCGGATTAGACTGAATATTAGCTGTTCCACAGAGCGACTGCCTGTCTGACCTCTGGAACCCAAAGGTATAGCAATATTCCATGGTTAAGGCCAGCAGCTAATGAATGTACGGACATGAAATAAATGTACGGTGCAACCGTACAGTCAGTATATTCTGAGGTACTGACTCCCTATAGCGACTGTCGAAGATCTGCATTACAGCTGGGACCAACGTTTCAACGTTCTCTACGCGGTTCTAGGCAACAGATACTAATCAATGTAAAACGGATGATTATATACGCAAAATCATTAGTAAATTGAACTTCATACCATTGGGTCAGATAAAATGCTTCTAAATCAACATAAAATGATTGCCATTGTACTTAAATTATGCTTTCTAAAGCTTAAAAAGTTGGCTCATACAAAGTCAATAGTGTCAAAGCAGAATTTTTGCTTGGTTCAAAGAGTTTGAGCACTCTTTTTTATGAAAAAGCTTGTTATGAAGTAAAGCGCTTCAAGTTCATCCGAGTTAAATATTGCTTTGTACGTCCATGTGATTAATAAATGATTTGACTTTGATTTTTACGAAAATGAACAATTAATATAATTCAAGCTCTACTGATCATAGTGGTTTAATTTAAATAGTTGAATAAAAATATGTAGACAGAGGTATAAGGACTGCCTAGGCTATATCTTTCAGAATAAATAAAGAACACGCTTAAATAAATTTGGAATGACTAATATTTTTTATTACAACTACAAAAATCGTTTACATTATTGAATATTTCTAGAAGAATTCAGTTTCTTTATAAGAAAAGTTATTCTCTTGAAAAATAATGATATTCTTAAGTAAATAAATATTTAAACCCTTATAAATGGCTATCAGAAACGTCGAGTGACTAAATCAAGGATATACTGGACGCCGATGGACTTGACCATGACTGTGTTTATAGTTCAATAACATCATAATAACGAATATGTAATTTTTTTACTCTAACGAAGTCCATGCTAGGTTTGAAAATGTTATTGTTCATAAAAGATCTCCAGGAATTAAAGTGTCTAGGTCTTATTCGAGTTTTTACATAATTGGCGAATAAGACCTAGACAAAAAAAAATACATATTCGTTATTATGATGTTATTGAACTATAAACACAGTCATGGTCAAGTCCATCGGCGTCCAGTAAAATTATCCTTGATTTAGTCACTCGACGTTTCTGATAGCCATTTATAAGGGTTTAACTATTTATTTACTTTAGAATATCATTATTTTTCAAGAGAACATCTTTTCTTATAAAGAAACTGAATTCTTCTAGAAATATTCAATAATGTAAACGATTTTTGTAGTTGTAATAAAAAATATAAGTCATTCCAAATTTATTTAAGCGTGTTCTTTATTTATTCTGAAAGATATAGCCTAGGCAGTCCTTATACCTCTGTCTACATATTTTTATTCAACTATTTAAATTAAACCACTATGATCAGTAGAGTTTGAATTATATTAATGGTTCAATTTCAAAAAAATCAAAGTCAAATCATTTATTAATCACATGGACGTACAAAGCAATATTTAACTCGGATGAACTTGAAGCGCTTTACTTCATAACAAGCTTTTTCATAAAAAAGAGTGCTCAAACTCTTTGAACCAAGCAAAAAATCTGATTTGACCCTATTGACTTTGTATGAGCCAACTTTTTGAGCTATAGAAAGCATAATTTAAGTACAATGGCAATCATTTTATGTTGATTTAGAAGCATTTTATCTGACCCAATGGTATGAAGTTCAATTTACTAATGATTTTGCGTATATAATCATCCGTTTTACATTGATTAGTATCTGTTGCCTAGAACCGCGTAGAGAACGTTGAAACGTTGGTCCCAGCTGTAATGTAGATCTTCGACAGTCGCTATAGGGAGTCTGTACCTCAGAATATACTGACTGTACGGTTGCACCGTACATTTATTTCATGTCCGTACATTCATTAGCTACTGGCCTTAACCATGGAATATTGCTATCCCTTTGGGTTCCAGAGGTCAGACAGGCAGTCGCTCTGTGGAACAGCTAATATTCAGTCTAATCTTGTTTGACTAATAATTGAATTACGTGTCACATCTGTGTATCCACAACCACTCAGTAGTTTTTTACATCCATTTCTCATTATTTACAGCACAAAACTAGAGGCAAAATTAAAATATACCGTAAAGTTTAACTCAATGAACGTTGTGTGAATATATGTATAAAACTACTGAATTAATCCTTTATATTTAATATACGTTGATAACATAAAGTCATTACTACGGGGAACACCTCGGTCCAAAACTAGAGGTACTCCTCAAAAACTTACCCCATTAAGATACTGCGACCGCAATCCCTCTTTGCTCAGTCACCCAGTCTCAAAATTGGATTGTGACACATATAATTCACTCTTTTATATCATACATGACAGTTGTAATAAATTTTCTTGTTTCTCTGGAGACGTAAGGAAAAATTTATATATCAGATGAGGAGTCATTCGAAAGGTTTGCATATTCAAGAGCAAAGGCTGGGAGCCACTTCGAATATTTCTGGAACTTGCTTTTGACGCTTATGACTATGACAACTGACTACCTACGCATTTGCTATTCATAGCACGAAGGCCAAAAGTTCCCTAAGGCGTGTTATACGTCCATTGACTGATGTCTGAAAAGGATAGGCAAAAGTCATATTAATTTATATCTAGCGTCTATCGCTAGATATAAATTAATATGACTTTTGCAAGTTGTATTCAAATACGAAATTATTATATCGGGCGAAATTTATTATAGACCATAATAATATAAGACTCTTATACCATACCACATAATATACAGTCAAGAATTAACAGCCTAGTGTGAATAAATTTTACGTTAGCGTGAACGATACGATTGACGCTTTTGACACTTTGCTTGGTGTAGAATCCGAAGAGTTCCAATCAGTATGCCAATGGTCCGCCATTCGATTGAATCTTGAAGTTGCTTGAATCTAGAATTCGATGTAAAGCTACTGACCATGATATGAATACCACGTCGTTATAAAGAACTAATATAACTATTTATTGATATTTCGACTCGGCTCTTGTAAGTCGTAAGAGAACCTGGCAGGTCTTTGTGATCAATGTTCTAGTACGATTTCTTTTTGTAAAGCGTTGGAAACTCTCCTTATGAGCCATCTCAAATCGACGCCAACCCGGCCGGAGTGTGATCGAACGGGCTTGGGACTGGCGGAGAAGGTGTGGATCCCGCGGCGCGGACACTTCGCCGCCTCTTTGCCTTTTGGCGGATGGGGCCCCAGTGGTCAACGTCCGCAGGCACTAAAACGGCCGCAGAAGATAGGGAGGAATCTGACAACACCGCATCTCCTCTTCCTCTGCGGCCCCACTGCGACGCAAAAAATGGTGCGTTCCCATTTGGTAATTTGGGAGATAGGGCGTGCGGCAACGAAACACCGACACGCCTCTCTCCCACGACCGCGCCCAACTGCGAGGGACAAACAGAACTGTCCCCCGGACCCGCACCTTTGAACGCATCCTGCGCAGGCCTCCATCAAGTCCACGCGGAGCGTCCACTCCCAGGATCTCGCTTAACTTCACCGTGGGTGCCTTAACCACGGTTACTGAGACCCCCCACCACGACAAGGTGGAGATCCCACCGGGGGGTGGGGGGTGATTGTGCTAGTACTGAGTTCAGGATTTCATTACCGTTTATCGGATATCCTAAGACGTATCGCGTATGCATCTTGAATTTGACGACTGACTATTTTTTATATTAATTAGGGTACAAATCAAAATTGTGGTCATTACCTACATACTCAAAATAACTTCTTAGCAGGAAACACTTCAAAAATTTCATATTTCGACTTAATACACATTACCATGCATCGTTCCAGTTTATATAGCGAGTGCCATTTCGCGCACGATATTAAGACGAGCGATGACAAATTGTCTTCCCAGTCTGTTTTCCCGCTCATTTTAGCGGAATTATAAAAGCATCTTACAGGCAAAGTGCGGTCGTTGAAAACTCTCGGCATAATAAATGAGGAAGAAACACGGTTTTATGTTAAAATAAATGATGCCACAGTGAATGAAATAATGCCACAGTGCAGAAAAAAGACGTTTAATTGGGTTAAAAGGCAATAAAGAGTTGGGCGGCAACCGGGCCCCCAAAAGACTGTCTCTAAAACTTTAATATAAATAGTATTACGAGGCTGAGTTTGGTAAAATGAATTTAATTTTATTTTTTTGGGTGCGTTGTTTCGTTTACACTTCTTTTCGAGCGAATGAGCTTGTGAGTTCGATGCTTAAGTCGCAAAGTATTTCTGCAAATTCTTTGTAAAAGTACAGAGCCTGTTCACTACATGACATACGCCTGCACTGCTCAGGTATTTTCAAGGAGACTAAGGTGAAGAATGTTTTAAAAACTTCAGATTTATTTGCCATTTTGTTTCCGTTCAGAACAAGTGGTCTAAAACGTACTCTAAAATAAGTACCAACTCGGAAAACAAGTATCATATCAAAACAAATATCAAGTAAGATAAAATCAACAGAACACATGAAAAACATACTACCATTTCACCATTATCTTTTAATGAAACTTCACAATCCGACCTCATTTGATTCACATCCATCTCCGCGTGCTTGACGCACGATCAATAAAGAAAACTTTATCACAATACTGTCAGGTTTTGTATGTCGATGCTCCAGTTTTTTTTCCTCTCAATACGTTCATTATATCTGCCTTCAATGCCTACTTGATGTCTATCGGTTTTCATACAGTGAACGAGTGGTTGAGATTCAGCTGTAAAAGTCAGGTAGATGGAACTACCTGACTTTTACAGCTGAATCTCAACCACTCGTTCACTGATGTTGTTGCATACAATGCATACGTTCAGTTAGTTACGTTCATAAGTTCAGGTGGCGCCACTCGTCACTATAACATAAGCTCCGCGAATTTCAGAATTGTTAAAATAGTAAAAGAACGTTTTAACAAGTTAACCAGTGATTAAAGTACAACAATAGTGACAATAACTGTGTGGAAACGTTTTAGAAAAGTTCTGTGAAGAAACAGCCAAAATAAACAGTGAACTTAAAGTGCAATGTAAACAAACGTTCAGTGAACTCAAACAGCAAAACTGTACATAAACATTATAATAAACAATATTAATTACATAAATGTGAAATAAAACAGTTTTATAGACCAATACAGTGTGAAATAAGACTAGACAGTTAATTTTATTCAAACCAAAGTGACATTGACACAAGTGACTTTATTTGACACGACAATGATGAGCTTACCGGATTCCACACTAAATTCTTGACTTAAAACTAAACTTAAACAGGCCTCTAAAGAATTACAAAGCGCGCACGAAGAAATTGAAAACCTACATACATACATACATAGACTCACGCCTGTTTCCCCGAAGGGGTAGGCAGAGGCATATTAAACGCCGGCTTTTCGCCAGTGTTTTGATCCCACGTAATAGGTGGCGAGCCTATTGCCGCTTATCGGGATATTTTGTTTGCCAGAGCCTCGTCCGTTGATCGGCAGGTGCACCGCTTGCAGGTGAGGTTGGCTTGGGACCCTAAGTTCATGGTGGGAACCCTATGCAGCCTTGAAAACCTAAACTCGGGGAATTACATGCTCAAGGAAGATTTAGATAAATATATCAAGCTAGTAGAAACATACAAGAATGTAACTATTACAGACACTTTAACGTCACTGTCAGGACGCAAGCAACGGAAGCCAAAAGTAAATAAAACCTTAACACCTGCCGTAAAATATTTGCAAGTATTTGCAAATACTCAGCAAAACAACTCTGAACAACCTACAAAATTATGCGAATAATTCTGTGGTATCAAGGTAAAAGGAGATGAGTCGAAAAATACAACTTTTCACCAGGGGCTAATAAAAAAACGATTAATTGTTTTATAAGATAAATGCTGTTTAATCAAAAATGTGAACATATAATTAATACAAATTTGTTTTAATTGACATTTTACAATCTAGTAGTCTTTTACATGTTATCAAAAAATAATAATTATTAATAAATTATTAAAATAATTGACATATCTCTTTTTTCATAACAAGAAAAAATTATAAAAAACCCTTCTATTGATTCGTCTCTTTATGTGTTATTTATTTATGTATTGAACATTAATAGGTTTTAATTATTTTTACATAAATCATGCCACCTGACTCGAGAGAGACAGATGAAAGCACATCAATTGCTTCGATTCAGTCAAAGCTTTTACCACATCATTCATCGACCTCTTCATGCATGAAGCAATGATGGGCCATAGTCTCTCTCGAGTCAAAAGCAGTTGTAGCCTAGTGGATATACCAACAGACTGCCATGCAGAGGGTATCGGGTTCGAATCCCAGGCGCGCACCACTGACTTTTCGTTATATGCGTATTGAATTAGCCGTCGGTCCCGGTTGCCATGAAGATCTTTGACAGTCGCTATAGGGAGTACCTATCTCTGAATAAACTGACACTAGTCAAAGCCATGGAATATCGCTATCCATTTGGGTTGCGGAGGTCAGACAGTAGCACTCGCTCTGTGGAAAAGCTAATATTCAGTCAAATTCGGTTAGACTAGTAAGCGAACCCCGGGTTGAAACTGGGATAACGCTAGGAGAAAAAAGAGTCTCTCTCAAGTCAGGTGTCATGAATATGTAAAAATAATTAAAACCTATCAGTATTTTTTTATTTCACTACATAAATAAATAACACATAAAGAGACGACTCAATAGAAGGGTTTTTAAAATTTAATATTTAAATGTACATACATACATACATACATAGTCTAACGCCTATAACCCCGAAGAGGTAGGCACATTTCCAGACTCCGTGCTGCTACTGAGAATTTCGTGACAGAAAAACCCAATAACACTGCCCGACCCAGGAATCGAACCCGGGAGCTCTCGATCCCACGCGCACATTTATGCCGCGAGACCAACGAGGCAGTCGTATAGGGTTTGATGTTGAGTTTTCCGTCTCTACGCAAAGATGGTATTTGCATCATGTTATACCTTAGTCGCCTCTTACGACACCCACGGTGGGGGGTGGTGACACTTGTATTCTATGCCGTCAACCACACAAATGTGAAATACCAAAAATAAATGAAATGAAATGAAATGAAATAGAAATGAAATGAAATAGTTCTTTATTTCGTATAAACTTTGCAAGTACTTACGAAACGTCATTTAAAAAGAGCATTTTATACAATTATTTTTGTGTGCCGAATTAGAACAGCTCAATCCCAAGCGTTTTGGTCGTCTTTATATTCAGATATTTTATAGTATGCTTTTGAACATAATTTCGCTTTAACAATAATTTTGAACTTATTTATAGACAAGTTTCTTAAATTATGAGGGAGCTTGTTATAAAAGCGTATACATTGCCCCATAAAACAGCTACTTATTTTGTGGAGACGAGTGCTATGAACTACCAGATTATTCTTGTGTCTCGTATTTACAGAATGTATATCACATTTTTTACTAAATTTGTCAATATTTTTATGTACATATAACAGATTTTCATAAATATATTGTGATACAACAGTGAGAATGTTTATTTCTTTGAATTTTTCTCTTAGAGTAACTCTTGGACCGAGGTTATAAATTCCCCTTACAGCTCTTTTCTGTAGAACGAATATTGTATTTAGGTCTGCAGCACTCCCCCAGAGAAGAATCCCATACGACATTAAGCTATGAAAATAACTGAAATAAACCATTCTAGCTGTTTCTAAATCTGTAAGGCGTCTAATTGTCTTAACTGCATAAGCTGCAGAACTGAGTTTGCCCGATAGCCTTTCAATATGTGGACCCCATTGTAGTTTGGTGTCGAGCATAATACCTAAAAACATGGTTGTCTCGACGGGCTCAATCCTAGATTCATATAATGCTTTAACCTTAAGCTTCGCTGAACTCCTCGATATCCGGATCTACATCTCGTGTGTTTGTACTTGTTTGTAATTGTAATTTATGACAGAATCACTTGATTTGCCCCTTCGACAGAAAGAAATCTCCTTAAACTCGGCCAAATTATCTAATTTTATTTTGAAGTGAACAATACCTGGTTCACGTTCACCACAAGTTTCTTCAGGATTACTGCGTCTTTAGACTTTTTATGGGCCAGGCTGCGGCTTATGATCTAATAGAGCTTTGGCATTCAATTATTGATGAAGCACTATAGAAAAACCGTATTTTGTTGGCACAACATTATTGCCATTGATTTTCCAATTATTTTACTGCATCTCTCCCCAGATCAGTGAGGTGCTGCAGAACATTGCAGTTTCCTTTGCAAGGGCGGAACATCAACTTCTGATCGGAGGGCCCGGGTTCGATTCCCGGGTCAGGCAAAAGTGTTACTCGGTTTTTCCGAATACTCAGTAGCAGCCCGGCGTCTGTTGATGTGCAATAGGCTCGCCCCCTATTACGTGGGACCTAAAAATTCATGGCGAAATGTGGGTGTAATATTTACACCTCTGTCTAACCCTTCGGGGATACAGGCGTGAGACTATAAATAAAAAAATATAAAAACATCATTGAAAAGAAAATTTGTTACAAATCGCATTCAATTTTCATTTGTAACTTTGTTATTTTTTATTTTACGACTAAATACTACGGGATCGAAGTTGTAGAGAATTTAATTTGCATCTCATCATGTTTAGAATTTTTTCCATGCGGCCTATAGTTTGCCAGATATACTACTAGAAAAGCCATTTGTACCACTTTTTTCAAGATGGCGGGACAAGGGCTGCAACCCACAAACTTGGATTTAACTTTAAACTTACCCCCTCTTGGCATCTATGAAATAAAATTGCGTCCGCTGTTAAGTGCACGCTAAGCCCAAAAAATTTAAAATTTCAATGGACTATAATACGAATTTAGGCACGAGTCGACTTACCTCACATTGCTCAATGTTATAAGTAAAGAATTACAAATGTAATAAGGAGATGAGTACACATGACTCCTTTTTACTTTTTATTTTTTGCTATTTATGACTAGACTCCATTTTGTTATTTGAGATTGACGAAATCAAAATACATTCAATTGACTTATCTCCTTTTTACCGTAAAACTTAGTGATCTACTTTATCCAACTGTGTAATTAGCTCATTTTTGGAATTTTTGACTCATCCCCTTTTACCTTGACACCACAGAATTATTAGAAACAGAAAAAACGCCTGATACAAAAAATAAGCAATCAATGACAATCACACCAATCAATAATAATAAGAACAATTGCAATTCTGTTAATAGGAAATTGGACGTAATAACTAGCGCCGCAAGAAATCTAATGACTGACCTAACTACTAATTCGGGAATAAAAACACCTACTGCACAGCATACAAAGAATGGGTTCAGACTATCCATGTCAAATTTCATCACAAACGGCTCGGTAGATTAGCCGTGTAGCATAGATATAAACAGATAATACTGAAAAATTACTTTTGTTTTCATGATCGTTGAATTTCAGGTAAAGATTCGTATGTAAGTATATTATTGAAGTTATGAAGAGCTTATATACCTACTAAATATAACAGCAGCAAAAATAAAATCTGAAAGCATTAAGTACCACAAAGTACATATTATCAGACAATCAGACCGGCCTCGCTGTGCTTAAGCGCACTAACTCATAGAATGCGCTTTTAATGACGCTGCGCTTAGGTCAGATATAACGTGATAACTTTTAACTATTCGTCCAAACTACTTACTGTAAAAGACAAAGCCAAGAAATCTATCAATTTTGAAAACATATATATATATATATATATATTTGATGTTATACTATTTTATTACAATAAAAAATGATGTAGTTAGATTATGTAGGTACTAAAAGGTAATTCGGTAACTTCTAGCTACCAGATCGCACCAATCTTCTCATCAATCTGGGGCATAGATCAGACAAATATAAAATCGTTGGGCAAGTGAAATTTCTATTATAATGTTTACTCTGGATACGCTACGCCAAAATTTGTTTTAGTTAATTTTATTTTCAAGTTTTTAGTTGTGTTGTTAGTTGATACTTCTCATTCTATTTTCATAGTGAGCCCTTTTCTACCAATCAAGCCCTGTCATTCAATACCCATATTGAGGTATTTGTGCAAAATAGGTAATCCGCCATTTTGTGGCGGCGGCCATCTTGGATTTTTCATAGTGAGCTCTATTTTACCATTCAAGCCCTTTTATTTCAGACCCATATTGAGGTATTCGTGGAAAATATGTAATCCGCCATTTTGTGGCGGCAGCCATCTTGGATTTTTCATAGGGAGCCCTAGTCTACAAATCAAGCCCTTTCATTCGATATGCATATAGAGGTATTCGTGGAAAATATGTAATCCGCCATTTGCAGCGACAGCCATCTTGGATTTTTCATAATGAGCTCGATTCTACGAATCAAGCCCTTTCATTTGATACCCATATTGAGGTATTTGTGGAAAATAAGTAATCCGCCATTTTTTGGCGGCAGCCATCTTGGATTTTTATAGTGAACCCTATTTTGCCAAACAAGCCCTTTCATTCGATACCCATATTGAAGTATTTGTGGCAAATATGTAATCCGCCATTTTGCGGCGACAGCCATCTTAGATTTTTCATAGTGAGCTCTATTCTACGAATCAAGCACTTTCATTTGATACCCATATTGAGTTATTTGTGGAAAATAGGTAATTCGATATTTTGTGGCGGCGGCTATCTCAGTTTTTTCATAGTGATCTTTATTCTACCAATCAAGCCCTTTCATTTGATACCCATTTTGAGGTATTTGTGGAAAATATGTAATCCACCATTTCGTGGCGGCAGCCATCTTGGATTTTTCATAGTGAACTCTATTCTACCAATCAAGCCCTTTTATTTCATACCCATATCGAGGCTTTTGTGGAAAATATGTAATCCGCCATTTTGCGGCGACAGCCATCTTGGATTTTTCGTAGTGAGCTCTATTCTACGAATCAAGCACTTTTATTTGATATCCATATTGAGGTATTGGTGGAAAATAAGTAAACCGCCATTTTGTGGCGGCAGCCATCTTGGATTTTTCATAGGGAGCCCTAGTCTACCAATCAAGCCCTTTCATTCGTTATCCATATAGAGGTATTTGTGGAAAATATGTAATCCGCCATTTGCAGCGACAGCCATCTTGGATTTTTCATAATGAGCTCTATTCGACGAATCAAGCTCTTTCATTTGATACCCATATTGAGGTATTTGTGGAAAAAAAAAATCCGCCATTTTTTGGCGGCAGCGATCTTGGATTTTTATAGTAAACCCTATTTTGCCAAACAATCCCTTTCATTCGATACCCATATTGAGGTATTTGTGGCAAATATGTAATCCGCCATTTTGCGGCGACAGCCATCTTAGATTTTTCATAGTGAGCTCTATTCTACGAATCAAGCACTTTCATTTGATACCCATATTGAGTTATTTGTGGAAAATAGGTAATCCGCTATTTTGTGGCGGTGGCTATCTCAGTTTTTTCATAGTGACCTTTATTCTTCCAATCAAGCCCTTTCATTTGATACCCATTTTGAGGTATTTGTGGAAAATATGTAATCCGCCATTTCGTGGCGGCAGCCATCTTGGATTTTTCATAGTGAAC
Source organism: Euclidia mi (assembly GCA_944739405.2). Taxonomy (NCBI): domain Eukaryota; kingdom Metazoa; phylum Arthropoda; class Insecta; order Lepidoptera; family Erebidae; genus Euclidia; species Euclidia mi. The sequence continues at coordinate 12,163,818 of OX123204.2, read as the reverse complement.
TCTATTCTACCAATCAAGCCCTTTTATTTCATACCCATATTGAGGTATTGGTGGAAAATATGTAATCCAGCATTTTGTGGCGGCAGCCATCTTGGATTTTTCATAGTGAGCCCTAGTCTACCAATCAAGCCCTTTCATTCGATATCCATATCGAGGCTTTTGTGGAAAATATGTCATCCGCCATTTTGCGGCGACAGACATCTTGGATTTTTCGTAGTGAGCTCTATTCTACGAATCAAGCACTTTCATTTGATATCCATATTGAGGTATTGGTGGAAAATAAGTAAACCGCCATTTTGTGGCGGCGGCCATCTTGGATTTTTCATAGTGAGCTCTATTCTACCAATCAAGCCTTTTCATTAGATACCCATATTGAGGTTGTTGTGAAGTAATATAATATGATCCGCCATTTTGTATCGGCGGCCATCTTGAAGTTACAATCATTTAAATATTATCTTTTAATTTTGATGACAATTTGAATGTAAAATACCAAATATCAGATCAATCTGTCATCATGAAGGGGGTAAAATTCCAATTAATAGCTTTCAGAGCTCAGGATTTTTGCCGACTTAGTTGATACTTTTCCTTATATTATGGCAACATTACACAAAATCTTTATAAATTGTAGCCTATGTATTATTCTGATGTATAAACTATATTATTGTAAATTTTCATCCAAATCCGTTCAGTAGTTTTTACGTGAAAGAGTAACAAACATCCATCCATCCATCCATCCAACCATCCATCCATCTATACATAAATCTTCACAAACTTTCACATTTATAATATTAGTAGGACTAAGCATCCATAAGGTGTTAGTAAAATTCTTAAAAAGCTATGTTAGTAATATGAACAGGAATCTTATTTTTTGAGAACATGTAACATATTCCAGTGCCTCCATATAGGACTTTCCAATTTTGTAGCAATGACTTTCAGGTACCTGGTGGGGCTGTATCGTACTCTACGCATCATAAACGCACTTCTTTTACGCAATATAGATGCAAAACTACCTATCTATGTTAGCCTCAGCAAACATCGTCGATACGCTACAGTATCGAGGCAGTCCCACCAGCATCCTGAAAGCATTGTTATATTGCAATCTAAGCGCACTAACAGGTCTCTGAGTGTGGATGCCCCACAGGCCGCAGGTGTAAAATGATTGAGCATAAGCTCGGAATAGCGTTGTTTTTACCTCAATGGAGCATTTAGCGAACCTGCGAGCCATCATAATATTACACCGAATTGCCATGCCTCTGCGCTCGCGCTCAATGTCTGGATCGTCACTGAGGTTTTCATCCAGGATATGGCCTTATTATTTAAATTGTACTACTCTTTTTAACGGTTCGTCGTTCAAGGTCACACAAGGCACGTATGTAGGTGTCAAATTACCCGCTTTGAAAACCTATTGACCTTATAAGCTAAGTAAATACGATTGAATAACAGTTTCTCTTACAACTGTTATTTAATTTCCTAGATTTCTTTTTAATAAAACGAAACCAAGAAGTTTGTCTGCTTTTATTTCAATACATTTGTAAGTTCTTTATAGTCTTGTGTAACAGACAGCAAGCTTACGTGCGCTGATTAGTAATGAGGATGGTCTTTGAGAAAAAGCGGAAAATCTATAAAGGTTAAAAGTTCGATGACTACTGTACGTCGAATGTTGGGACATAACCCAGTTTAAATTTATCGGCGTTTTTGTGGTATATGCCTTCCATTTATGGGTAAATTGCAATGAAGAGTTTAAGAAATTAAAGAGGTTGCTAATGTAATAACGGGTATAAGTGTATGCCTTGTTTGTGGTTTGCGTGACAGGTAAAAATTGTGGTACAAAATTAATATTTATTATTTTATTTTTTAAAGAATAACAAGTCAAATGTTTGGATTTGTGGTGTAAAGGAGTCTTCTTTTAGCATTTCTAATGTCCGTATTGCAATTTTTTACTAAAGAGCGTTCTAAGTATTAGAAAATAAATTATCGGCTACTTAAACCATAGCACATTGATTTTTTCCTACAGTTTTGATTATACTTAATTATTACGGATCCCTATTTTTCTAAAATAATATATAGCCTATGTTACTCGCAGATAATGTAGCTTTCTAATGGTGAATGAATTTTTTAAATCGGTCCAGTAGTTTTTGAGTTTATCCATTACAAACAAACAAAAATACAAATTTTTCCTCTTTATAATATTAGTGTAGATGTAGATGAAAAGTATTCTAATGTGACAGACAGGTCCGCACCAGAATGATCCGTAAAGCGGTCGCTGGACTGCGTCAAAAGAATGTCTATGTTGTATACCATTTTATTTTTGATTCGTGTCAATGTCAGGAGGAATCATCCGTTTATTTTTATTTATTTCTCTTAATTAGTTGATTTCAGTATATTCTAAATATTTTCTATCACTTTTAAAAGTACTTGCAGCCTACTATCAACGTACAGTCAATACTTTTGTAAGATATTTTGGTAACTATTGCCTTCAATTCCAGCCGTAACCAGCGACACATGCCAAATCCGCAATAAACAGGATACAATATTATTATAGTACCAACAAAAATATGAGCACAACATTGCCCTCACAAATTGTGTCCTTATGGTATTATAGGGGTCGAGTTCCGAATTTACGTAACGGAGTATACCTACTTAGTTACAAACAATCGCAGTTTTCTCAAGAACAATAATAAAAAAATAATGCTTATAAGAGAAGTAGAGTACTCGGAAATACCTTCGTAATCTGGAGTTGCCCGGCAATATTTACACCCGATGAAGTTCTGTGTCCAAAGCAGTTAGGATATTTTTAGAAGCATCGGTTATTAGGTGTATTTGGAAGCTTGGTGTCGAATTTGAATGGCACAGCCATAAAAATGAAATTTTAATTTTGAATTCTATATGCATTAAAATTTGGAGATCCAATATAAGCAGTGATACAAATTTCAAGCAACCGTTACAGACATAATAGGAATGCTTCGTAATGAAATATCTTTTGTAATCAGTGTTCGTCTTGAACAGACAAATTGGAAAATTATTGAGGAGCTTTCGGAAAGAGGAACCGTTTTAAATTAATTTCAAACGGTTCTAACCTTTGAATCTGAAGGATACGCCGCCACTTCTAGTTAAGAGGACGTTTGACAATTTACTTTCTACTCGCTTCTTGTTATGAATTTAGCACAACTTTAATATAAGAGAATAATTTATTATTGTATTTCTTGGAAACTAAGTATTATTTACGTATATTGTTTTAACTCTTTTTATTTTAATGGATTTTGTATGGGAATTGACCACTACACATCGATTCACGCTGTTCAAAAGGAGCATAAATTATGACGTCACGCACACTGCTGTTAATTAGTACCATCTTGCGCATATATTACTGAAATGCCTAGCAATTACATATCTTTACCCATTTTCAACAAAATCTGTATGACGACCTATTCCCATGTACCATACAATCGATATAATATGTGCACAACTTCCTATCGTGCGACTGCCCGTCAAGCAGGTACAGTAATAGTGTGCATGTCTGTCCCCCCTATTCCCATCAATCAGCATATAAGAATTATATATGCGTGACCTTACGTGTCTGGATTGTATTCGCCCTCTTTCTTCAACCACGCGTTATTTATCATAATATTGCATCTAGCCAATTCACTTAATGCATTTTCACGATATAATTCAATGATGTACAATCCGTTACAAAAATGTTCTGCACAGTACGACTTGGCCAGTTTTAAATGGTAACTTCCTAAAGCAAATAAAATGATGTCGTCTTCATTTAATTGTGGAAACTCTTCAAAATGAGGCATTTGTGCATCCATGGCTGTAAAAGTCCCTCTTTGACATTTAAGGTTTTTCATTTCTACGTAATCACGTAACAGATTAGGCGTGTTGATTTCAACTTGCAACAAACATGCATTAGTGAGGTGAGAAAGTAAATTTCGTGAATAATTTATGTGTATTGTGGAAAAATGTTTCACATGGTGTAAGAAAAAACAAAGTGACCTGGATTTATCAATTTTTTTCGACATGAAAAGGTTAAAGGTAAGCTATTTATTTATAATTCTCATATAAAGTAACTTCTGAACTTTATACGGTTTAAAATTTACTTCATATAATTACACCAAACGCGAGAAAATTAAAGTTTTATAGCCTAGGATCTTATAAACATTACATCCTCAAAATGGCTGGACACTACCGGAGAAAATGCAATTTGGAGCGGGACATGCGAGGGGTTAAGTCAGAAATTTGAAAATGAAGTCCCCTTTTCTCGCTCGCTGTCTATTTGGACGCGATAATCCAAATAACTGCCAAAGGGATTTTTGTACAGTTTTAACCAATAGATAGTGTGTGTCTAGGAAGTTTTAGGTATGTAATTCAAGCAGGCAAAGCCGCGGGCGAAGTCAAGTATTGGATACATTTGTAATTAGAATTCTGACCGTCTCAGTTTCTTCACATATAGGCCATTGTCATGTAGTCTAGCACGTATGTGCTTGTATGCCACTCAAGACGTCAGTAATTATGTCGAGTGTGTGGTCGCGGCCACTTATATTAGTTAATTGTGTTATAGTTTAGTTACATACTTGTCTATTATTAGATGAAAACACAATGTTGTAAGTGTAAGCAATAAACAAAAATATAACTTATTTAAAGTGAATTAATGAAAGTGAACGATTATGAAACAATATTGTATTCTCAATGGGGCACTACAAGTCTTAATTATGAAACGGTTAACTTTAAAAGTTGCTGTGTGAGACTTTTGACAAAGCTCGTCGTCATTCTTTATGGCAAAAGAAATTAGAAGCATGAAAACAATAAGCCTTACAATATCCTCCATACTCTTCAGATCTCGTTGCAAATGATTACAACTTCTTTCAAAATTTGGTCAACTTTTTGGAAAGAAAACCTTGAATTCTGTTAGAATTCTAGGTACTATACTACTTTATAAAATTTATTTTGGATTCAATAAACTTCTCATGGTTATGTAGTGCATCGATAAAAGCGACACATATCTACTCTGAACTAAATGCAAATATTTCATATACGCTTTCAAATTCAAATAATTTATTTTGCGATATATGGGTATTAGAAATATACGTTGTACGTGGAGGCGGCGATAGCCGAGTGGATATACCAACAGACTGCCATGCAGAGGGTATCGGGTTCGAATCCACGGCGCGCACCAATGACTTTTCGGAGTTATGTGCGTATTGAATTGTTAATTATCGCTTGTCCCGTGCCTCGGAGAGCACGTTAAGCCGTCGGTCCCGGTTGCCATGAAGATCTTTGACAATCGTTACAGGGCGTCAGTACCTTCTAAATAAAACTGACACTAGTCTAAACCATGGAATATCGCTATCCCTTCGGGTTGCGGAGGTCAGACAGGCAGTCGCTCCGTGGAAAAGCTAATATTCAGTCAAATCCGGTTAGACTAGAAAGCGGACCCCAGATTGAAACTGTGATAACGCTAAGAGAAAGAAGAAATATACGTTGTTACGATAGGAATGCCAACATGCCGAAATATCGGCACCTCAACAGACAAGTCTCTGACTCGCGATCTCCGCCAATACAACACAAAATGTGTTCGTGAGGCGATCGAGCAGAATAAGGGATCCAAAGTGTTCCAGAGGGATCTGTCTGTTGGGCAGAGTCAGCTGACAAAGCTGAAGACGGAGGATGGTAGAATCGTATCGTCCAAGCCTGAGCTCTTGGAGGAGATCGAAAGGTTCTATGGACAGCTATACACGACAACGCAACAACCCGCAAGTACTCCAGCGTCAGACCCTAGAGCTAGATTGACCCGACACTAAACCGAAGATATCCCGGATGTCAGCATGCACGAGATTAGTGTGGCTCTCAAACAGCTTAAAAACAACAAGGCGCCGGGTGATGACGGAATTACAAGCGAGCTTCTGATGGCTGGCGGTGCACCCGCTAGAGAAGCCCTTCGGAAGCTATTTAATTCCGTCATTCTCGAGGGTAAAACGCCACAGGCGAGGCACAGAGGTGGGGTGGTGCTTTTCTTTAAGAAAGGGGATAAAACCCTCTTAAAGAAATACAGACCCATCACACTTCTGAGCCACGTCTACAAGCTGTTTTCGAGGGTCATCACGAATCGTCTCGAGAGCAAGCTAGACGACTTCCAGCCTCCCGAACAAGCCGGTTTCCGTAAAGGCTATAGTACCATAGACCACATACATACGTTGCGGCAGGTTATACAGAAGTCCGAGGAGTATAACCAGCCCCTATGCTTGGCATTTGTGGACTATGAGAAAGCCTTCGATTCGATCGAAACCTGGGCGGTGCTACAGTCTCTCCAACGATGCCGGATTGACTACCGATATATCGAAGTGCTGAAGTGTTTGTATGAAAACGCCACTATGTCAGTCCGCCTCCAGGACCAGAGTTCGAAACCTATTCAACTCCAGCGAGGAGTGAGACAGGGGATGTCATATCCCCGAAACTGTTTACCACTGTGCTGGAGGATGTTTTCAAGCTTCTGGACTGGAATGGACTCGGCATCAACATCAACGGCGAGTACATCACTCACCTTCGATTCGCAGACGATATCGTAGTCATGGCTGAGACCATGGAAGACCTAGGCACAATGCTCGATGGCCTCTGTAGAGTCTCCCAACAAGTAAGTGTTAAAATGAACATGGACAAGACGAAAATCATGTCGAACTGTTAGGTCGGGCGACTCAGCACTTATAAAAAAAAACAGCACTGAAGGTCACACAACGTTTATTTACTTTAATACAAAGTTACCAAAATTCTACACAAGGTCAATCACACAGTTAAGTAGCACTTGGACTACACTCACAAATTTGGTCGCGAACTTAGAACTCCTGCGAAGGACAGGCTGACCCGAAATTATTATTTTAGGTTTAGCAGAACACCAACAAGTTGGGTATTGGTCCTAATGACCAAAATTACAACTGCACTAGAATAATAACAAGCACGTTTAACTTAAAGACACCGGCTTTTATAGAAAAAATATTGCAGAATTGCACTAAGCTATTAACGTCAATCGGCATAATGCAAGTCGGCAATTTTATATAGGAAATAGGGATGTGACTCTTTAGAACGGAACGTCCGAAAAATAGAAAAAGGATGTGAGTATAATCCAAAAATTAAAATTTTATTACTTTTAACAAAACAATACACTGAATTACAAATTGACATGAGGATACAAAAGTGAAATTGGAAATAGATTGTATAAAATAAGGTAATTGGAAGTACAACAGCCTTAATAGCTTTATTATAAATCTAAACTTAAGTGTATTAAAACCATAAGTAATAACAAAATAAATAGGGTTGAAACGAAAAAATAATACAAATGGTTTTATAATTATTAAAACTCGAGATTTCGTCTCGGTGAACTGTTTGAGTCTAAACTTTCTGTGTCGCATTCAATATTAGGCATTTCAATGTTGGATCTAGTATGAATATTTGTATTAGGTTTTGTCATACAAGTATTGATAATTTTAACACAGCAAGATGTACTATTACTATTTCTTCGTTTACAACAGAAACATTTGTAGAGCTTATATGAGATATATGCGAATACGGAAACAGAGAGTGCAGTAGTCATAATGCTAAAATAATAACTATATTTGATATGATATGGTTGGTTTTCTATTTTAGTTTAATCATCATTAAATTGATCTAGTCTATGAGAAGCATATTGCAGAGAATCTAAATTTATATGAGACAATTTAATAGGAGTTAGATATGGAATACTATTATTCAATTTGCTTGTAGAACAACAATCATCATTAATTATATTAAAATTAGGATGCGGTACATAAATTTTGGTTTCAAATTCTTGAGTCGGAATAAACTGAAGTAATTTATGATAGGCTTTACAATATTTAGGTAATTGCAAAATACCTGTACCAACAATATCATAATCTTCTAAATTACCATTACAATTAATAGATATCTTAGCGATATTGGACTGGACATATATCCATCTATTATTACTAAGTTTTTGCCAAATATCTACTTCGCCTATAATAATCTTATAATTACACGCCTCCGGGATACCTTTCACGTGATCACTTAAAACCGTCACTTCACAGATTGGATTCGCGACACTAGATTCGATATTTCCGAGTTTACACAAGTAGTAGTTGTTGTTTATAACTTTACACTCACCTAGATCTTGGAACACGGAATACATTAATTTATCTTGTGTCAATGCTAAAAACTTTGCGGATGGATTGATCAATGTGTGTGTTAGGGCTACGAATGTCATGAGGAGTCGGTAGTAAATACACACGATATAGATTGTAATCTACGAAAGATATAACTAAAGGAATTTTAATAGCGAATATTAGCTTATTATTACTAATAAAAGATGATATTTCAGCAATATCTATAATTGCATGAATATTATCTAATGTTAAATGTAAGGGTAAACTTAAAATAATATCATTATTTTTAGAACTTAGTTCATTGTACAATTGTGTTGGACTTAACACTGAAGGATGAACTATGTTTTGTTTCCCAAATAGAATAGCATCGATAAGGTATTTTAAACTAAAATTGAGGATCATTAGAGAACTTTCTAATGCGCTAAAAGTCATGGACAGATGAGACATAACTTCCAATTTATTGGCATTCTGTGAAACAGTGTCTAAAATATTGCGTAAATTTTGTAAATTATTATTGAGAACATATTCATTTTCATTAAGTTTAGAAATAGTACTACTAAATGATGAGATAGTAGAAGTCATTACGTGAATATTTTCTTTTATTATGGTAGCTAAGTGTCTTTGATCATCTTGAACCGAATTAATAGCATCAGTAAAAGTTTTGGCATTATTTTCATCAAGTGAGCCAAAGAGTTGTTTTAAAATTGGACCACCTATACCAAACCAAGCAGATCTTTTAACTCTGCGAGTATTATTAGAATTTGTTAAATGAGATAGTGATGTGTAAGTAAGGTATTCGGAAGCGCAATGAAACGATTTGTCCTTGAGAACACTAGTTTATTACTGATTTATAATTGTCGCCGCAAGAGGCGCGGCCGTGCAAAGCGCGCGAAACGAAAGCGCGCGTGTGCCCGCACGCACACTTACCACAGATGCATAATATATATCATTCCTCCACAATTAGTTTTGGTGTAAACAACAGTTACATAATAAATACAATGCAATTATAATGATCTTAACATAATAACTTAAATTAACTTAGAACAGTTGAACATATTAAAAGAACTTCTTATAATCTACTTTTCTTTTATTACGTATCGGGCGTGAGTGTGGGGCTGAGGATTCAGGTAACTTGTCATCATCTCGAGTGGTTACATCTCGCGGTTGATCGTTGCCCCCAATTCTTATGTCGTCGTGCGTCGCGGGTGACGTCACCGTCGTGTCGTCACTCACCGCAACCCTACCGTCATCCCGATCAGCCTCGCAGTCACGCCATTCTTCCCCATCATCTGTAACTGTAGGAATCTACAAGTACGAGGTACTGCCTTTGCCCTATAGATAAGTAGTCAATATAGCGAATACCTGCAGTCTATATCATGAGTTGGTTAGTAGTGAGCCTGATCATGTGTGTATTAGGGAGCCTGTTGTGACAATAGACCTGACCAGGGACGATACCATTATTATGACACCCAGCTTTTCAAGTCACAAAAAACTTAAACGCTATATTAAAGTTAATAAACTAATTAAAAAATGTCATAAATCTATGAAGAAATATAAAGTGCATAGAGTTAATTTAAATCTCAGAAAGGAGCGCATTTATTTACTTGATCCAATGTCTAAGTACTCTAGAAGTTTAGAACATAGTAGGGTAGTGTATGATACTGACACTCATCGCTTGAGGGAAGAGCTAGTACTTAGGGAGAGCACCTTAAATGAAATATTTAACAAATATCAAGCTTCTCAACAAGAGCTGAGCAAGCGTATAGTAGAGGCAGGTGAGCTAGTAGACTTGGTGAGATGTACTCTTACCAATAAGCTCTCATGTCCGTGTGCTCACATTCACACTCCAACCCCAGCAGAGCCATTGAGTACCATACTACCTGAGAACTTTTCTGATAATTCACAAAACCAATCCTCTTCACCATCAAATAGGATTAAATCTAGGTTTTCAACATCAACTAACAAAACCTACATTTTTTCTGATAGGCTAGGTCATAATTTTGGTAGTCTTCTCAGTGAGTATACAAACAAGAGTGTTATAAATTACTGTAGGCCAGGGGATAGTTACAGTAGTTTAGTTAATCAGATTAAGTTGCACCCCTTAGATGAGAGTAGTACGGCCATATTGTTGTTTGGTAACAGTTTAACGGTAAAAAGACAGCATATCATAGAATGTGTTGAAATGTTATTAGACCTTAATTCCAAGTTTAGTTGTAAATTTATTTTATGTGCTTTGCCTTACTCAAATGACTTAACACATACACAAAACATGCCCATACACACATTAAATATGTTATTATATAATATAACTTGTCGTCATAGTGACGCAATATTGTTTTTTGACGCTAATAAATTTATTAGTAAATTTACTTTAACAAGAGATACAATGTATCTGCCATTTTATATTAAGCGACAGATTGCTAAACTATTAGCACACAATTTACAACAAGGCAGAGAGCCTTGTGTTGACAATTTATTTGATAGGGTTAGTACTTGTACTAACAACGTTTTTATTGACACGTCTTGTGATTTAAACTCCAAGATAGGACAACAGTTAGGCTGCAGTATTTGAATATAGTACACCAAAACATGCAGGGCCTATCTGGCAAAGAATAAGAGTTAAGTTTATTTCTAGAAAAATATGATGTTAAGGTTTTGTGCTTAACTGAACATTGGTTAAAGAACCATGAGCTTATTGTTATAAATCAATATTATACAGTGCAGAGTTCGTATATAAGAATGCAGGCTATTAGAGGCGGTTCTCTCATAATAACTTCAAATTTATTAAAATGTAAGGAACGTAAAGATATTGTTAATTTATCTATTGAGCGCACTATTGAGTTGTCCTGTGTGGAATTAGACCTATATATAGTAATTTGTGTATATCGACCTCCTTCTGGTGACTGTAATCTATTTGAGACTGTTATGGAAGATGCTATAAATAAAATTAAATGTAGTAATAAGAATATTATAGTATGTGGCGATTTTAATATTAATATTTTAGAGAACTCTTCACAGTGTATTAGATTTCTGAATCTTTTCAAGTCATTTAATTTAAGTAACCTATTCTGTGAACCTACTAGAGTATCTGCAACATCTTCTACTTGTTTAGATAACATATTTAGTTCTTGTGCTGCCACAAACCCAGTAGTAATTAGTTCTCTCCCTTCTGATCACCGTGGACAGATAGCTAGTTTTCCCCGTTCAACATATGATAAATCACGTACAGTAGAATGTAGGCCTCAGACTACCAATCGTCTAATACGTTTCAAAACCAATATTATTGCTAAACTCAATACCTCAATATTGAACTCACAAAATCCAAATACAATTTATAACTCACTTTTTGGACTAGTAAATAATGAGTTTCAAAATACCTTCAAGACTAAAACAGTCACACTAAAGGGTACTATGGGATCTTTTAACCAGTGGGCCACTATAGGTATATACAAAAGTAGAGCCAAGTTGTTTGAATTATATGGTATGAAACAACATAGATTTGACACACCTTTTCGAGATTATGTAAAAAAGTACTCACAAATTTTTAAACAAGTTTGTATTATGGCAAAATCTAAATTTATTAGTAGTAAAATTAAGCATTCAACAAATATAATTAAAGAAACTTGGAAAATTATAAATAATGAAACAGGAAGAGCACGACCACGGGAAAACCAATTTGAACTTAACCCTTAATTTGGCAGGATATTTTATCTTTATCTCAAATATTTTTCTTAAATTATATTATTATAATACTTGTAAAAGGACTGTAAAAAATATTTAAAAAAATATTCACCCCCCTTTTACTTAGAAACCCTTAGTATAATATACTATACATAACTTTAAGTTCAGAATTGTCCTCACCTGTTTGTTTGTATAATATACTATACATTAGCGACAGGGGATGATTTGTGGGAAAATTAAACAGACAATTAAAGCTCAAAACTTAATGAAAATCAATCATTGTGCTAACTGTAAAAGCAATTTCTCGTATTTGGTATAAAACACAATCGTAATTGACATTTTGTACAAAAAACGTTTGTCTGTCCCTTCTTACAGTAGAGTCAACCACCGTATGTTGTGCCAGCTTGTTCATGGCCAATTTTATCACGTCGGATGTTATCAGAAGGACGGCTTCTTTTTGGCGCGGAAATCTTTTGATTTTCTTTCAGTGGGACATCTTTGATTCGCTGTGTTGATCAGTAGGTTAGTGTAGGAAACGGTTCAGAGAGAAGAGAAGATATATTTGATGGTACAGATGGTAAATCTCCATCCCAGGATGAACACGACGGCATTACTGCAATTGGTGAATAAGTTGGCTCTCTTGTAGGTGTTTCAGTAGGTACTATCTAGAATAATCGATGGAGAATTCCTCAAGTCATCATCACTGTCAGGTATAGTACATTCCTGGCGAATGTTAGGTGACAAATATTCTTGTTCTGTATTTGACGCTGGTACGAGGTAATTATCATCCGATAGCAAATTCATTATTTCGAGTGACGAGTCAATACAGGGAATGTCAGTCTCCGAAGACGAGTCACACAGCATGTCTTTACGAAAAAGATCTCTCATCATTTTCATCGCCTGAAGATGTACCACTCTATCATCAGACCTACCATCTTCTGGAGGAATAAGAGCCAGAATGCGATGAGACTTGGTTGTTAGTCTGCGCTGTTAAATAAAAAAGAAATACATGCAAAAACCAATAATAAAGATAATAAAAAAATGGCCAAAAAATAAAACAACCCGGTATTACATGCACATTAGCAGGATTCGAATCAGAAATGTATAGCCCATTATACTAAAGTTAATAAGCCCACTTTGTTGAAAATAGCGAAATGTATAACGAGTTATACATAAGACTTTGGTGTCATTTTGCACAGAAATTATTGAATACAACTTAGTAGTTTGATAGTTATCTCAATTATCAATCATTTTGTAATAGAACTGGAAGCGAAATAAACATATTTTTGAATAAAAAATAGGAATGTATAATAACTTACAGAGAGTGGTCGTTGACGGTCCATTTTCGAAAACTTTTTCGTACTATATGTCACTGTCATTTCTAAATACAGACTTCCAAAATATTTTATTTGACAGGTAAAATGTTGCCATAGTGAAGAGTGTAAATCAAATTTAGAAATATTTGAAATCAAGTGCAGCAGATTTTTTTTAAGTATACGTATAATGGGTTATACGTTGTCGAATTAAGGGTTAAAGAAAACAATTTATTAGTCACCAATAAAACTCAAGTACACATATGTTCAATAGTTTCTTTGCGAGCATACCTTTAACAACTACTAGCTGTTTACAATCATCATCTTTAGACGCTGGAAATTTTTTGCTTAGCAGTGTACCTGAATGCAAGAGCGTGTTTAGATTCGAGCATGTTACCCCACGAGATATATTGATCGCATATAATTCAATTAATATTAAAAATACCGGTGACTTTTGGGGCATTTCAATTAAAATTTTAGGTACTATAGTTGAGACTGTTGCGCCTTACCTATCTATAATTTTTAATCAATGCTTTGACCTAGGCGTATTTCCGGATTTGATGAAATTAAGTAAAATTATACCCTTATTCAAATCTGGCAGTAAAAATGAAATAAATAATTTTAGGCCCATATCTATCTTGCCGGCATTTAGTAAAATATTTGAAAAGATTCTTTTAAAGCAGCTACTAAACCACTTTAATTTAAATAGTCTGCTTCACAAGGATCAATACGGATTTACTAAAGGTAGATCCACTACTGATGCGGGTGTTGCTCTCATAAAACACGTTTATAGTGCTTGGGAGTCATCAAAGAATGCTATTGGAGTGTTCTGTGACCTATCTAAAGCATTTGACTGCGTTCAGCACGACACGCTACTGCGTAAGCTCCGCCACTATGGCGTAGAGAAAACCGCACTTAGTGTTGTCGATTCGTACCTGCGGCAGAGATTTCAGTGTGTCGATGTAAATGGGACTACATCCTCTAAATTACCTATACAGCTAGGTGTTCCACAAGGCTCAATTTTAGGTCCTTTTCTATTTCTTGTATATATTAATGACTTACCTTTTTATTTAAAAAACATCTGTGATGTTGTACTTTTTGCAGATGATACGTCACTTATTTTTAAAGTAGATAGGAATAGAAATCCATTTGATGATGTAAATAATGCACTATTACAAGTCACACAATGGTTTACAGCAAATAAACTAGTACTTAATTCTAGGAAAACTAAATGCGTTAAATTTGCTTTACCTAATGTAAGACAACTGGGACCTAATATTATGCTAGATAGGGAGGTACTTGACACAGTAGACTCTACAGTGTTCCTAGGTATTACACTAGATAATAAGTTACAATGGGGTGCACATATAGCATGTCTTGCAGGAAAGCTAAGCTCTGCTGCGTATGCCGTCAGAAAAGTTAGGCAACTTACTGACATCGACACGGCTCGTTTAGTTTATTTGAGCTATTTTCACAGTGTTATGTCCTACGGCATTTTGTTATGGGGCAAAGCTGCGGATATTCAGAATATCTTCGTTCTACAAAAACGAGCGGTAAGAGCAATATACATGTTAGGTGCAAAAGATACTCTTAGGGAACGCTTTAAGTCTATAGGAATTCTTAAAGTAGCCTCGCAATTTTTATTTGCTAATATTTTGTACATTAGGCAAAATATAGGTTTATTTACCACAAAAAGATATACATAACATAAATACTCGAAACAGGCATAGGTTATATGCCCCTTATCATCGTTTATATAAAGTTAATAATTCTTTTGTAGGGCTAGGTATTCGTATTTACAATAAAATACCAATTAGTCTTTTAGAATTACCATTTAGTACATTTAAAACTAAAATAAAAGACTGCCTTATTAAGAAAGGTTATTATACTATTAATGATTATTTCAGTGATAAGGATAGCTGGTCACTTACGCTAGACAACTCATGATCTTTATACCTAATTAGAATTATATAGATACTTTGCATTTTTCAGTTAATCTTTATATAATATTTCTAGTTCTTTTAAATTACTGTTCATGTATTATTAGGTCATTCAACTTAGGTACTACATTTACATTTGCATTGTTGTTCCACTAATTTTATTAAAGTTTTACTGCACTGTAAGATGAAGATAACTCGTGATTATGGGCTGTAAACTAATGTTTTAGTAATTTTGTGTATTCATATACAGTCACTTCTGTAACATATATTTCCACCATATAGTTATGAACATGGTCGCGAGTTGCCTACATTATAAGACGTAAGTGGATGCTCCTGTTACACAATATTCACACTGGAAGGCTACTACAGCAGTTAAATTGGTAACTGCATTAATTATTTAAGTATTATGTATGTTCCTAATTACTATTTACAAGTAATTAATTACAATGTGAAACAGTTGCAGCTCCTTACAAAAACAAAATATGTAACATAACACTGGCGATTAAAAAGAGTGGCCACGAGTTTTATTGCCCGTTCTTTCTCGTGGTTCTACCTATTGCTTTGCGAATGGGCAGTAAATGTAAATGTAGAAGCATTAAGTAATGTACATTAAAATTTGACGTTCATAAGCGTCACTTTGTGACCCAGATGAATAAATGATTTTTGATTTTGACATTGACTTTATGTACGCGCTGCCAGGGGCCGGCAGCGGGGGGCCAGGGCGCGGGCGGGTCGCGTGGCGGCGCGGCTCGCAGGCTGGCGCAAGTGGCGCACGAGCCGATCCAGCGCTCGATGTCGCTGTCGATACCCGGCCACCACATTCTACTGCGCGCATTACTTTTTAGTTTTTATTATACCTAAATGAGTGGCATGTAATTCATGTAACATTTTCTCTCTTAATTCTAACGGAATTACTATTTTGTGACCCCTAAAAAGACAACCTTTCTCGAATTGTAAGTCTAACTTACACAGAAAATACGGTAAAATAGATTTGCAAGTAATTTTGCGAGGCCAGCCTCCTACCATGTACTTGATAACCGTTTGAATGACTGGATCGTTTTTCGTTGCCTCTGTTATCTGTTGTACTGTAGTCACAGGCGCTGCTTCATTCATAAACATAAGCGCGTAATAGGTATCTACCGCGTTATCGATCTCCGTTGACTTATCGACACTTCTTAAAGGCGCACGGGAAAAATAATCAGCCACCGTATTGCTGTCCCCAGATACGTGCTGCACAACGTAATTATATGCTGATAAAATGATCGCGTATCTTTGTAGTCTTAGTGCCGTTGTTACCGGAATACCGGTTTGATTATTAAAAATGGAAATCAAAGGCCTATGGTCGGTTTTTAAAATAAATGGCTCACTTCGGCCGTATAGGTATTGATGAAACTTTTTTACTCCAAATATGATAGCGGTGGCCTCCTTCTGTATCTGGCTATAATTTCGCTCGCTGGCTGTGAGCGAGCGGGATGCGTACGCGAAGGGGCGCTCTTGAGCGTCGCTGCCGGCGCCGGTGCGCTGCGAGAGCACTGCGCCGAGCCCGGCCGGGCCCGCGTCCACCGTCAGCACGAGCTGCGCCGCCGGCTCGAAGTGCGCCAGCACGCGCTCCGACGCCAGCTCGCGGCACACCGCCTTCATAGCCGCGCGCTGTCTATCTTCCCACTGCCACTGTGCGTCTTTACGCAATAACTCGTGAAGAGGACTTAATATAGACGCCGCGTTTGGTATAAAACTTCTATAGAAATTAACTACACCTAGAAATCGTTTAACTTCCGTGACGATTGTCGGCTCGGGTGCGTCTAATATGGCCTTGACCTTGTCCGGACAGGTTGATAATCCCGTTTTACTTATAACGTAACCTAAATAGCACACGCTCCGTTTGAAAAATTCGCATTTATCTTTCTCGAGCCGCAGGCCGGCGTCATGTAATCTACGCAATACTTCCGTTAATCTTTCAAGATGCATTTTATTATTTAATCCTGTAATACATATGTCGTCTAACCAGACACTGACACCATCGATACCGGCCAAGAGCGTCTCCATCGATTTTTGAAAAATTGCTGGCGCGTTGGCTAACCCGTAAACCAATCTCGTATACTTAAATAATCCCTTGTGCGTGTTTATAGTCCTTAGATCCTGACATGACTCATCTAAACAAAACTGATTATATGCGTTTTTTAAATCGAGTTTACTATATAGCTCACCGCCGCCAAGCTTAGCAAATACTTCCTCTATTCTGGGTAAAGGGTATTTTTCAATAATTAAATCTTTATTTAACGTTACGGAAAAATCGCCTGCAATCTTAACTTTACCATTTTCTTTTAGAACTGTTACTATCGGGGTTGCATAGTTTGAGTGATTTACAGACACTAATATGCCTAAATTTACTAATCGGTCCAATTCTTGTTCTACTTTATGTCTCAGTGCAAACGGCACGGTTCGTGGCTTAAAAAACTTAGGAAATGATGATTCTTTTACTTGTAAGGTAACTTTAAATTTATTAAATGTACCTAACTCATCTTTCCACAGATCAGGATACTTAGCTAATATGTCATTAACATTTTTATCAAAGGTTTTTATAGAATGTATATCAGTCTTAATAGCTAAATGAAACGCGGACATAAAATCTCGCCCTAATAGGGGTGGCCCTCCATTTTTTACAACAAATATTTTAATTGTTCTTTGCATATTGTTATATTTCACTTTAATGGTAAAAAAAACCCAATGGAAAAATTTTATGTCCGTCATAAAGACACATTTTAACATTGCACTGTTGTAAGGAATATTGCGAAAACATTTTATTATATAATTTCTCAGATATTACAGTATTCCCAGATCCTGTGTCATGCTCCATTGTGATGGATTGATTATCTAACTCTAATTGGATCTGTATAGGCTTATCATCTACATACCTTAAATTGTTGTTACACTCATCGCAAGAAGTGTCTTGTAGTGAGCCGTCCCCGGTAGTATCAACGTGGTAAACACCCGATGGATTTTTAGAGATGCCGCACACTTTTTTTAAATGCCCTTTTTCACCACACTTTAGACACTTGTAACCTTTGTAACGGCACTTATCACTATTATGGTTTTTCATGCCGCAAACAAAACAGCGAGCACCGCTGTCCGGGCGCGCCCGCGTCGCCGCGCTAGCGTCGCTGTTGCCACGCCCCCGTCCCGCGCGTCCTTGGAATTGCCGCGAAACACCGGCTCGTCCTTAACTGCCACCAGCTCCTTGCTGGTACCAAACATATCTTTTGCTTCTTTGGCACACGCTGCTTGCTCGGCAATTTCAATTGCCCGTGCCAGAGTGAGCGTCGATGGACTCTTCTCGAACAATTTGTCCCGTTCTGAGCCAGCATTCAGGCCAAGGACGAAACGATCCCGCAGTTTGGTTTCCAGAGCGGTGCCGAAGTCACAGTATGTTGCTAGACCTCTTAATCGCGCCGCCCAGTCTCCTATTGATTCGCCCGACTCCCTGCTAGCACTGAAAAATCTTGCTTTGTCCACGAATGTACATTGTTTGGGCTTGAAATGACTGTCGAGTAATTCTACTAGTTCTCCGTAGCTCAGCGTTTTCAACGTCTTCGGAAATGCGAGGTTGAGTGCCAAACGGTATGACTCATCTGTGAGGTGAGTCAAGAGAATTCCACACTTTTTCTCGTCATCCACATTGTTGATGGCTAAGAACTGCGTCAATTTACCTTTGTAAATTATCCATTCACTAGTTCTGTGATCGAAAACAGGCAAATTTCCGAAATACGCGTTCATTTTTAACCGAAACTCGTCGCCAGTGATGTGTAAGTAGGTATTCGGAAGCGCAATGAAACGTCTTGTCCTTGAGAACACTAGGTTATTACTGATTCGTAATTGTCGCCGCAAGAGGCGCGGCCGTGCAAAGCGCGCAAAACGAAAGCGCGCGTGTGCCCGCACGCACACTTACCACAGATGCATAATATATATCAGATAGAGACATATAGTTATTTTGAAGATTAAAAAATAAGCTTTCTCAAGGACTTAGAACATTCCAACAATCGGTTTTAACCTTAGTAGATTGGTGAGTGGTACAAATTTGCTTACAAGTCTCTAGGATTCTTTGAAGGGTATTCATATGGGGCTCTATATAAGATAAATCAGAAAATGTAACAATATTCCAATAATTATTATAGTATCTTAAAATACCGATTGGATCATAGAAGATACCGGGGCTATCAACGATTGGAGTAGTCATATTTGATCTGGCGAGGAGTCCTGGCGCGATGGCCCTGGAATAGAATCACCATGTGCTAGTTTAATTTCGTCAAAGTGATATCTAACATGTCTACGATTTATTAATAAGGTTACATTATTATTATCATGGACTTGTATTATTTTGTATGGACCTTTCCAAACACTAGAGAGAGCTTTACGCAGTCTATGATGGTGTTTTACATATACCATATCTCCAATATTGTAAGACATACTACGGGTATATTTATCGTAATATCTTTTAGAATTTTCCTTGCTACGCAGGATATTATCTCTGGCTATATTTCGAGTATTGATTAATCTTTTTTTTAGTATCTTAATATAGTCGGGATACGTAACCGTGGGGTCAATGGCAAAGATGGAACTAGGAAGATACGGTTTACAACCTAATAATATTCGTGAGGTGTGAAATTAGTAGAGGAATGGACAGTTGAATTGTAGGAAACAAGAGCAGTAGGAAGATATTTATGCCAATCGTCTAGACTGTCATTTACATATGATTTCAAATATTCTTTTAAGGTTGCATGGCTTCTTTCAAGAGCGCCATTCGTTTGAGGGTGATAAGGGGTAGAAAAGAGATGTTTTATTTTGAATAATGTTGTTATTTGTTTATATACCTCGGCGAAAAACTGGACACATTGATCAGAGAGAAGAGTTTTAGGAATACCGAAATGACTGATAAATTTGACAAGGCAGTCAGCTGTTTGTTCAGCTCAGCTCAGTTTGTTCAGCTGTAGAATTAGTAATAGGATAAGCCATAGAATACTTTGTTAAGTCTTCTTGGAAGGTGACTATATATTTATATTTTTCAGAACCAGATTCGGGTAAAGGGCCAACTATATCAGTAAATATTCTTTGAAGAGGTTCATAAGAAGTAGAAGTGATTTCCATAGGAGCTTTATTACAAGCACGTAAAGCTTTATTTTGTTGACATTGAGGGCAACGTTGAACATAAGCTTCTATGTCCCTTTTCATGCCCTTCCAATAATAGGAGTCTTTTAGCTTATTATACAATCGCGTGGAACCACTATGTCCACCGATAGGTGAATCGTGATTATCTTTTAATATAGTAGGAATTTCGTTAGGCTTAGGATAAATTATTTAATTATGATAAATATTAATTTTAATTCCTGTATTATTAAATAGAAAGCAAATCATTTCGTATATAATAATGAACTGAAGATTATCAAACGGATTAGAAAAATCAGACATAGAAATTTCTTTTACATCGGGATGAAAGACAATTAGTTCATTACGAAGATTGTTTAGAATTCTATATATTTCTCTATAAGTGCAAGTATCGTGATGATGGACTTTATTGAACATATGAAAAAATAATTTATTGTTGGAATTGGTAGTTTTAATAGAATATAATTCCTTTTCGGTGTTTACAAAAGCTTCTTTATCATCTAAAAGGTCAAGAATTTCCTCGCAATAGGGATTAGAAGGATCTAAATCAATTGAGGTCGGATAAGCTATGGCAGAACATGAGGTTTTTAATAAATGTTGATTATGATCACAAATTTCGGTATTAAAATTAGTAGGGTTAGAGCGAGATCTAAGGAAATCATTGTATGTAAGATTATTGTTAAGATCTATATCGTTAATATTATATATGGGAGGACGAGATAGGGCATCAGCATTTAAATTTGTTTTACCAGATTTATAAATAATTTCATAATCATATTCTTCCAATTTTAGGCGCCATCGGACTAGTTTACTACTAGGATCTTTACAGTTAAACAACCAAACAAGAGAACGATGATCGGTGACGATCTTGAATTTGCAGCCATATAGATAGGGTCTGAAGGTTTTAACGCCAAATAGAATTGCTAGAAGTTCCTTTTCTGTGGTGCTGTAATTGCCTTCGGCTCTATTAAGAGTCCGAGAAGCATATGCGATGGGGAGATCTTTGCCTATCTCTCCTTGGGATAGTATCGCGCCTAAGGCATAATTCGAAGCGTCAGTAGTAAGAATGAAGTCCTTGGAGAAGTCAGGATATTGAAGAATGGGAGCACTTGTAAGCATAGATTTAAGAGTATTAAAAGATTAAGACCCGCTAAATTATTTTGTATGAAGTATTAAAAGCGTTTTCTTGATATTGTGACCAATTGAATACAGCGTCTTTACGAAGTAATGATGTTAGGGGTTTAGTGGTTTTAGAAAAATCTTTTATGAACTTCCTATAGTAACCTATTAGCCCTAGAAAAGATTTTATCTCTTTAGGGGTCTAAGGTGTAGGATAATTTGAAACAGCCTTGACTTTGTTGGGATTAGGCGATACACCTTTGTCTGTAATGATATGACCTAGATATGCGACTTCTTTCCTTAAAAATTCGCACTTGTCAGGCTGCAATTTGAGATTGTGCTTTCTAAGAGCTTCGAATATTAGTCTAAGCTTATCAGTATGCGAGATCAGGGAGTGCGAATAGCAGATAATGTCATCCAAATAAATAAAGCAATGGAGACCTTGAAGACCAGAGAGAACAGTATTCATTAGTCTTTGGAATGTAGCAGGCGCATTTTTTAAACCGAAAGGCATTCGAGTATATTCAAAGTGACCATTAGGTACTGAAAACGCAGTTTTGGGTGCATCCTCCGCACTCATGCAAATTTGATGGAAACCTGACACCAGGTCTAATGTACTGAAGTATTTACTGTGGCCTAACTGGTCTAAGATGTCTGTAATGTTAGGAATAGGATAGGCATCTCCGACAGTACTGTCGTTGAGCTTCCTATAATCCACAACAATACGCCATTTCTTTTGACCAGAAGCATCTTGCTTTGACCAGGGAAATATATATAATCAGAGGGTCTTATCATGCCTTGTTCAAGCATTTTCTTTACTTGTTTATTAACTTCATCCTTATGGCATTCGGGATATCTATACGTTTTTACATGAATAGGCTGAGAACTAGTGGTTTTTATTTTATGCTCTAAGGTATTAGTACAAGTTAGAGGGTTTCCATCTAAATAGAATAAATCGGAATATTCATAACATAAACTAAGTAAAGCATCAGCTTCTTCAGAATTGAGACGAGAAGTCCGTATTTGTTTGCGGATTTGTTCGCACCTATTCGAAATATTTTATTACTATTTGAGTTGGAACTAAAAGAGTTAATTGAATTGATAAAATGCGAGAAATCATCTTGGAGGTCACATGGAATTAATTCGACATTAAGATGTTTGATAGTAACACTTTTATCATTGGTATTTAGGACTGAAACATTAACATGATTATTTTCTTTTAAAGTAACTAGACAACTTGCTAAGAATACACCTTTCTGGATTTCAGTTTTATTTATATACCCAATATTTGTTTCAGGGCTTAGGACATTGCATTCTGTGATCATTTCAGAACGTGCTGGAATGTCATATTCAGGTTTAGTAAAATAAATTTGAAATATATATCCTTTTATGTCAAGGATTTTGTGTTCATAATTAATGCTACAATTATTCGAGTTGAGGTAATCGCTACCGATTATACCGTCGAATTCTATGTCAACACAGTCTGTTATTAAGTGAAATTTTCCTAAAACAGTGTTATTATCATTACATATAAAATCTAGTTGAAAGTGACCAAGGCTTTTGGAAAGTTCTGCATTCTTGTCAATTCCTTTGAATTGAATAATTTCAGGAATTAGTGTGGGCTGGAAATATAATAAAGATTTCCTTATAAGGGATATGCCAGCCCCAGAATCAATTAATAGGACTAGCATTCTATTGGAATACTTAGATTTAATGTAATCATGGGGTAAATGTACCCTTTTATTATAACTAATTTCAAAAACTGGAATTTGAAGTTCATTTTTACAAGGTAAATTCTTATTAGAGTTTATATTATTATAAGAACTAGAATTAGATTTAGTACAATTCAGTTCCACATTGGGTAACTGAGATAAGGAATTAGTATTAGAAATAGTAGGACTCAGCTCCGTTTTGGGCAACTGAGATGTGAATGATTTAGAAATATAATTGCATTTAGGACTCAACTGCTTTGGTTGAGATGCATAGAAAATAGTAGAACTCGGCTTAATAGCCCGAGATGTAAAAATATTATTATGACTCAACAACTGGGGTTGAGTTGTACATGAAATAGAATTACTCATGTTTCCTTTTTGGGGCTGGTTACCCTGTCGTGTAACATGAAATACATTAGAATTAGTAGAATTAGTATTAGAATAACTAGGCTTAATAAAATTAGAATTATATTGCCTAAATGGAACTAGAAAATCGTTAGCGTCGGTTTGAGTTGACGATTCCGTACGACGCGGGACCGGAACCATATTTAGTTTAAATGATCACGATCATGTGAACCGGAAATAGCATTATTAGAATCGTTACAAGAGTCAGAATTATATGAATTAGAATAGTTAAAATTATCTGTATTATGTAGCTCTGTGAGGTTATGTACCTGCCTTGGCATAGGAGAAGCGGTTTTTGATTATTATTATTAAATTCGCGTTTTTTACAATGCCAAATATCATGGCCAGGATTTTTGCAATAGCGACAGAATAACGAGGTAGATGGCTGAGAGAGATTGGGAGGGATGGCATTAATAGGACGCTGGCGGTTTTTGAAACAAGTTTTGTCTGTATGACCTATTTTACCGCACACCTTACATTTTGGTTTGGATTCGGCAGGCTTATAAGCATTCGATGTAGACTGAATGTAATTCTGTAATTTTTCCTCTTGTATAGCCAGGTTAATAGCCTCTTGCAACGTAGAGGGATTGCGACACCTTAGAATATTCGAGATATTGCTAGGCAATCCTAACGGATTGCCTAGCAATATCTATATCTAGGAAATAATCTATTTTAATAAAATATTTTGTTGCGGCGTAGTGGCTAAATTGAGGGCATTTTTGCAATTTCTAATAAATGGCGATAATTTATTTCTATCACCGTCAAAACTTGAACCTTGTACGGCTTTCTTTTCAAGTTTGGCACACTCGTTAACCATTTTGACTGTTTATTAGGAGAAAGATATAGAAAACAAGGTCGCGGCAGGACTGATGTCATCTCAGCGTCGTCCTTGTGAAGCGCGGGTTTCGGCAGCTACCCTCACTTATTTTTTATTTTTATTTTTATCCGAACTGTCGGTACGTCGACACACAACACTTATGAACATTACACTCTACTCACTGATGAGCTGTGTTACTGCGGCGGGGTTTACATTTGTTGATTACTGGATTCCAAGTTGTAGACAGTCTGTATCCATCTTCCCGGTTGAAATTTTTATGTTTTTTGATTTATTGATTTTGAGAGATATTTGATTAAATATCGCGAATAAGACCCGTTTAAATTAAATTGTATGATGTATACAAATCGCGAAAGTTTAAAATCGAACACAAGGTTTACTTTCTTTAATACAAAGTTACCAAAATTCTACACAAGCTCAATCACACGGTTAAGTAGCACTTGGACTACACTCACAAAGGACAATGGCAGATCTCCATACATCAAAATGTCTGAAATTAAATTGAAGCGAACAGTAATAAAAAATATATCAAAAAATTTGGCGTAAGTAACAGAGTCTATAAATTATTCTATTTTCACTCAGGAAAGGTGGAAAAAGAAGATATCGGTGTTTGAATTTTTAGTTAAGAATGAACAATGTAGGTAAAAGGAAAGTTATAGTATGAAAGTTAAACAATGTAGGTAGGTACGTTTGAATTATCAAATGACATATGTCAGATTGACATCAAAACGCGGAAGTATTTTGTAGCATCTAACTGTCACCGCCAAAGACAAAAGCAGAGCTGCATATTTTAAATCGATTTTATGTGAAATCGATACAACTTTAAAACGATGCTGTGACGTTTTTATTTGATTTAAACGTTGTTTTGCTTCAAAAATATTAGCTTATTGATATAATGTTGATTAAATATTAAATAACTGCATTTTAAACCAAACCAACTCTATAAAGGTCGATCGTATGGATTACTTATTTAATAATCGATACGGATATAGCACTCACGTCTATTTCTCTCACACCATTGTCAATGGCAGCAATCAAATAATAAAGCATTCGTAGTCAATTGGAATGCTTTTTATCATCATAAAATACTCCAGCTTTAACAAAACAAAGTGAAAATATTAAAAATCGTAGAAAAAAAACAATTTGTTTTGTTCATCATCATCAGCCTTTAACAGTCCACTGCTGGACTAGGCCTCTCCTTTGAAAGGAGGAATTGGCCTACTATACCACGCTGGCCAAACGGGTTGGTATAGGGTTTGTATCAAGTTTTCCTTCTCTTACAGTGCTGTTCTCTGCATAATATACTCCCTCTGTCGGCTCTTACGACACCCATGGGATGATATGGGGTGGTGACATTCCGTATTCTTAATCCGTCACCACACGGACAACGGACCGTTGTTTTGTTCATATGAAGTTTAAGGTCGCCACAACAAACCCAGACCAAATTCTGCCATTGTTCTTTGGTCGCGAACTTAGATTTCAGCACGACTGTCCTGCGAAGGACAGGCTGACCCGAAATTATTATTCTAGGTTTAGCAGAACACCAACAAGTTGGGTATTGGTCCTAATGACCAAAATTACAACTGCACTAGAATAATAACAAGCACGTTTTCCTTAAAGACACCGGCTTTTATAGGAAAAATATTGCTAAATTGCACTAAGCTATTGACGTCAATCGGCATAATGCAAGTCAGCAATTTTATATATGAAATAGGGATGTGACAGAACGTCCGTGTTATACCTGCTCCTATTCAGGTTGGGAACTCTACGCTCGAAGTTGTCAACAAGTATATCTACCTGGGACAAGTAGTCCAATTAGGTAGGTCCAACTTCGAGAAGGAGGTCAATCATCGAATCCAACTCGGTTGGGCAGCGTTCGGGAAGCTACGACATATCTTCTCGTCCGATATCCCGCAGTGTCTCAAGACGAAAGTCTTTGACCAGTGTGTGTTGCCAGTGATGACGTACGGATCAGAGACGTGGTCGCTCACTATAGGCCTTATCAGAAGGCTCAAGGTCACTCAGAGGGCGATGAAGAGAGCTATGCTTGGAGTTTCCCTGCGAGATCGAATCAGAAATGAGGAGATCCGCAGTAGAACCAAAGTCGCCGACATAGCTCTCCGGATAGCCCAGCTGAAGTGGCAGTGGACAGGGCACATAGCTCGAAGAACCGATTGCCGTTGGGGCAGAAAGGTTCTGGAGTGGCGGCCACGTACCGGACGACGCAGCAGTGGTAGGCCTCCCGCAAGGTGGACCGACGATTTCGTCAAGATCGCGGGAGGCGGTTGGATGCGGGCGGCTCAAGACCGGTCTGTGTGGAGAACCTTGGGGGAGGCCTATGTCCAGCAGTGGACGTCGTTTGGCTGATATGATGACGATAGGAATAGTGCGTACCACCATATTTCAACCAGGTAGGTATGCAAAATGTTTCTTAATGTCGTATTGAGACTTCAACTTTCTAACATAATATAAGGGGTAACAAAAAGAAAAAAAATGGCGTATATAGCCGTCTTATATTGTTAATGAGTTATAATTCTACTAAGTATATTTTCTCAGGAAGATAATATTTTTAAATATAAAATATTACCAAGCAGACCTAAAATCAAACTTTAATTTTATTGCACGTGCTTAGGACTTAATATTTTAGATGTAAATTAAGTTGACTTATAGTTCCATTTCTAGACAAGTATTCGTCATAACAAGTGTGACACGAACGTTCATACACGTAATTTAGTTCTAACATTTTATTTACATATGACCTACAAGCCGACTAAAATTACACTTGCTATAAAACCCATCATTTCCTTTTTAGACTTTATATTTATATTTTATTTCATTTTTTTAGACTGCCTCCGTGGTTCTGTGGATAGCGTTTGCGACTGCTGATCGGTGGTCCCGGGTTCGATTCCGGGGTCGGGCAAAAACTGGATTTTTCCGAATTCTCAGTAGCAGCACGGAGTCTGGTGATGTGGCCGGTAATGGCAATAGGCTCGCCCCCTATTGCGTGGGACCTAAAAATGTATGGCGAAATGTGGTGGTAATATTACACCTCTGCCTACCCCTTCGGGGATACAGGCGTGAGTCTATAAAAAAACATCCTTTATAGTACCGTGAAACTCTGGGTTATTAGTACAAGGAGAAAAAAGCATATACAGTAAAAATATTGTGCTAAAGGAAAAACGTTCAAGGTTACTTTGAAACCTACAATTTATAATCCAATTAGTCAATGTTCCGAGTCGTTAGTTCATCATCATCATCAGCCTTTAATAGTCCACTGCTGGACTAGGCCTCTCCTTTGAAAGGAGAAATTGGCCTAATATACCACGCTGGCCAAGCGGGTTGGTATAGGGTTTGCATTAAGTTTTCCTTTTTTTACAGTGCTATTCTCTGCATAATATGCTCCCTCTGTCGGCTCTTACGACACCCATGGGATGATATGGGGTGGTGACAATTCGTATTCTTAATTCATCACCATACGGACAAGTTGCTAGTTATATAGAGTAATATTTCGTGTGGAATTACTTCGGTGTGTTTCCGTTTTGTGGGAATATTTGCGACATAATTTCTTTCCTTATATTAGGCAGATGGTTGATATTCATTATAACTCTTATAACGAGAGACTTAAAATTAAGATTTTTTGGTACGTTACTATAACAGCCCAGCCTAATTAAATGCTTTATAGTGTATATTTCTAGTCCTTTTATTGTACGAGACAGTGGGTTACATATCGACCTAGGACGTTTTATGGCGGAAGAGCGAGAGTCAGTGTTAAACATCGTGCGTTGTTTTGCAGAAACGTTCGATTTAAAAGACATTCTATGTTAACAAAGGTTGATTTTTGTTGGAATTTTTCATCCCTGAAGAGTCCTTTGTGAATAATATAAAATATAAAATTAAATCCGATGTCATTTTTTTTTTACAAGAAAGTCTTAAAATAGCTGACATAACCTTAGGGGGCAAATATTAGACTTCCTGCATGCATGAGTAATTATAATTTTACTAACTAGACAAGTCGTGTAATAGTCGGAGTAATTATATTTTGTACATACATACATACATAACGTCACGCCTTTTATCCCCGAATATACTATACGACTGCCTCGTTGGTCTCGCGGCATAAATGTGCGCGTGGGATCGGGAGGTCCCGGGTTCGATTCCTGGGTCGGGCAGTGTTATTGGGTTTTTCTGTCACGAAATTCTCAGTAGCAGCACGGAGTCTGGAAATGTGCCCGGTACGGCAATAGGCTCGCCCCTTATTACGTGGGACTAAAGTATATCTGGCAAAAAAGTGGGTGTAGAAATACACCTCTGCCTACCCCTTCGGGGATAAAAGGCGTGAATCGTCACGCCTTTTATCCCCGAAGATGTATGTATGTATGTATTATAATATTATACACGGTGTAAAAAGTCCCATCACCAAGCCGAAGTCTACTCGTTATAGGAATACTCGTTCTTCACATCTTGCTAAGTCATACTTAGCAAAATAATACCTCGGTAACGATTTTTTTAGTAACACATTTTATAAGCCGCTATGTAAAGTGCGCGCTTGCAATTCTCGACATACTTACTTATCCAAGGGTAGGGCTATATAAAGAATAAATTGGCGCGTGAAATGCATGGATTTTGTACCTAATTAAAAATTGTATGGTAATTTCGAGCCTCAATATCTCCTGAAGCAGTAATTTTTAAGGTATGGTGCCGAAGTAAAGCATTTTCGTTAAGGCTCTTTTTCCACCTCTTATAAGAATAACAACAATCTTACATAGTTTTTATCTAGACGTGATGCACAATATTTACTAAATAATAGTAAAATACAACTAAACATTAACAAAATTAAAAATCGAGTAATCATACTTATTTTAGTACTTAGCTAGACCATCCTGTCAAATCTTATTAGTCTACTAACTACGGAATTCAATATTCGAACTATAGATAGATCTGTAGATTTTAGATTCGTTTTTGACAGTTTTTGACATAAGCTCCATACAAAATATGTCAAACACGAATCTAAAATCTACAGATCTATCTATAGTTCGAATATTGAAAATGGCCGTAAGCAGAGCCTGAGTTCTAAGGCATAAAGTCGTGGCTGCCACCCTGGTAACGTTGAGACCATTATAATGACACATTTCAGTACTTACTCTAAATAAATAACTTGAGCAGCACATGACCATTAGGTCTTTATATTTTTTGAAACACACTTTTCATTGCATCATCTATAACGATCTTGTGCCTGTCCAGATGGCTCCGCCTGCCCTTCTTTTATCCTATCTTACATAGAATTACACGTTTATCCTGTCTCATCCAGGCATACATATCTCATCCAGGCATACATATCTGATCCATGCAGTCTATCAACAACATAATACTATAACCCAAAATGTGTTATCACAGCATGAGTGTTAATGAACATAGTTTGGCATACTTCAATTTTCTCGCAGTGACTGTCGCTGGGAGCTGTAGTAAATGGCAGACTACTTAAAAGTATGTTTTAATGTTTTCTATTATAAGGGTATAATATAATATCGCATGTCGAATGAGCATGTATGTATTTACAATAAGACATTTATCCGTTTTCTAGTAACCATAATACAAATTCTGCTTATTTTGGAACTAGCTATGATGTTGCGTGCATGTGGTAGAGTATTTTTATCATTATTTATTAGTAGGAAATAGCATGAGAGTTAGTACTGAAACTAACTAGGGTAGACCTTTGGTATACTTCTAACTGTTTGAACTGTATTAACGATGAATTTGCAAAACTTAATGGATTTCCAAAATAAATGAACTACGTTGATTACTGTTGATACTGTTACGAGCTGAGGTTCGGTGACAAATTAAATGCAATATGCTACTAAACTGTACTTTATTTATTACAACACAATTTATACACACTTAATTACACACTTATTAAAACACTATTTCACACTACTAAACACTTCCGACTTCCTTAATCTTCGCACTTCTTCGCTTATTGATCGCTTTCACTTATTCAATTGAACTGTGTGAACTCGCTCGTCCGCGCGGTATTTAAACCGGCCGGTACACATAACTTGTGCAAATTCTGGTTACGTGCGGGCGTTCTAGACTTGTGGTATTCTTTTAGTATTAGCAGCAACGCCATCTATTAGAGGATAGATGAAACAGCTTTAAACCACCGATACATCGAATCTCTTCTACGAGGGGAGTTCAATGTATTCTCGGTATCGAGGTGATATACTAATGATAAGGGTAATTTAATTATCTCATTAGTTAATGACACTCTTTGAGGGTCTAAATACAAAATTTCATTTCATTGCCACCATTAGTATTCAAGATATCATTGCGAAAAGACAACTATGATGATTGATTCGACAATGATGAAAAAAATCGAGCATCGTGCAGTGATAAAATTCCTCACAAAACAAGGAAAAACTCAAAAAAATAGCCATGAAGAAATGGTGGCTGTTTACCAAGATTCTGCGCCTTCATTATCTACAATTCAGAAGCGGTCAAGTAAATTCAAACGGGGTAGAAAGAGCATTGAAGACGACCCCCGCGCTGGTGGGCCAATTTGTGCCGCTACTGAAGAAAACGTCAAATTAGTCGAAAAACTTGTACTTAAAGGTGCCCGTGTAAGAGTGAAAACATTAGCAGAAATGACTAAGCTATCCGTGGGTACCATTCACACAATCCTTCATGAGCGCCTGAATTTGTCAAAGGTCAGTGCAAGATGGGTGCCGCGAATGCTCACCGCGCTACAGAAACAAGTGCGAGTTGACTGTTGTAAGGAGTTTTTGGACCTCTGTGGTGAAAATCCGCAAAGTATTTTCGATCGGATTGTTACTGGTGATGAAACGTGGGTTCATCACTATGACCCTGAGAGCAAGCAAGAGTCTATGCAGTGGCACAAAAAAGGATCAGAACCGCCGAAGAAGTTCAAAGTCACTCCGTCCGCAGGAAAGCTCATGGCCACGGTGTTTTGGGATTCTAAGGGAATTTTGCTAATCGAGTACACAAAAAAAGGTCAAAGTATTACTGCTCCATCATACGCAATCACCCTGCTTAATTTAAAGGAGGCAATTAAAGAAAAAAGACGTGGAAAATTAACCGCAGGTGTGTTGCTGCTTCACGACAACGCGCCGGTTCACAAGGCGCGCTTTGCCCAGGCTGCTGTGCGGGAGTACGGATTTGAAGAAATCAATCATCCACCCTACAGTCCGGACCTAGCCCCTAGTGATTATTATCTATTCCCTAATCTTAAAAAAGACCTTCGTGGAAAGCATTTTTCGGACGATGAAGAGTTGAAGGGAGCAATAAACGAACATTTTTCGGGCCATGAAGAAAAAAAATTTTCAGAGGGAATTGAAAAGTTACTTTCACGAACAAATAAATGTATTGAGATGTTAGGGGAGTATATTGAAAAATAAAATTTATTCCGAATTTTCCGCCTTTTCCTTCATACCTTTACCGAGAATACATTGAACTCCCCTCGTAGTTCTCCTATTCACCGATAGATGGCGTTATTTTCAATTATCGCCATTCGTAACACTGCTTCCCTCTTAAACGTGTTCGTCTCGAACATCGTTGGACCCATAGTAACGAGCCAACCGGTCCACATGAACTATCTTCAGTGCACCTCGCGACCCCTTCTGGATTCGATAGGTGACGTCGTTCATCCTGGTAATTATGCGATATGGCCCGTCCCATCTGGCTTGTAACTTAGGCGATTTACCTTTGCTTCGTACTGGGTTATAAAGCCACACCAATGATCCCTCATCGATGCCTTTGTTGTTCGCCTTCCGATCATAGCGAGTCTTCATCTTTTCAGACATCTGTTGTCCTGACTC
This sequence comes from Euclidia mi, assembly GCA_944739405.2. Lineage (NCBI taxonomy): Eukaryota > Metazoa > Arthropoda > Insecta > Lepidoptera > Erebidae > Euclidia > Euclidia mi. Next base: position 12,131,674 of record OX123204.2, on the reverse strand, counting down.
CCTGATGTGCTCGTATACGTCGTTCATCTTGTTGCGTAGCTCGGTCGCGTAATCCGTTATATTGTGTGCAGATTCTGGTAGAATACCGGTGATTAAGTCTGCAGGTAAACGTAGTTCTCTACTGAAATTGGCAAAAGCTGGTGTTACTCCTGTAGGTTCCTGGACCGCACTGCGATATGACAGGAGAAATGGTTGGATGTGCCTGTCCCAATCTTTTTGTTTGCTCTCCACAGCCTTCGACAGGTACCTTTCCTGTGATTGATTAAACCGTTCAAACATGCCATCTGATTGCGGATGATAAGCCGTGGTCCTGGTTTTATGTGCACCTATTACGCGATAAGTCTCCTTGAACACCTCAGATTCGAAGTTCCGGCCTTGATCGCTGTGGATTTCCAAGGGCACCCCGAACCGACAAAAGACTTCATGCACCAGCTTATCGGCCACTGTGGTAGCTTCTTGATTTGGGATTGCAAACACTTCAGGCCACATCGTGAAGTAATCCATCACAACCAAGAAGTATTTGTTGCCGTCCTGGCTCTCAGGAAATGGTTCAGCGACATCCAATGCTATGCGCTCCCATGAAGCTCCCACATTGTACACCTTTAATGCACCTCTGCTACGAGTGTGTGGCCCCTTCACAGCCGCACAGCTCGGATCTTAGTAAGCGTCTTCTTAACTCCCATGTGACCTCCCGAAGCACCATTGTGATAGAGCTGCAAGACTTCCGGCACCTTAGTTTTAGGCACTACCTTTTGCCAATGGCACTGGTTACCGCGAGCGTTTTCCCATTTGCGGCACAGAACTCCCTCGCGGACAACCAAGCTTTTCCACTGTGCCCAATTACTCTTAGTGATGGGGCTCTTGCTGCGATATCACTCCATTTGGGCCTAGGAGCGTCTGATTTCTTCCGTTCAAGAATCGGCTGTATATCCTTGTCGTCTTGCTGAGCACTTCGCAAAGCTTCATTCCATTCGTCGCTCAGATCCGTCTTCAACATCCTCACTAATGCTGCCTGTCGAGTACAGTGCTTGCACTGGTCAGGACACGGCCTACGCGATAGGGCATCTGCGTTACCATGGGACTTGCCACTGCGATGTTGTATTACAAAATCAAACTCTTGCAGTAGTTCAATCCATCTGGCTACTTGTCCTTCTGGGTCCTTAAATTGAAGTAGCCATTTCAGCGCAGCGTGGTCGGTTCGCAGATGGAATTTACGCCCCAACAAATATTTGTTGAAATGCTGCAATGTCTTTACTACAGCTAAAAGTTCCCGCCGGGTGACGCAGTAGTTTCTCTCGGGTTTGGATAAGGCCTTGCTGAAGTATGCTATAACAAATTCTTGATCACCTTTCTTTTGTGACAGCACGCCGCCAATTCCAGTGTTACTAGCATCTGTGTCAACTATGAATTCATGCTCATTGTCAGGGTAGCCTAGAATAGGTGCAGTACACAGATGTTCCTTGAGCTTCTTGAATGCAACGTCACAGCTCTCAGTCCAACAGAACTGTACTCTGTCTTCGGTGAGCTTATGAAGAGGTCGAGCAATGTCAGCAAAGTTCTTCACAAACCGTCGATAGTAGGAGCATAATCCGAGGAATGCTCTGACCTGCGTTTTATTCTCTGGAACTGGCCATTCCTTCACGACAATGATCTTATCCGGGTCAGTTTGAATACCGTTCTCCGAGACCACATGTCCTAGAAAGTTCACTTGCCGTCTGAATAAAGCGCATTTCTTCGGACTCAGCTTCAAATTAGCTCCTCGTATCATTGACAGCACTTGCTCCAAGTTTCGAAGGTGATCCTGGAAGGTGCGCCCCACGATGATGACGTCATCCAAATAGACCAGGCAGGCGTCTCCAATCAGTCCCATAAGCACTCGCTCCATCAGTCTCTCAAAAGTAGCCGGAGCGTTGCACAATCCAAAGGGCATGACGTTAAATTGCCATAATCCTTTCCCTGTGGAGAATGCCATCTTCTCCTTCTCGTGAGGATTTATTTCCACCTGCCAGAAGCCACTTTTTAGATCTAAGGTAGAAAACCACTTCATCCCCGTCAGCGTATCCAGTGTGTCATCGATCCTTGGCAGCGGGTAGCTGTTCTTCTTTGTGATGTCATTTAATCGGCGGTAGTCTACACAGAAGAGCATGCTGCCATCTTTCTTCTTAACTAGCACAACCGGAGAGCACCACGGGCTAGACGAAGGTTCGATTACACCTTCCTTCACCATACCATCGATCATAGCTTCCACTTCACGTTCCCTTGCTACTGGCACACGTCTTGGTCGCTGGCGAATCGGTGCTTCACTTCCCGTGTTTATTTTGTGCTGGACTAGTGCTGTGTTCCCTATGTTGGCATCACTGGTCGAGAAAATATCGGCGAACCGGTTCAACATCTTCTGAGCCTTGGTCTGCTCTTCCTCCGACAGGGTACTTTGGCAGTCCTCTAAAAGTGTAGACACGTCGAATCGTGCACCTTGAACCTTGGCACTGGTAGGTTGCTCGTGACATCTACGCATCCAAGCCGCTCCTTCATAGGTGCCCAATTCCGTCCCTTTCTTGAGCGACACTTCCTTGTCACTTGCATTTAGTGCGCGTACTAAATGCAAGTGACAGTTAAGTACTGATGAAACTTTGGTACCCCTTACCAAGGTTCGTGCAATCTTCCACGAGGCCTTTCTCTAGGCCTTCGATATGTACGCAGCGGTTCCCTTGACCAGAATTCCCGGGTAAACAAACTGGTACAACTGTTTCCAACCGTGGTTGAAGCGTGACATTCTTCAGGCAGTACACTTTTCCTGAAATTGCGCCTTCCATGAAAACTTCTTCCGAGCCACACCTCAATACTCCCTGGTTAACATCGATCTCGCAGCGATACTTTCGCATGAAGTCTAAGCCCAAGATGCAGTGGTCCACTATATCGGCCACGATGACTTTGTGACGGTAAACCTTGTTGCCTAGCTTCAGATCCACCTCCATTTCACCTCGGACGGTAATGTGCTGACCGGTAGCTGTTCTCAGATTCACACATTCATTGTTCCTGAAGCAGCCCAGAAGAACCCGTCTTGCCAAATGGAAACCGAGGACTGTCCGAGAAGCATCCGTGTCCAATGTCAGCTTGCAAGGTGTTCTGTTAACCCGCCATTTGTGACGTCACTTTGACTTACGTGGTTTGTGACGCCGGTCTTATAGACCGGGTTTTTCAAATTGAGATTTCAGAAATGGTTTTACTCCATGGAGTTTCTACTTATTAAAATATTGAAAAGCTATGATTTTTTTATAATAATACAATGTTATATCTTAAATCAATTATAATTTATTTATCTTTAAGCTTACATCGTTAAAACATTAAAAATAACCAAGTTATTTTTAATGCTCTTCTAAAATATCAAAATTTTTAACAAAAAAATTTTTTTCTAACGAAATCGGCCTCTTACAGTTGCATTGCAATAGGAAATATAAAAAAAAAAAAAAAAAAATATTAACATATTTAACTATGACTATTTTACTTACGTAACCTGTGACCCCGGTCTCACGCACCGGGTTGACGCCAAAACTCAAAAACGTGCGCCTGCCTCACCGATGCGGGGTGTACTGACGGTAGGGTACGCGAAATCAGGAGAGTACACGAATATGCAACCCAATTGGCTAACGGGTAAAAAAGTTATTCGACTTTTTCGATCCACCCGGTCTCACAGACATACAGGTCACAAATGGCGGGTTAATTTCGCCTTCGATGATCAGGCTGTTCCCGTCACATGATTGCGAGATTGAGATACTTGGGGCTCTTCCATTACCAGCCAGCACCCACCCCGCAGTCCTGGCTTCTACTCGTTTCCCTGCTCTCGCTGCCTGGCAGACACATCAGGCGACCTCTTTGGTGGAGACAGGGTGTCACCAGGCTGCCTACGCTTTGGGCAGCTCAATAGCGGATATGGCCTCTTTCTCCGCAGTTGTAGCACCGAGGTGACGATACAACTTCCCTGATGCGGTGACTTCGCTCGTTGCGTCGTACTGCTTCCATCTCCAAAGCGTGGGCTAAGGCGTCCTTCAGGTTCTTGAAGTGCCCTAGTCTTACCGCTGCTCTTACCTCCAGGTCCCGGATCCCATCCGTAAAAGCCTGTACGAGGTTCCCATCTATCAGTGCAGGCGACGACTGGTATGTCTTCCTGACAAGCTTTTCCATCTCCAGAGCCCACTGCTGCAGAGTTTCTCCGGTACGTTGTGTCCTGTCCTTGGGCTGAGCACGATAAACGTTTTCTAGGTGCGCGTCACCGTATCTCGCCTCCAGCGCCTCCAGGACCTTTTCGTAGGTGGCGTCTTGCCCAAGTGCCTCCAACACTGTCAAGGCCTGCTCGCGAAGCCCCAAGGTTAGGGCGGTTAAGGCCTGTTCTTTGGTCGACCCATTCGATCGCATCACAGCCTCAAACTGGATCTTGTATGCAGACCACGATGACGAGCCATCAAATGATGGAACCTTAAACCCACGAGGTGAGGGTGCTACAGCCGCTGATGTCACTTCCAGGCCACGCAATTTCTTCTCCACTTCAGCAACACAGGTCTCGTGGTGGTCATGTACACGTTTCTCAATAGAGGCGACGTGAGTCTCCAGCTTGTCGTGTACGAGCATCTCTACGACGCTGATACGGGCCTCGTGCTGCTGAAGTTCCTCCTTGACCGCCTTCAGATCCTTCCCTACAGCGGCGCTGAGGTCCTTCATGAGCACCAGCTGTTCCTCCAGACGGCGGGCGTGCTCCTCTTGACGGCGAGCCTGCACCTGTTGATGGTGGTCCTGCTCCTCTTGACGACGCGCCTGCTCCTCCTTGTCGCGCTGTAGCGGTTCCTCCAGGCGGCGCGCGTGCTCCTCTTGACGGCGAGCCTGCTCCTCCTGACAGCGGGCCTGCTCCTGCATGAACGCCATCAGAGCCGGGATGTCGGGCACCGTCACGGAGTGTGTGGCGCTTGCAGGTTCCACTGCAGCCGCGGAGTCGCCTGGTCCACCACACGATGGAGAAGGAACGTCTCCGATGCGTCTCTGGTCCAGGTCTTGCTGGCGCTGGTTCCTGGTATGCACTCCTTCAGTTTCTTCCTTCGGCATAACCGGCATAATTTATCCCTTTCTTCTGACACCAATTTGTTACGAGCTGGGGTTCGGTGATAAATTAAATGCACTATGCCACTAAACTGTACTTTATTTATTACAACACAATTTATACACGCTTAATTACACACTTAATAAAACACTATTTCACACCACTAAACACTTCCGACTTCCTTAATCTTCGCACTTCTTCGCTTCTTGGTCGCTTTCACTTATTCAATTGAACTGTGTGAACTCGTTCGTCCGCGCGGTATTTATACCGGCCGGTACACGTAACTAGTCTGTTCGAGAGGCTTTCTGAAAATTCTGGTTACGTGCGGGCGTTCTAGACTTGTGGTATTCTTCTAGTATTAGCAGCAACGCCATCTAGTAGAGGATAGATGAAACAGCTTTAAACCACCGATACATCGAATCTCTCCTAGTTCTCCCATTCACCGATAGATGGCGTTATTTTCAACTATCGCCATTCATAACAATACCTTCGGTAGACTAAATAGAAATGATATTCGGTTTTGAGCTATTACAGATTTCTTTCATTTCTTTGTCCCGTCTTGTTTGTACAGAATTTCTTTCCATATATCAAATTCACGACTGGTTCCTTTGTACCAGGAGGCAAACACATGCCAGTTTATCCTTCATTCGTAACTAAAATATAAAAATTATTTTGCAGAAATATTTTTAACAAACTATTTTTAACCGTTCTTTGAAACAATTAATTTTGCAAGTAATTTAACTAATTTCTAATAAAAAATCTTTATAATTAGAGATTTTTTTAAGTGAACAACGTCCCAATTGATTCAACGTTTTGAGTAAAAACGTCCTATCTTAACATTGAACCCACAAATTGTTTCACAGACACCGGCGAAAACCGTCCTTTTTAACCTCAGACGCTTAAAACTTCAATAATGTTCGTAAAAAAACGTCTTAATATTCCATAAGGCCTCTACTTTTTGTTGCTCAATATTGCATTAAAATCGATTACCCTGTGAATATTAATAACGGTAATCGTCTTTTTGCGCCAGAGTTGCGTTACTGAACAACTCCATTGAAAAACATTCCGAATAATCATCGATCGCTGTTAACTATGAACTGAGTTATAAAGTAATAAATACAATAATCTATGTTCATTTAGGAACTTAAAATTGTATATAGTGAAGTAATACTTGAAAAACATCGTGACTTACCGGAATTGAAATCTTGATTTGCAAACGCGGTATGTAAGTTTGAAAACGCTGAACTAAGATCAGGCTCTTCTGCATCTACTTGAATCATATTTAGTCATTTTGCGTGATCCTGATATCCTTAAAAGTATTCCTTTTTATTAAAAAAACTGAATAAATAGTATTTTCTTAAGTATCATGTAAATTAAGCATAGAACACGAAAACGCCCCAATTTTCTTCTTCTTCCAATGAACATCGGCCGAACTGATGATCGATCACGGCGCTCGCGCCTCTCGTACTCCCCGTGCCCCGTCCCATGTATACGTCGTGCGTTATTGCGCGTAACAAATACCAGATGAAACGTTATTCGATTCTATATCTCCGAAAGTAAATAAGATACGAAAATTCCAAAAACACATTTTTGTAGAGTTTGTATTCCTTATCCCATTTAGCTATTTAACGCGATTTTGGTCACATGGAACTCTATTCTATGGATAGGTCGAACTGTTTTATGTTATGCTTGTTGCTAAAATGGGTTAGTATAGATAGTATTCTTCCAGTTTGCTTTATTGCAGTTAATGGTAGGTAAATAAATAATAGCCAAGCGGTTTTATTATGCGAATAATGCTCTTTTTTTAGATCTCGTTTGAGAAATTATGACAATAAAGACTAATTTATATTTTTGTACACCACACCGAGATTATAACTGCTACTTGTTTTGATTGACAAACAATGTCACTAAAGCATACTCCTCCAAAGCCAATTAATCACCCAAATCTATCAAAGACGCCTGTATTAACGTATGGATCGGCACCGCACCTGGATATTGGTACACAAGACTCTGCGGCATCCGACTTTGCGGATCTTAATATCACTCATACGACAAATGAAATGAAATGAAATGAAATGAAATGTTTATTTCACTTGCTGTATGGTACATTACAGTTGTTATGTATTACGGTTAGCACATCACATACTGCGTCGGAAAAGGTGTCCGACATGCAAAATATCTATTACATGTAATATTGAAGACAATTCATGCTTAATTTATAGAATTTTCATTATTAATTTTACCAAACATTACCAATAATTATACATTCATGTCATAAAGAATACATTAATGTCATAAAGAATTCATTCATATTATAAAAACACTTATCTACCAGCCACTTATAAAGTTTTGTCTTAAACTGTCTTAACGGTAACTCGCTTACACTTCTATGCAGATTATTATAAATTTTTACTGTCATAATGTAACAATTTTTATGACAGAGAGCAGTTTTTCGGCTAGGTATTATTAATCTTGTTGAATCTCTGTTTTTTATTTTAGAGTTAAATTTGTCATTAAATGTTTTAAATAATGGACCATGTTCCTTAACAAAACAACCAGCTTGAAAAATGTACATAGACGTCAGGGTTAATATATTAAGTCTTTTAAACAGAGGTTTACATGATGTGAGCGGACCTACTCCACAGATTGCTCGTAAGCATTTTTTTTGAACAATAAATGCTCTATTTACAACGGTAGAGTTACCCCATAGAAGTAGCCCATACCTCAAAACAGAGGCCACATAACCATGATATGCTGTCATAGCTGTCTTTTGTCCTGATTTATATCTTAACCATTTTATAGCAAAAACAAACTGATTTAATTTTTTACATATTTTATCGATATGTGCTTTCCAACTACAATGGTTATCAATAGTAATGCCTAAAAATATTGTATCACTTACAGATTCTATAATTTCATTTCGACATGTCAGTTTATAACTAATATTATTTTTATTATTGTAATTAGCAAATGTAATATACTTTGTCTTTGATATATTTGCATATAGATTATTATTTTCTAGCCATTGTAGTACTGATTCAATTTCATTATTAAGTATATCCTCGTAATTCTTCTTTTTATCTTCGTGTGCTATTATGAGTGAGATATCATCAGCAAACAAGGCGCATTGATGCGTAGTAATGGATGGCAAATCGTTAATATGTAGTAAAAAAAGTAATGGTCTCAATATGCTACCTTGAGGAACGCCGAACTTATTAAATCGACAATTGGATTTATAAGTGGTACATTCAAGTGCATCATTTAAGCTTTTGATTTCAACATACTGCTTTCGATTTTCTAAATAACTTTCTAACCAATTTAAGGCTGGACCTCTGATTCCGTATGTTTCACATTTTTTTAAAAGCAACTTATGGTCCACAAAATCAAAGGCTTTGGTCATATCGAAAAATACCACAGTTACAGGCACCTGTTTATCAATAAAATCTAACACGTTTTGAACAAGTTTAAAAGCCGCCAAGGTAGTGGACTTTTTCTTTAAAAAACCGTTTTGTTCTTCTTTAATTAAGTTGAATTTTTCCAAAAAATCGCTAATTCGTTTATGCATAGTTTTCTCAAATATTTTACCAAATATTGGGATAAGTGTGATGGGCCTATAGTTATTCACATCAAGTTTACTTTTCTTTTTGTGTAACGGTTTAACTAAAGACAATTTAAGTCTACTCGGATAAACTTCGGTAAGCGACAGGTTTAGAAGATATCTTAGTACAGGAGCAATAATGGGTATGCACTGTTTTAATACAAGCGTTGAAACACCATCAAAACCAGTAGATTTTGTATTGTTCAAAGACAAAACAATTTGTATCACTTCCATGTCTGTCACCGGTGTTAAAAACAAACTACAGCTAATGTTTTAATTTATAACATAGTTATTGCTATTTGACTGTATCTGATTTTTATTTGTTGAGTCTATAAAGAAGTTGTTAAAAGTATTGGCTATATCTTGCGGATCTTTAACTATTCGACCGTTGTTTTCGATTGCATCTATATTATCATGATATGTCTCGCAGTCAACCTTGTTTTTGATGACATCCCATGTTGCTTTACATTTATTTTTTGCCTTACTGATAATTTTATAATTAATATTAGTCTTCATTTTATTAATACATTTTTTTAACACTGCACTATATTTTTGATATTTCAGCTTATTTTCTATCGTTTTATGCTTATAGCAACGGTAACGTAACAATCTTTTTGTTTTTGTTGATTTTTTAATACCCTTTGTTATCCATTTCGCTGGGCCTGAATTACTACAAACTTTCTTTTTTTCGACTGGAAAGCATAAATTGTACAATACACTAAAGATATCATGAAACTCGTTAAAAGCTGTATCTAAATTATTTTTATTGAAGACATCGGACCATGACAAAGCTGAAAGACATTTCTTAAATCTTAGAATATTAGCTTGACTAAAGTACCTTTTTTTAATGTACCAGTATTCTAAGCGTTTCTGTTTTTTAGAGACTGGAAATGTTATTGTTTGACTAGTATTGTGATCTGAAAGGTACATGGAATGAACAGAGCCTATTACATTATCAAAATTACTAGCTATGTGATCAATGCAGCTTTTTTGTCTGGTAGGTTCAGTAATATGTAATGTAAGCCCATAATTTAAAATTAAGTCCTTGAGTCGAGTGGTTGCAAATCCCGCCTTTAAGGTATCAATATTCAAATCACCAGCAATAATGATTTTCTTGCTTTTTTTATTTAAAATCCTATGCAATAATATGTCAAGTAAAGCGTAGACTTCTTCAAAATGAGGGTGAATTGGCCCACACCTCACTGACTGATCAGATCCAAGCAATATTTACGTCTTTTGAGGCTAAACAGAGCGCCAAGTTAGAGACGATCATCGAATCAGTTAGGGTTATCAAAGACCAGAACACTGAGATACAACAAAGTATTGCTTTCCTTTCCGCTAAGTACGATGAGGTGATAGAGAAAATGACATTGTTGGAACAAAAAAATAAGGCTTTTGAACTTAAAATTGAATCGCTCGAAAGTAAGGTTGAGGTATTGGAACGAAATACACGCTCTACTTCTGTCGAAATAAGGAATATTCCTAATCTACCTTCAGAAAATAAATCTACACTAGGCTCACTGGCAAAGACTATAGGTGAGGTTGTACGTCACCAAATCTCGGACTCCGATATCCATGACGTTTACCGCCTTAAAACTAAAAGTGAGTCCAGCAACCATATAGTTGTAAACTTCTCCACCACATTCTGTAAGGATGGTGTCATTAAGAAATGTAGAAACTTTAACAAAACGAATAAGGAGAATAAGCTTAACACCTCTCACCTCAATTTATCTGGCACTCCTAAACCTGTTTATGTCGACGAGTCTTTGACAAGCCTTGGGAGAAGACTTGCTTATATGGCCAGACAGTTCGTGAAAGAAAATCACTACCACAGCACCTGGACCTTCTATGGTAAAATTTATATTAAAAAACTACAGGACTCGACAGCCATACGCATAGACTCCGAGCAGGACATCGCACGTTTGTCACAGAAATGACTATCTTTGGTTTTTATTCTTAATATTATTACTCATAACACGTTTTGCCATTTTTTGTTACTAAGTAATACTTATTTTAATACTTTTCATATTGTACTACTTAAAATACTAACCATGCGCTTACTTGCTATCATTGTAACCCAGTCATACTCCACTTTTCTATATTTACATTTATATACACATTACCTAGCTAATATCAACAATATATGTTACGACCTTAACATGAATACTAAACTTTATATTTGTTGTTATGTACGAAATATAACTCACACAATGTTATTCTTATACAATTACACTACTCCTACACACTTAAACTTATTCATTACTGTACTCACAACACTACTGTTACCCTTATACACTTATAATTTTACAATATTCCACTCACAACACCCCAACCCATACACAACCTTCAATACAAAAATTACTACAAAATACAATATATATTTCTATGTATATCACATAACCCACACGCTATTACCCTTATACACTCACACAAACTTCTATACTTTATCATACCCACAACCCTACCCTTGCACTACATACTGTTCGAAAAATACCACTAAACTAGTTGACTGCCCGTACACTGCATATTATACTACAAAAGATACTACCTTTCATCGGACCTGGATTTATGTAATGCTTAAACTTATATTCTCGCTATATCCATACCTGCACATCACTGCACCTGTATTTTTCACCATCTTATGTATATTAAACTCTTTAATTCGATAATACTAACCAAATTAAGGGTCTCCTTGACAACGATAATGTTGCACATTCGGTAAATTGTGAAATAGATGATTGCTCAAAACTAATAGACAACTCCGACTTAAGCCTTAAAGTTATTCATCAAAATATCCGCAGTATTAACAGTAACTTTTCAGGATTGTTAACACTGCTAGAGCGATTTAATACAGATTGGAATTTAATTATATTAACTGAGTGCTGGTTACGTCACACTCACTATATACCATCGATCCAGGGTTACAATTATGTACAGACTGAAAATAATCTTTCGCAAAACGAAGGCGTGGTTGTTTACTACAAGAATAACATGAAACTATCTGTTGTTCAAGTAACATTGCAAGATGCTAACTGCATAACGCTAAAAACCGACTGCAATACATCAATAGTCGCTATATATCGTCCGCCAGGCTATAAGGATATCACACCGTTTTTCGAATCACTTAATGCGTTACTAGCAACCTTAAAAACCTCTAATATTGTCATTATTGGAGATTCTTCTTCTTCTTCTTCTTCTTCTCAGCCTTTTTCTACCGCATGGGTGTAGGCCTCCTTCAGTATATGCCACTTCTTACGGTCTTGGGCGACCTCAATCCACTTTACTCCAGCTGTTCTCTTGATGTCGTCATGCCAACGCATCTGCGGCCTTCCTTGTGGGCGCTTCACGCCCCATGGTCTCCACTCCACCAACGCTTTGCACCACGAGCCCTGTTTTCTGGCGACGTGGCCTGCCCACTCCCACTTCAAATTTGCAACACGCTTGATCACGTCTGTGACTTTGCTTTGCTGCCGAAGCCAGTCGTTTCGTTTGCGGTCCCTCAGTGAAATACCCACCAGCTTTCTATAGAGCTAAAAAAAGCTTATTGGAGATATGAATGTGGATATAATGCCTAATAATAAAGACCCCAACTCTTCTACATACCTGAACCTACTAGCCTCTCATAGTATACTACCGGCACATCTACTACCTACACACAACAAAACGTGCTTAGACCACATCATGTTGAAAACTGTTTTATCTGCCTCTTGCTATGTCGCGGAAACCTCAATAACTGATCACGATTGTGTGTTTATTGTATTGAAACGATTGGTAGAACAGAAAAAATATTTTACTTTAAAGAAAATAGACTATGATAGACTAGATATTGATATGAATGAAATGTGTTTCAGTTCTATATACGGTACAAATGATCCTGAAGTTGCCACCTCCTTACTGTTATCTAATCTAAATACTGTCATAGAATCTAATACAAGAGTTGTCTCTCTTCCAAATCGCAAGCGCATTAATAAGCCTTGGATAACCCTAGGTCTGCTAAAATGTATGAGGAACCGAGACAAACTACATATAAAACTTAAGAAATATCCGGATAATGAGATTATAAAATTAACTTACCAAAGATACCGAAATTTTTGCAATTAATTATTAAAAAGCGTTAAAAAAGATTACGAATCTAATTTATTAAAAACAGCAGCTAATACTAGTAGTAAGTCGTTATGGGACACCATTAAGAATGTGACCCATTATAACAAAAGTAGTAATCCTGCTACATATTTACTGTCTCCCACAAATCCAGTTTCCTCGATTAATAACATAAACCAATTCTTCACTTCGATAGGTAAAAACTTAGCTGAAAAAGCCCTTAGCCATAGCTTGCTACGTGTCACTGACATTGACTCGCAACCTTTTTCGTTTGTCCTGTCCTCAACTTCTGAAGCAGAGGTGCGCAGCCTTATACTGAACTTAAAAAAAGTCAATACGACAGGACGGGATAATATCTCAGGCGTGTTCTTGAAACGTTATCACCACATTCTAGCGTACCCCCTTTCGTACATATTTAATCTAATGTTCTGTACAGGAGTCTTTCCCAAAGAGCTCAAACTTGCCGAAGTAGTTCCCATCCATAAGAGTGGAGACAGAGCCTGTGTCAATAATTTCAGGCCTATTTCTATTCTACCTACTATATCTAAACTGGCAGAAAAAGTACTCAATAAAAGACTAATTAACTACCTTGAGACAAAAAACTTATTGTCAAATGCACACTTTGGATTTAGAGCTGGGAAATCAACAAATGATGCTGCATATTCTTTGGTTGACCATATTGTCTGCAAACTAGACACTAAGGAAAAATTTCTTGCAATATTCTTAGATTTAGCTAAGGCTTTTGATACGGTCTCTGTCCCACTCTTATTGGAGAAGTTGCATAGGTTGGGTATCCGGGATGCTCAACATAGATTGTTTATCAGTTACCTGGCTGACAGGTACCAAAGAGTGAGAGTCGATGGTGTGATTAGCGCCGACCTACCTATTACCGTTGGCGTACCGGAGGGTAGCGTACTTGGCCCTACACTTTTCCTTGTATTCATTAATGATCTGTGCAAACTTCACTTAAAAAATGGGAAGATTGTAACTTTCGCAGACTCTGGTCAGCTCTGGTCTTCCATGGGGATACTTGGGATGAGACCTATGCTCTTGGACAATCGGGTTTTAATACAGTATGCTTATTGCTCAAAACTAATGGTTTCACACTTAACGTGACAAAAACTAAATATATTCCTTTCGCTATAAAAACAGTTCCATCTGACATACTTAAAAACTATTCAATCACAGCGCACACCTGCCTAACCTATGACTCCTGCTCCTGTGACCACCTCGAATGTACGTCTCATATCAGGTATCTTGGTGTTATGCTAGACAGTGCTCTGAATTTTGATAACCACCTAGATCGTCTCACATCCAGAACACGGAAATTAATATCCATCTTTAAAAGATTGCGTCACATAGCTGACAAAAAAGTAATAAAAATGGTTTACACGTCTCTTTGTCAACCCATCTTGACATATTGTATCTAAGTATGGGGTGGGGCATGCAAAACCAACACACACACACACACACACACACACACACACACACACACACACACACACGCACACGCACACGCACACGCACACGCACACACGCACGCACACACGCACACACGCACACACACACACACACAGAGAGAGAGAGACACACACACACACACACACACAGACACACACATGTCTAGTTAGGAGACACTGGTAATCTGTCATACAGGTTCTCCTAGTTCAGATACCAGTCTCTCACACAGGTTCACCTACTTGATAATGTAACACGTAATTTAAGACCTGATTGTAACTCTTCTGTGTGAGAGAGAAATTAATTAACGATTTTATTTTTATTATTATTTATATTGATTTTTTTTTGTTCCGTCAAAGCCCTTAGGAAGTACTTTTATTACTCTGCGTGTAGGTGGATTTCATGATCGCTGAAAGGGTAAACTTTGAGAGTATTTCTGGGTGCAACACATTAATTTTGTTATAGAATAGAATAGAATATTTCTTTATTCAAGTAACCATGACTCAAAAATGTTAGTTTTACTTAAAACTATGTTAGTAAAATGTAACTATTATATATGTAATGAACGTCACAACATATAGAAATATATTTAGGTCACCGCTGTTTAATATCATGCGAGATGGCACAACAGTAACTCAAATACACACAATCAAGTCTCCTTGCAATCATGCTTAGGACACAGTTGGAGCTGGCTCGCACCCTGCGTACCAGAGAAGCACACCTCTTTCGCATGGTTGCGTAAAAACAATCTACGTGTGCGTCAGCAAAAATCCCTGATGCGCTACAGAAGCGTGGCAGTCCCACCAGTACCCTAAACGCATTATTGTATTGAACAGGAAGAGCGTTGTACGATTTTTGAGTATATCTAGCCCACAGGCTGCACGTGTAGAAAGTCGTACAGTGAGCAGCGTGCAAACCTACGAGCTAGCATGTTCGCTCTAACCGACAACGCCCTCCGCTCTCGTTCTATGTCGTCATCATCACGGAGATGAAGGGTCAATACGTGCCCCACATATTTGAATTTGTGTACTCTCTGTAATGGTATGCCGTCGAGTACAACAGGTGGTACATTGATGGTGTCCCTAGCCCCCGCCTCAAACACCATGATTTCTGACTTTTTGGAGTTGTACATCAAGCCATATAGTTTAGCGTACCTTTCACATTGAGCCACAAGTCTTCTAAGGCCACACACCGACGCACTCAGTAGCACCATGTCGTCAGCGTAGCTGATATTATTGACGCATATACCGTCTATATGACAACCGACCCTAATGCTACTGAGCTCGCCGATCAACTCGTTTACGTATAGGTTGAAGAGCGTTGGTGAGCTCAGTCCCCCCTGCCTCACCCCGCACTCCAACCCATACGGACGTGACAAAGCTCCAGCCCATCGCATATTATTGATTTGGTTACCAAACCAGAACTTGAAGATGTTTATAACTCCATTTGGTACTTCAGCGTTTTGTAATTTTGTCCATAATTTATCGCAGATAACCAAATCAAAAGCCCTCGATAGGTCCAGGAAACAGGCATAAACAGGTGTCCCTCGCTGTGTGTAGTACGAGACAGTTTGCTTAAGACACAGCACCGCACTCTCCGTTGACAGCCTCGGACGGAACCCAAACTGGTTGTCGTGGAGCGTTATGTATTTATTTAATTGTATGGTAAGCAAGCTGTCAAATACTTTGGATATCACAGAAGCCAGTGATATGGGCCTATAGTTACCGCAGTCGGAAAGGTCGCCAGTCTTATTTTTAGGTATGGGCACTACTACTGTTCGCATCATTTCCCCCGGCATGTAACTATGGCTCACACAGAAGCTAAACAACATAGCAAGTACCCTAGGCAGGTGCGGACCTGCGTATCAGAGGTGTTCGATGCTGAGACCGTCATGGCCCGGGGATTTACCCCTTGACATTGACCTTATTGTCTGGGCAATCTCTCTGGATTTAAATGTAACTCCTATTGCCGCACCGGACTCAACATCGATCACCGACCGAGATAGACCATACGGAGATTTCACAAGGAATTTTTCCATAAAGAGGTTAGCTATTTTATCGGGCTCACTAACACCGCCGACGCTCACAGGGATTCCAGGTTTGGATTGCAATGTATTGGTATGCTTCCAAAAACCACGAAAATCGTTTTTTGAGTGGTGCGAGGCTAGAATATCCATTTTTTACTTGGTCCTCATGATCTTGGCACCATTTTAATCTTGACTTGAAGATTTTTCTAGCCTCACACATTTCATCGTACACATATCCGTTAGATGGCTTACCACACCACACCCACAAATCAAATTTTTGCCTGGCCTCCCTGTTTGCTTCGGCTACATGTTTGTTCCAGCCTACTACCACCCTTTTGGGACTACTTTTGCCACCTCTCTGAACCATCGTGGCCGCCTCGCTCAAGGCGTGTACGATGTCTGAATAAAACTTATCTATAACAATTTTGTGACTAGAATCACTGCACATATTATCACAACAATCTCTAAATTCAAGTGGGAAGTCGAGTAGTCTCAATCTCTCATGACATTCAGTTTTGTACGATTCTATTTGATTTGTACTTCTGTCCCCCCACACTGCCCTGTTCACATTAATCCTAGACACATATGTCTTTGGCACTATAGCTTCTAAAGTACATTCTACTACTAAAGGCAAGTGATCAGACCATAGAACATCGTATAACACATACACATTCTTAACAGAGCTGACAGCTGCTTCAGTTACTACGCAGTGATCGAGCCATTTCTTGGACCCGTGAGCCTCACTTATAAATGTATACGTGTTTGATCGTATACCTAATATCTCAGTATCAATACTGACCATTTTTGCTCAATACAATAACTTCAGAGTTCATTAAAAAATTGTTCTGATGGGTGTGCATTAAAATCTCCTAGCATCTATACACAGTCTACACTATTATCATCAATAATAGCACTCACCGCGCTCAATGTGTCCGTAAAATCCGCCAGATTCGACATGGTATCCGTAGGCATGTACACACTTAGCACTAAACAACATTTATCACTCATCACAATTTTCACAGCGCAGATACGTGGATTACCGCATTTGATTATGACCACATTATTAAATATACGTTGTCGCCACAGAAGGGCCACCCCACCGTGTGGCCTACCTCGCAAGATACCCGCCGATGTGTCTACAGCTGACACTCCAGTACAGCTAAACTCATCATCTATGGAGTTAAGAAATGACATTTCCTCAGGCAGCAACCATGTTTCCTGCAGCGCAATCACATTGGAATGTTTACACAAGTCACGAATACTCTGCAGCGAGCGCTTAACATTCTTACAATTAAAACTAGTAAATTTGTAAACAAACTCATCAGACATTGTCAGTGTTTTGTTTGCCGGTTACCATATGAGTCGATGTTTTGTTTATTAGTTTCGGTCTGTAATTCACAAAACGTCGAAATATAATTCCTTGTGGCCACAAGTTATGATCCAGGTACATCTGAAGCTTACTCTGGGATACAAAGAACTTGTACGCATTATGTTCACATGGGCGTTTAATATTAATTTTGTCTAAGGTCACCGTTTCTCCAGTTTTCTTTTGAATATAATTTGTAATATCCGAAACTGATGAATCTTTATGCACGTTCGTAATAAACATGGGTATTTTTCTATCAGCTGGTCTGAATTTTTCCTCAGATTCAACTATAACACTACCCATGTTTCCTTTAACCCTGTTCTTATATTTATTCTTTTTATATTGCACCAACGTAAAACCTTCATTGTTTTCCTTCGCTGCAACGCTTGCATACGATTGACTAGACTGCGGCGGCTGTGCATGACTCATAGTTTCAGTCACCTGTTCGCTTGGGCCGCTCGCAGCCGGTCGTAGCGATGACGCATCAGGCTGACCGCTATTTGTCGCCCGAATCGTTCCATCTCTGTTGCACGCGTTGGAAACGCAACTGCTAACCGTTTGATATATTGATTCAGCACTACCCTCCACTCTTCGGAGATTCGAAAAATTGGGCATATTTTCGCTTATTGATGATTTTTCGATTCTTGTTCGTGACAAATATATGTAATATTGTTGTCATCACAACATGCACCCCTTTTTGTGTTTATATTTGCTGTTGTGTTAGCAAGAGGCATAAATTTTAAGTCACACTCTTCTTTTAAGTTTTGCAGCTCACTTTGCGTCACAAATAAGGATTTAATACTCTTAATTTCAGCTTGCACCAATACTAAATCTTTGAGCAGTTTTGATACATCCAGATGATCAAAGGTGATGGGTGATAACTTCTCTAGATCGCGAGCCACAAACACGGGCAGCACATCAGGTTCCGTTGTTTTGAAAATTGCAATGATATCATATAATACCCGATTATCTTTGCCTTTTCCTTTACGGGCTGTACTGCGAATCTCCGTTGACAGTGATTCTATCAATAACGCCTTTGATTTTTGAATTTGGTCGCTAGTAAAAGCCGACGGACAAATTTGCACTAAGCTCGCCTCATCAGCGATCGACACCTTATTTTGCACATAAGCTAAAAGCTCATCTATCACAATGTTGCATGATATACATTTTACTGTACTCGACATTTTGATAATTGCGCACGGGCAGCGCAGCAACCGATAACACGAGCGCAGGCAACGACTGCGCGCGTTATGGTGTTGCCGTAAATAAATAAGATTTAAGCTTCATTGTCTTTTTCTATCCTGCCTTCTCAGGCCTAATACGGTTTGAATTACATGCATTAGTCTAACTTATATGCATTAGTCTAAATGATTGATCTTGATTAAGCAACATAATTATACAAATGTACATACGTACATACATAGACTCACGCCTGTTTCCCTGAAGGGGTAGGCAGAGGCATATTAAACGCCCACTTTTCGCCGGTGTTTTGATCCCACGTAATAGGTGGCGAGCCTATTGCCGCTTATCGGGATATTTTGTTTGCCAGAGCCTCGTCCGTTGATCGGCAAGTGCACCAGGCGAGGTTGGCTTCGGACCCTAAGTTCTTGGTGGGAACCCTATGCACCCTACAAATGTATATGCATAAAAACTCCACAGCAGCGTTTTATGCATTCATTCGTTGTATTGACGATGCACCGATCCTCTCCAATCCGGTGACTCGCAGCCTAAACTGTATTCTTTTATTTAACGTGATCTACAATAACTATCAAATCCCGAATCTTAAAAGACACGTAGTCTGTTGTAATTAAATTCTTTTATTGTAATCTGAGCAGTCCATGCAGGTTGTTTATTTTTATGTGACGTACTTATTATTTTTATATATGGATCTGTCACGTCTGTTGTAGTATTTAAAATGACAACTAACAAATGAAATAAAAATTGTGTGTACATGAAAATAACCAGTTTTATTATACTAACTACTCTTATCTAAAGCTGTGGGCCCCTGTAAAGGCTGTGCTCCTACAGGTTATGGGCCCAGAGCATGCCCACAGAATAAGAGAAGAGAATTGTGAGTACTGAATTTTTCGTATAAATCAAAATGATTAGTGGAGATTCTATTTCCACATCCGCACAAGGCGTCTCATTGACCAGTATTAGAGCTTTAACATGCAAAGAGGGCTATTCGCAATGGAAGTTCAAGCTGCATATGTATCTCTTACATGAGGACCTTTGGTACCCAGTAACTACTGGGTATTCAGACGGCGATACAACCTCGGAAGATGTTAAAAAGTTCAAGGATCTGAAAGCGTTGACAAAAGTTTGTCTTACTTTGGAAGACGGCGCTATTACTCAAGTTCGTAGTTGTGGCACAGCAAAGGAGGCTTGGGATGCACTAGCAAAAGCTTATGAAGATGCCGGCATGGGCCGTAGATTGTCTTTGGAGAGAAAACTATATCGCTATCAGTTAGTTGATTTCCCTACGATTGAAGCATTAATGTATAATGCAGTTTTGAATACCGCCCAAGATCTTGCAGATATAGGTAGACAAATTGATGAGCTGTCGATTGTTGCAATATTGCTTGGTGGGCTATCACCAGAATTTGATCCACTTGTTAAGGCGCTCGAGAATTCTAATGTTGCTGTTACGTCGGAACTTGTTAAATCAAAGTTACTTAATGAGAGTGAAAAGCGTGCTTCTAAGAAGTCTGCTCTCGTGACAAAGTCGACGATACGTGAGAATAGTAGAGATGAAAGAGCACGGAAGATCGCTTGCTATCACTGTAAGGAGCCGGGACATAAACGTCCAGATTGTCCACAGAGAGTAAAGGTTAAGAAGGAGAAAGAGACAGAAACAGAAAACAAAGATATGACTCTCTTGTCTGCCTTCGGTGTGGGAGCCCCGTTGTTCTGATGATTGGTATTTTGAGTCACGTGCTTCAACACACATGACCTGCAAGTCGCCAATTGCCCGGAGAGACAATCAGACTAGCAGACAACAAACGGCTTTCATCAGCTGGCGTTGGAGATGTGATTTTACCGAAGGACACTAACTATAATCCTAAGTTAAATGGTATAAAAGATGTTTTGTATGTACCACACCTTAGTACCAATTTGATTTCTATTGAAGGGCTATTGAAAAGGGAATAAAATTAGTTTTTGATAAAAGAGGCTGTTCGCTTTATAACCACAACACAGTTAAAGTTATAGGCAAAGCAATAGGTCATGCAACTTTTACAGGCAGCTTATACAGGTTTGATAATGGTCGTCCTGTACTTGAGCGGGCTCTGATTGCTGAGAATACTTCTGAGCTGTGGCATCGCTGACTTGGGCATTTGTGCCGACTCGCCTTGGAGCATTTTCGCAAAGGTAAGGCCACTGGTATTAACTACTCTAAATTAGATACATCCCCCTGTGTTGCTTGTGTAAAAGGTAAACAAAGCAAGAAACCTTTTAAGCCTATTAAGTTTGACAGACGTACTAGTATTCTGGAGCTTATTCATACCGACCTATGCGGTCCGTTTGATGTAACTTCTCTTGAAGGTAATAAATACTTGCTCGTTTTTATAGATGACTTTACTATAATGGTTTTTGTTTATTTTGTTAATTCAAAAACGGAAGTCAGAAATAAGTTTAAGGAATTTCAAACTCAAGTAGAGAGGGCGTCGGGTAGTAAAATTCAATTTGTTAGGAGTGACAATGTAACTGAGTATGTGAACCATGAATTTTCTAATTACCTTTCCTCACAGGGTATACAGCATCAGACTACTGTACCTAATTACCCCTCTTCTAACGGTGTTGCGGAGAGAACAATACGGTCTCTCGTTGAAAAGGCTCGGTGTATGATTCAGCAGTCTAATCTCCCGAAGACCTTTTGGGAAGAAGCCATTCGTACTGCTGCGTACATTAAGAATATGTGTCCTCATAGATCTTTGAAAAATTCTACCCCTCACGAGCAATGGTTTAAGGTTAAACCTGATCTTTCGCATTTGCGAGTTTTTGGCTGTCGCGCTTACGTCCATATTCCTGATTGCGAGCGTAAGAAGTTAGATGCCAAAGCCAAGCAGTACATTTTTACTGGTTATTGTATTGGATGATAAAGCGTATAGATTTAGGGATCCTACTTGTATTAGAAAAGTAGTTAAGGGCAGGGATGTTGTATTTTTAGAAAACTGTTTTTTCAATGATGATGTCTCGGAAGTATTGAATTATCACAACATTATTCTCACACTGATAACATACAGGTGGATCGCCCAGTTCCGTCCACGGAGGAGGGGGTGGAGTTTTGTGATGCGTCTCCCGATCCCTTAGCTGATCCTGATCCCGTTCTTCCTGTATCATCTCGATTCCCGCTGTCAGCTGATCGTCAAACCTCAGTGACTGACCTTGTTAGAGCTGTGGAACCGGAACCGTCAAGTTCACGTGGTGATGTTGAACCCGAAGCGAGATACAATTTGAGGGAACGTAAACAGGTAAAATATCTTTTTAATGCTTTTGCCGATGACCAATTGAGGGATGAACCTTCTTCCTATATCGATGTGCTAAGTAGACCGGATAAAGTGAATTAGATTGATGCAACGAAGCAAGAATATCAGTCGTTAACGAATAATGATACCTGGACACTCGTAGAAAACGTTGGGCAGAAAGTTATACCTTGTAAATGGGTGTTTAAACTTAAGCGTGACTCTGATGGCAAAATTAGTAAGTACTAGCCGTTTCCCGTGGCTTCACCCGCGTCCTGAGCGAACCCGAAAAACCCAAATATGTTACGGACCTCTATTTTCTAAAATAAAATATAGCTCATGTTACTCGCAGTTAATGTAGCTTTCTAATGGTGAAAGAATTTTTAAAATCGGTTCAGTGGTTTTTGAGTTTATCCATTACAAACAAAAATACAAATTCTTCCTCTTTACAATATTAGTGTAGATAAAGCACCTTTGGTCGCTAAGGGTTTTCGACAAAGTTTTGGCGTTGATTATGAAGAAACCTTTTGTCCAGTTGTTAGACATTCTTCTCTAAGAATTCTTATCGCTTTGGCTGCTAAATATAATCTTAAGATGCACCATTTAGATATAGATAGTGCTTTTCTTCATGGCGATTTGGAGGAGGAGGTTTACATGATTCAACCAGAAGGCTTTGTTGTTAAAGGTAGAGAGTCTGAGGTGTGTTGGTTGAAAAAGTCATTGTACGGCTTAAAGCAGGCTGCTAGGGCTTGGAACAAAAGATTACACCAAGTTCTAATAGCATTGGGTTACAAAAATTTAACGTCTGAACCTTGTGTTTATACTAGGCGGGTTCATAATGTTTTTTGTATTCTTGCAGTTTATGTAGATGATCTTGTACTTTTCTATAGCAAAGATTGTGAATTAGGTTACTTAAAGGATGGTCTTACGAAACATTTTGGTATAAAGGACTTAGGTCGCCTAAAATTTTGCTTGGGTCTGCATATTAATAGGTCTTCTAATGATGAAATCAAAGTTAATCAGAAACGTTACATTCTCGATATTCTTAAGCAACTTAATATGGAGAAATGTAAGTGTGTTAGCACTCCTATTGAACCTGGTATCAATTTGTGGTCTGTTAATGAAGACCACGAGGTTTTAGATGCTCCATATCAAAGTTTAGATAGCCTTATGTATTTGGCTGTAAGTACTAGGCCAGATAGGCTATCTTAACCAGTTCAATAAGAAGCTTGCGCATATACACTGGGTTGCTGCTAAGCGTGTTTTAGCCTATTTGAAAGGAACAGTCGATTATGGATTGACTTTTAAGAAGTCGGCAAACCGTCTGTTAGGTTACGTTGATGCTGATTGGGCTAATGATTATGATAGGAAGTCGTATACAGGGTTCATATTTCTTTATTCAAATGCCCCTGTTTCCTGGCAATGCAAAAAGCAGCAAACAGTTGCACTGTCCTCTACAGAGGCAGAGTACATGGCCTTGTCCTCTGCCTGTAAGGAAGCTGTATCGCTTCAGCAATTATTGCAGGATTTAACAGGCAAATATGAACCAGTGGCGCTTGTCAATGATAACCAGAGCGCACAGAAACTTGCACAAAACCCTGTTCATCATAGTCGAACTAAACATATTGACGTCAGACATCATTATATTAGGGAGTTAGTTGGTAATGGTAGGGTTAAATTAGAATAAATAACTTCCAGTGAAATGATTGCTGACGTCATGACGAAAGGGTTGCCTAAGTCTAAACACATTATGTGCACTTCCCGTTTTGTTTATTGATATATGTTTTTTTTGTATTTTTTTTTAAACACGATATATATAACTTTAGCTGTGATTGTGCCTACGTTATTTTATGCTGGTGTGCTTATGTTAGATACTTTAGAGATTTAATTAAGTTATGTTTATGTTGTGCTCATGTTTATATTTTTCATTGCTTATAATATATGCCTTGTAGGTATGTGATCATTCATGGACTGCAGATAAAGGGAAGGATGTTGTAATTAAACTCTTTTATTGTAATCTGAGCAGTCCATGCAGGTTGTTTATTTTTATGTGACGTACTTATTATTTTTATATATGGATCTGTCACGTTTGTTTTGTAGTATTTAACAATAGAAGCGCGGAACATCCTGACACCCCTAGAAGCGCGGATGGGTCAATTTTGTCAATTTTATTTCCGGTACCGTAATATAAAATTATGTATACAAATAAAAGTTTTAATTAAGATACAAATGATTTTATTACGTATTACACATATTTTTGATGTATTTTGGCTTAAATAAAATAGAAATCACAATAAAAATGATCAGAGTTAAAGTGATAAGTGAGATTAGAGTTCGGACTCGCAAAATGAGCAATTGGAACACTCATTCGATTTGCAGTTCCTGCAAACTGTTATATCACAAGCTTGGCATTTGACACGAGACTTGTTACCGACACAAAGAGACTTTACCTGCCAACGAGTATGTTACTTTTGACGTCCAGGTTTTTCATTTTCATTTGGTATATTAATATGAGTAGCTTGGCGAACGTGGCAGTAAGTGTAAGTGCAGAGTCTTTAAGTAATTATTTTATTAATTTATTATTTTGACGTTCATAAGCGTCACATTGTGACCCAAATGAATAAAGGATTTTGATTTTGACTTAGTATTAGACCTTTTCATGCAATATGCATATGGCTCAGCTAGTTCTTCTCCTAACTGTAAGATAAAATCCCGACTGCTGATTATTTTCCCATTTAGGTCACGATAAAATGTGAAGTGGCGAACGCCTAGATGGGCTAGACGGGTGGCTTTGACAGAGTACTTACGAGCCATCTCACCCACAACATTTACCCCATACTTTGAACTATTGTAAAATGGTAGTTCATCAGGCTTTTCTTTGTATGTACCGGTTTCTTTTTGAATACCAGGGTGCATAGTGCAAAGGAGATAATTTTTTTTGTGGTTTCCTTGATACAGTGTCAATGTGATATTGTCTTTTAGTACCACTGTACTATACAAACTACTGTACTCTTATTTTGCTTGGTTTTCACAAGCAGGTATTGCAGACGAGCTTTATTTATTGTACCAACAATACCTATTCCGTTTAATTTTAGATTTCCAGCAAGGATAGGCGTAAAGTTACTTATGAGGGATATGTTTCCCTTTCTTTGGGCCATATCTAAATGGTCATACCCTGCATAATGATTTTTAGGGTGCAAAGGCAACCTCCATTTCTACACCCACGCTTCGCTTCGCCGCGTATATATTATAATGCATAAGTACCTACATTTACCAATCAACGACATTTTTTATTAACTTAGAAGAAATATAAAGTCAAACTCTGATATCCATGACTGGGTCAACATTGGCACAGTCGCGCTTAGAGGTAAAATTGGGAGAAAAAAATATTTCTTTTGCATTTAGCTTGAGCTCTCGTATAAATAATAATCACCATATTTCATGAAAAGTCATAAAAAGTTACGATTATAAGCACAATAAAATTTTAGTTAGAGCTGAAAGGAAATCGAAATGGGTCAAATCTGGAACGCCCGCACTTCTAGTGTTAAAATGTCAACTAACAAATGAAATAAAAATTGTGTGTACATGAAAATAACCAGTTTTATTATACTAACCACTCTTATCTAAAGCTGTGGGCCCCTGTAAAGGCTGTGCTCCTACATAGTCGACGCTACATTTTATAGCACTAGGTACTAATGAAACTTACTGAAATTGTTTCTCTACATAGCACAATTTATTAACTCTGATAGCTACACATTAAGGCTTTTTTTTTTGGTATCGGAAAATCCTTATGGAGTCCCTCCGCCCTAGGGGGGAAGGACGAAGGGGACTGTCAGACTCTTACTGACTAAAAACCAACCCGTGCTCCTCATGTACCCATGTGTCGGAGGGTAGGGTTTCACCGAAGCATTCCTCGCTACCCCCCGACGGGTATTGGCCCGCCAGATGGTCAGGCGGGCCCCGAACGAAACCCCCTTGGCGGCGGATGGAGGTGTTGGGTTCCGCTGCCAAAAAACCCAGCGGCCGCAGAGGATAGGGAGGACGGCAACGCAACACCGCATCTCCTCTTCCTCTGCGGCGCGACGCAATGATGGTGCGCCCACATTTGGTCGCGGGAGATAGGGCGCGCGGCAACGAAATACCGACACACCTCTCCTCCTGCGACCGCACCCGACTCCGAGGGACAGACAGAACAGTCCCCCGCACTCGCACCCTGAGACGCATCCTACGCAGGCCCCACGCAAGCCCATGTGGAGCGTCCCCTCCCGGGATCCCGCTTAGCTTCACCGTTGGTGTTGGACCTCACCCACGGTTACTGAGCCCCCCCACCACGACAAGGTGGAGATCCTATGAGGGGGAGCTACACATTAAGGCTAACAAACATAATGTTAAGTGAACTAATCTGGCTACAACTCCAGGCAATTATTCTGTATAATAAAATTTCGGGGAGATGGGCCTCGTTAGCCTTGGTTGGCAACCTGTCTAGGAGAAGGAAAACTCCGAAATTAAACCAAACGTTCGGGGAGATGGGCCTCGTTAGCCTTGGTTGGCAACCTGTCTAGGAGAAGGAAAACTCCGAAATTAATCCAACTTTCAGGGAGCATACCCGACACAAAACCCCGATCTAAGGTGTAAACCGACCCGTGCCGAGAGATTCGTGGCCAGAGATTAAGCTGGTCGCAAACGGAGGGTGCCTGTGTTGGTGGTCACAGGGCACACGTGATATTCCGCCTTACCCCCGTAAAGGGCTCTATGGGGATGGACATTTAAAAACCCTAAATCTCGTGGGAACGCAATGGGAACAATTAATAATATTTCCTCACACGGCGGCGACGTGGTTCGCAACCCATCACGTCTCGTTTCCCGCGAGGGCGAAAAGCGGCCTACGGAGAGCAGGTTTGCAACATTGAATGTTGGAGGAGGAATGAACGGCAAATTGGATGAAGTATGTCAGATGATGGATGATAGAAAGATTGATGTTCTTTGTGTGAATGAAACAAAAAGAAAAGGGTGTGAAACCACCAAGCATGGCGCATATACGGCGTATTGGTCTGGGGTAGATAGTACCACCAGAGCCTGTAAGGGAGTTGGAGTAATACTGTCTGCGCGAATGAATGAGTGTGTAAAAGAGTTTGAATGTGTAAATGCTAGGCTACTGTGGATGAGAATGAAAGTAGGACTTACTCGTCTCATTATTGTGGGGGTGTACGCCCCGGTCAATATAGTTACGAGTATGTCACAACATGAGCAAGACGAAAGGCAGGAGTTTTGGGAGAGTTTAAGAGAGATTTTGAGGAACTGCAAGGATAATGAAAGATTGATCTTGTTAGGGGATTTCAATGGATGGGTGGGAGTAAAGCGAGATGGATTTGAAAGGGTGTTAGGTGCATTTGGTGATGAGAGTGTGAACGAAAATGGAAAAGTACTGCTTGAGATTTGTTTGGAGTGGAGCCTTTGTGTGACAAACACCATGTTTGATCATAAAAGGATACATATGTATACGCGAGAGGCGAAAAATGTTAGAAGAAGTATGATTGATTTTGGTGATAGTAGATGAACGATTGAGAAAGAATGTGTTGGATACAAGAGCATATCGAGGGATCGGCATCCACACAGACCACTTCTTGGTGTTGAGCCGGATAAGTGGGCTCTTTAAAGGATGGCGACACCGAGAGCGTAATGAAAATAGGGTCTTGGAAAGAATTAAGGTAGAAAATCTACAAGAGAAAGATGTGAAAGATGAGTATAAACGAAGATTGATAGCAAAATTTGAGAGGTTTGATTGCATAAATGATATGGAAAAATTATGGCAGGCCTTTAAAGAAGAAGTAGTATGTATAGCGTCTGAAGTATTTGGTGTGATCAAGAGAAGGAAAATACGAAAGGTTAAGAATACATGGTGGGACAAGGATGTACAATCAGCAGTGTCAGAGAAGAAGAAAGCTTGGTCAGATTGGTTGGCTGCCAGAGCAAATGAAAGAATGGGAAAAGCAACGAGTGTAGATATAGATGAAGCAAGAAAGGAGTTTGTTAGGTCAAAAAGAATAGTGAAAGAAATGGTTAAAAGGAAAAAAGAGGAAAAGAAAGATGAGTTTGATAGCAGATTATCTAACGATTTCCAGAGAAACATTAAGTTTTTCTGGAAATCCGTTCGTGCAGTTCGAGGAAAAACTCAATCCTCAGAACACACATCCATCAGAGACGAGAATGGAAAGATAGTAAATGATGAATCTTGCGTGCTGAAGAGATGGAAAGAGTATTTTGAATGTTTTTTTGAAAGGTCGGCGATAGAGACACCGATAGCTGAAATGAATGGTAACGATAGCAATGATGAAAACGTTATTGGCGTGGATGAGGTCGTGAAGGTACTGGGAAGTATGAAAGTAGTTAAGGCTGCAGGATACGATAGGATTACAGTCGAAATGCTGAAGGCTGGACAGGGCGTCATAGTTGGTCAGTTGCAGCGGTTATATAACTTGTGCTGGACCACCGGCCGAGTACCTAATGACTGGGCCACAGCTGTAGTTGTGCCTCTTTATAAAGGAAAAAGCTCGCAACAAGATTGCAAAAACTATAGAGGCATTAGCCTTCTCAGCATTGTTGGCAAATTGTATGCAAAGGTACTTATTGAAAGAGTTATGGAAGTAACTGACAAGAAAATATGGGATGTACAAGCGGGATTCCGAAAGGGTATGCAATGGGATGCACGGATCAGGTTTTTTCCTTGCGAAGCATAGCCGAAAAGTTTTTGGCCAAAGGTCAAAAGGTCTATTGCGCATTCGTGGATTTGGAAAAGGCTTACGATAAAGTGGTGAGGAATGAAATGTGGTCGGTGCTGTCAATGAATGGGGTGGACAGCAGCCTCATTCGAGCTCTGAAATCCCTTTATGAGGATTCTAGAGCTTGTGTGAGGATAAACGGGGCATACACTGACTGGTTTACCATCGAGAAAGGTGTTAGACAGGGATGTGTAGCGTCGTTTGCAAGATTTAAAACATAGTGACTGCGGATTAAAGATGAATGGGTTACTCGTCAAATGCCTCCTTTATGCTGAAGATCAGGTAATACTTGCATCTTCAGCGGAGGAGTTGCAGGAGATGGTAGCAATCATGCATGGTGCGTTAGAGAGGAAAGGAATGAAAGTGAATGTAAGTAAAACGAAAGTTATGGTTTTTGAAAAGGAGGAATGCGTTACGGCTTGTAATGTTTTGATCGATGGACAGCGAGTGGAACAAGTGAATGAGTTTGTTTCCTTAGGTGCGTTGTTTACAAGAGATGGTAAGAATGAAGAAGATATTGAAAGGAGAGTTAATGCAGGTAATAGTGTGAATGGAGCTCTGAAAGCGTTTATGAACAGTCAAAACGTGTCCAAAAAGGCACGTTTGGCTGTACATAGAGGCGTGTTAGTGCCTACCCTTATGTATGGTAGTGAAAGTTGGGTATGGCAGAAGAGATTTGAAAGTAAAATAAATGCTGTAGAAATGAGAGCACTGAGAAGTATGTGTGGTGTGTCTTTGACCGACAGAGTAAAGAATTGTGTGATACGAGAGTGGTGTGGGGTAAAAGAAGATGTACATTGAGAAAGGCATGTTAAGATGGTTTGGGCACATGGAGAGGATGGATGACGATAGACTGACAAAGAAGATATATAAGGCAAGTGTGAATGGAACAGGACAAAGGGGAAGACCTAGGCGGACGTTCTCTGACCAGATTGGAGACATCCTGAAAAAAGGACAAGTCAGAAGTACCCTTAACAGAAGAGCATGCATGAGAAACTTGATGGGAGTGAGTGAAGCAAGTGAGGTATGTCAGGATCGTTGCAAAAGGCGTTCCGTTGTCTCTGCCTACCCCTCCGGGAAACAGGCGTGAGTCTATGTATGTATGTATGTATGTAATAAAATACAAGTAGTTTAATTGAAAAACAGTCGTGCAATATTACTTAAAGCTATTAAGTCACTAAGCGCAGCCCGAATTAGTGCAACTAGTCCATTTGCTGTACATAAACCTATTTTATTACGGTTTTAGCAGAAAACGGGTGTAGCTTTATTATTAAGACGAACTCATTAATTTGTAGAAATAGTAGTCTTAAGAATTTACTCAACGGATATAATTGAAGATAAATTCAAAATATTATGTCAGTGTTATTTTAGCCTCAATGTTACACTCTATGCAATAAGACTGATTAATAACAATTTATGTAAAAAGAAAACTAACAGAAAGACTCTTACTAAGTGTCTTAGACTAAAAATATCCTAACAAAGTGGACCAGTAAACATTTCATATGGATAGCTAGAAAGCGTACCCTAGACTCCAACGCAAAAGTCTTTGATGCATTTTCATCATCGTCATCATCATGTCCGCCTAGAGACGTCCACTGCTGGACATAGGCCACCCCCAAGGTTCTCCACACAGATTTATGATACATTTTACAAAAAAATATTTAATATCTGTTTTGTCATAAGGCACTAAATTCTGAAAATACTCAAACTACAGCTATTAACCGAATCCCATAATAAAACAACCATCCAATCAAATATTACTTACATAGTACCGTGTTAAAAATATTTTCCTTTCTCTTGCAACAAAAAACACGAAATATCATTATCCAATAAATGGCGTGGACGTTGATTACGGCTCAGTGAACTGCCGGCCAATTGCTGATCACATATCTCCCAACACGCATCCGAAACAAAATGGCTACCGATAATCCGCTGCGGCCAAATGTCAACTTTATTTTTTGCTTTATGAATATCACCGAAACAGGACTTTTCGTTATTTGTACAGAAATTGTGTATTTAAACTGTTTTAAATGGATTTTTATATACGTAAGTCAATATAAGAGCTTCGTAATGGTCCAATAAAAATATTATATAGCTATGTGGATTTTAATTACTTTTTTACTGGTTTTGCATATTGGTGGATTGGCGATTCCATATCAACTTTTCGATTGTGTACATAATATTTGATTCCGTTCTATATTTAAAATGGTTTTTGCTTTAAAAACTTCATTGTTTGTTTCCACCTTTTGGTCAAAAATTCCAATCAGCAAATAATTTCCATTTCTATTCCAAATTAAAAAAAATCGCTGACGTATAAACTTGGATAGGGGAAGGTAACTATAGTTTTTCGTATGCTTTAAGTAGATCACACAGTGTCTCTATTAATTAGGATGTAATTATTATATGTGGCAGTATAGATAAGTATGTATTTTAGATCATACGGATTATATTATATCAATCGACGACCGGTTGACGCAGCGGGAGTGTAAGCGACTGCTACGCCGAAGGTCGCGGGTTCGATTCCCGCTCAAGTCAAACATTTGTGTGCACGAACATGGGTGTTTGTCTTGGTCTGGGTGTTTCTATGTATAATATGTATGTATTTACAAAAAAAAAGTATATATGTATGTTTATCCATTATCTAGTACCCATAGTACAAGCTTCTGCTTAGTTTGGGACTAGATGGTGTTGTGTGAATGTGGTAGAATATTATTATTATTATTAATACACTATTTGTAACTATTGTAATCATAATGGATTACATAAAATTCTTCAGGTACTGATTGATTAACGCACAGCTGAAACTACTAAGTGTAAGAACCTGAAACTTGGCATGTATGTTCCTTTGGGAGCGTATCTGTGCTATATGAAGGGATTTCCCAAAAGTTTTACATGATCAGTGAAAAAAAGGAAAATGTAAAAAATGTGTGTGAGGACATACTTAAAAACATTGTAATTATTCCAGTGCCCAGCTTTCCATTTTTTCTTGAGTGATTGCGTAAAATATTCCAAGGTTCAATTATTTATTTATTAACAATTTCTTACACATAACTAATTAATGTACAAAGGCGATCGCGCCAAAGAACAAAATGTTTCCCGCAAGCTTCACAATTTAAACTCAGTCTTTGTTCAGATAGAGTTATTTTAAGTACCTATTTAAATCAAATTTAATGAGATTGGTTAGATTTTCCAAATACCTCAACAGTTTTATTGAATATTTTATCCTATAAAATACAGTTATAAATAATCAGGTTCTAAGGTACGGATGAAACGATAAGGCTGTAAGCGTTCTTTAGTTTGCAACGAAATAATAAATCGGTTTGAAAATATAAACTACTAGAGGTTGCCCGCAGCTACGCCCGCATATTTTTTCCTGATCCCGTGGGAATTTTGGAAAATGCCTTCTTAGTGCACCTCTACGGTCTCCAAGAAATACTCATGCCAAAGTTCAGCTGCCTCTGCCTAATAGTTTTGACTGTAGCTTGTCTGTCAGTCAGTAAGTAACGCAAGGATTTTATATATACAGATTGTGTGATATTGAATAAGCAAGGCAGAATTCTCAGGATATCCTGAAAGACATTTGTTATCTACTAATTCCTCTCAAAAGCTTTCCGTGTTACCAATCACAAAAATGTGCCATCAGAAATGTATTCGCCGTTATAGTGGAAAAAATGTTTGGTGCAGTGAAAACAGAAAAATAAAAATGCCTTCGTCCAGTGATTTACAACGCTTTGATTGTCGACGAAAAGTCGAATAAATATTGATATTGTGCTTATTATGCGTGACATGAAGTGTAATGTGACGTCGGAAAGGATAAATCTGGAAGGGACATGCCAATATATCTTTATGTTGATTTTTTATTTTGAGTGTGGATGAAGACGATTTTTTTATACTTTTAATAAAAAGTTGTATGACGTCAGGATTCTGTTGCTGCAGGGTTTATCGCATGAGGTATGAATTTCGTATGTTATATTGAAGAGGTGATAAGGTGTTTCAAATTATCTTATTTGCAGTTGTAATTAATGTTATACGTAATAGTGGGGTTTTCTGGAAATTTATAAGCAACTCCGTAACAAAACACGGCCAGTTTGGCCCAGACTAACAAACTGCAATAGGAAATTAATTTTATCTGATAATATTTAAATTATCAAAGGCATAATTTCAGCTAAAAATCGTCACCGTTGGACAAAGCCTCACCTAGCATTTTGCATTCAGTTTAACGACGAGCTGTCCATATCCAGCCTCTCCACGCAAGCCTTAGGCGCAGGCCACACATAAATGGCGTTGGGCTAGGACATGGTGCGGGCGGCTTCCTATTCCATCCAAATTTTATATCAAGTGCATAGAAATAATGCGCAATTTAGGATAAACGGAATGTCGTGGCTCGGGCGTAGATATGACGCGCCATTTCGGCGCCCGCGCCTGATAGCCGCCAGTTCGTATAGTGTGATTGCTTGCGACAGACGTCTTTTAGTGATATAAAAATGCGTGACGACATCGAATTTAATATAGCATTTTGTGAATTGATTGTAAAGTATCCGGCGCTTTATGATCATAACCGGCATCCTCCACTTTGTGCACTTTTTCTGGAGTCTGGTTCTAGTTTTATTCAATATGAATTGAAAACATTTCGGAGACATTTTATATACGTCATAAAAACGATCAGCATAGTGTCTCAAGTATTGCATTGTTGTAAATAGTCTGGAATACTGTTCCGATTGCCACACAGGGTGCACTCAAAATCGTGTATGCATCTGTATATTAATTAATTGTACGAGAGCAAGAGCGTCCTCGTCTTCTGAGGATGACATGTCGACACTTCAATGCCGGACAACAGACTGCTCTAAACTTGCGCCTGTGCCACGTCATTTATGCGCCCTGTCCGAGCCATATCTGCGCCATGTCCGCGCCGTGTCTTCGCCCGACGCCATTTATGTGTGGCCTGCGGCTTACGAGATCGGTCGTTTATTTACATGCTGTTAGCATATTTGACTGAAGTGTATATTTTTGTCTGTCCCCAAATGGTTGTAAGTGCAGTTGCCTCCGTAAGCGGTAATTTAGTGGAGATTCAGATATGATTATAAAACTGCGATTGACATTTATTCAAATAATCTATACTTGTATTATTATATATATCACGATACTTAAAAATGTCACCATTTACTCGTATGCCTGACATATATAACAAGGTTTTTTCTTCACTAAATCCCTTTATGGCACTAACACACGCTCGAACTTGGTCCGAACAGACCACGGATATGCTACGCCTCCCGACCAAATCTGCCCGTCTGTAGAGTAGTCCGGCGAACATAATTATTATTAATTGAGTCCGCCTCGGTCCGCTAGTTTGCAGATCGGTCGGATCGGATATGGCTACGTGAAGCAACTGTCCGATCCGGTCGTCTGTAGCGAGAGCGGATTTGGTCCGCCGGACCAACGGGTTTTGTCCGCCGGACAAGTTCGAGCGTGTGTTACGGCTATTAGAACTACACGCAATACCTACAAAAATAAATTGTTGCAAACCCTGATTCAACATAAAAATGCCGCAAGTAGATAAAATACCTACTTATCATGCCCGTTGGAGTTAGTAAACCTTTTTCATTCATTCTCATCTACCGATACACAAACATACATACACCAACTACTCAGACAAGCCACACATACAAACACAAACACACAAGCGGACACTCACCGACACACTCATACATCTACCCAAGGACATGCCATTGCCTAAATTTCTTACTACTCACGTATTGAAATAAGAAATTGTTACTATTGTGAAGGCACAAGCCTAATGTTTACTCTTAACTACATATTATATAAATAGTTTATCTGTGTACTTCGTAATTGGCGTACTATTTAAATTGCAATATTGTATTATAATAAAGCTTATTATTTTCCAAGTGACTAATAACTTAAAAGATTACTAATTGTTTGCAACTAATAAAATAAGTTGCTAGCGATTAAATATTTTCGCGACTATTATATTAAATAAGATTCAAAAGTAAGGGTGTTATAAAAACTTAAAACTAGCAGCTGCGTTTAGGTAGCAAATAAACTATACAAGTCAATTGAAATAATAGCCGAGGAGCTATAAATAATGACTTGACGACTAATAATGTTAGTAGGTAGGTTATGTTAGGTTTTCTTGTGACCCTGTACCCAAAAATAGGAGCCCTGCGAAGCAGGGCTCCGTCAACTTCGCTTAAAAGACTGAAGCGTCTTATTTACTTATACGAAACACTTCATTTAAGACAATGTATTATTGTATATGTAAATGTATGATTTATGATTTTTTATATATCTTTATGTCCATTTTCTATTTTTTATTCATCATCAAGTTTCCGCTTAGATACTAATTCAGTTCCCAAAAAATAAAAATGCTGCTAGTTTAAATTAAAACGAAGCTTATTACTGACATATTAATATGCTACATTTTACTTATTACGATACTCCTTATTAGCTGCCAACCCAATATATATACCCACTCAAATTATTTTTGAAACTTGTATTCGCTTTCCTTAGTCGCCGCATTAAATACATGGCTTATAATAATTGTCAGCTGTGAAGGACCCGAAATAAAATAAAATAAAATACATAGGGTGCATAGGGTTCTTATAGAACTTAGGGTCCCAAGCCAACCTCACCTGCAAGTGGTGCACCTGCCGATCAACGGACGAGGTTCTGGCAAACAAAACATCCCGATAAGCGGCAATAGACTCGCCACCTATTACGTGGGATCAAAGCACTGGCAAAAAGTGGGCGTTTAATATGCCTCTGCCTACCTCTTCGGGGAGATAGGCGTGAGTCTATGTATGTATGTAAAATAAAATACAACGTAGTCGTAGGCTTCTCGCAAGGTGAAGTGATGGGTTCTCTTATTAGGGTCGCCGATAGTGGATAGATGCAGGCGGTTCAAGATCGGTTAATACAAAAAGGCCTTGGAGAAGGCCTATCTTCAGCAGTAAACGTCTATCGGCCACTATAATAATATTATACAAAACGTGCAACGCAAATTCTTCGACAATATTTTACCAATTTTTAAATGGCTCGTTTAACTTCCAAGAACACACGGAGTCTAATAAGACAATCAATTATTATTGTGTTTCAGTAAATTTAAAAGAGCTTTTTTGGACAATTACGCAAAATAATGACCCAACTATAGTGAAGAATATAAAGTTATATGAGGGTTGAGATTCCATTTACTATTTTCTTTGAGAACGATGATGAAATGTGAATGTGAAATTTCTTAATAAACAGAAAGTAGAGATATTCTTTTTACTTTAAAACTTTGTTTTGAAAGGACGGGTCTTTTCTGTGAACTATTCAAGATAATTTTTTTTATAGACTCACGGCTGTATCCCCGAAGAGGGTAGGCAGAAGTATAATATTACACCCACATTTCACCATGAATTTCTTTTTTAGGTCCCACGTAATCGGGGGCGAGCCTATTGCCGTACCGGGCACATTACCAGACTCCGTGCTGCTAATGAGAATTTCCTAACCAAAAAACCCAATAACACTTTGCCCGACCCGGGAATCGAACCCGAGACCTCCACTCCACGCACACATTTATGCCACGAGATCAACGAGGCAGTCTTCAATTCAAGATATAGTCATATAATACATCTTTATGTAGGTATATATTTTGAAAAATATATAAAATATGAGTAAAAGTCGAGAATCTTGAATTCGATCTAACTGGATAGGTGGCTTTTTTAGCTAGAATGTGATTTTAACTACTTTCGTTATACAACTTCTTAAGAAAACTACAGGCTGACCAAAGCATTTGACATAACTTTATTTTTATAATATCTCTTACATTATAAAAATAATGAAAGAAATCAAAGGTATACCAACCACTAAGCAGCCACTAACAGGGTCAGTCAAATAGTGTAGGTCGGCGCCTCCTCAGGGTACACCATAGGATTCAGTAAATGAAAGTATATTTACTCGAAATAGATGGCTGCACAATCTGTGCGCCCATATGTACAAAGATTGACAAGGTAATATAGTAATGCTATGATAAAGAAATCTAATATTATTTTTTATCATAGCAAACATTCTAGCATGGTAACGAGTAGACTGCTCAGCTGACGTAGTACTTTAAGGGGTCGCTTCACCGCTTAACACTGTGGCGAGTGTTGTGGGTTTGATCTCGACACCATACAGCGCATTGTGTGATCCATGAATAGTCGTTCCGAGTCCGGGTATACTTTGTGTCTGTAGTTTATATTTTATCAAGTCCCTCGCGCCAATGGTTTTATTACTACTGCTGGAGCTGTCATTTCAAAAGAAGGAAAGAAAGTAAAATTTAACATATTTATCATTATCTGACCATAACTATTGGTAAAAGCAATTTCTTGCTTCATATACCTACAACTTAGTAGAAAAATAAAAGTAATTTAATGAGGTCTCCTCAAAGAAACTATTAGCTCTAGTAAAAGATAAACGACGTCAACAAGTTAAAGTACATTTAAATTCACTCGGAGTTTTAATGCACTGAAACTTGGTACTTTGTAAGTAACGCTAAAGCATGATGTTAGTTAAGACATTAAAGAGCTTCTGTGGTCTCATTGCGTAATGCGATGTTGACTGTTAGTACCTATTTTCTCGATATTTATTACCAACTAGCTCTTTTCGGTTTTACCCGCATTATTTTCAATATCTTGAATACAACGCCACCTACCGAGTCAAAATGCAGCCTATATGTACAAACTCCTTTATCTAAACTATACCCTTAAATCGGGTTAGCGATTCTAGAGATTACTGAGAAACAGACAGATAGGCAGACAGACAGACACAAATAAAAAAGGTCTTTGTTTATGGTTTTGTATCGTATAACTTATCGTTTTGTATCGTATGCACTTGAAAAATATAGTCATTTTGAAATCACAGACAGAGTCTGTTTAATTTATAATTGTGCAAGATGTGTAGTTATAGAATACAGCTATATTGACATAGATAGTAGCTACAAGCTTTCAACTGCTAACACAATATGTATTCTGATAGGTACTCACGGATAGGATAGAATTGTTTCACTTCAAGTAAATTGAACTATTCTGTCGGAAATTGCTCTGGAACGTGTGCGTCTAAACCTCAAATGACAACCAAATAATACGACTGATTTTAAATTGACACTTCAATAAATTGTAGTTAATTTGTTACATGCACCGCCTTGTTACATACAAATAATACAAAACTGACCGTACACAAAACAGAAAAAGCTAGAACTATTAACACAATTTTTATAAATAAAATTTATTTGCGTGTGAAATAAATAAATCCGCATATAGCCAAAAATGTTTCCAGTAACATTTACCCATCTATTTCCATTTCTTTCTCCGACAAGTTCGATGGTAACGACTCTTTATCTTCCCATAAGGCCATTACTCATGTTAGTGCCTTCCGACATATGGATTAAGGCCTATCTTGAGGTTAAATATAGCCTCGATAGGTAGGCTTTCTTTATCACCGGCAAACTGTACTGGATTATTTTTGATGATGATTCTTTTCGAGTGGTTTGTATTCTAATTGTTTCAACCAAGGCAACACAAATAGTTCGAAAAAAAATACGGCTGTATCTGTCCAATGGATTGGATAAAGTTACACTGGGCACAGATACAAATGTCTGAGTATTATAGATTCACATAACTATTACTCTTGTTAACTGCTCTAGCAAAGCTTGGTAAGGATTCGCTGCAATTATGCATTCGCTGGAATTTTACCTCTCAGATCAGGAAATTGGCAATCGAATACTCTGGTAATTCAGCTACTGTCATCTTAATATATAAAATCCTTGCGTTACTGACTGACTGACAGACACGCTACAGCCGAAACTATTGGGCGCAGGACGCTGAAATTTGGCATGTATGTTCCTTGGGGACCGTAGGGATGCACTAAGAAGGGATTTCCCGAAATGCCCACGGGATCTTCCAAAACGGGTAAATTTAAAAAAATGCAGGCGTACGAGGGTCAAACTGAAAGTTCTTAGAACTGGCCACTTATAAACAATATAATAAAAAAAATATTCTAAAATTTGAAAATAGAACTCTTTGCCAATATTACTGAGTATATATTTCATTCATTTGTCATTTGTTTTACGATTTGGCGGCAAATTGAAAATTGTCTGTGTCACGTCAACATGAATTTAACACGAGAAAATTTTCGTGCAATGATTTTTTATGACTTTCGATGTCATTTAAGTCAACAAGAAAGTTATGATAGACTACGATTGGCCTTTCACGATGAAGCCCCATCTCGTGCGACTGTTTACAACTGGTTTAATGAGTTTAAACGTGGTCGCACTAATCTCAGTGATGATGTACGTGAGGGACGGCCTTCTACGGCGACGACTGAAAATAACATCTGTGTTGTGCGGCGTATGATAGAGACTGACAAAAGAGTGACCTATCAGCAGATTCGGACAAGCTTAGGCATCGGTATGAGTCAAGTGCACAAAATCCTCCACGAACATTTAGCGGTCAGGAAGCTTTGCGCCCGGTGGATACCTCATAATTTGACTAAGGCTCAAAAACTCCATCGTGTGGATTGGTGCCGTAAAATGATTGAAAGATTTAACGGAGGTGACTCAAATGCTGTGTTCGACATACTAACAGGTGACGAAAGCTGGATTTACTGTTATGATCCTGAAACCAAAAGACAATCTGCTCAGTGGGTGTTTCCTTTCGAGGAGTTGCCAACTAAAGTGAAGAGAGATCGAAGTGCGGGAAAAAAAATGGTGGCCTCGTTCTTTGGAAGGATAGGTCATTTCGCAACAATTGTGTTAGAGGATCAAAAAACAGTTTCTGCAGAATGGTACACTACCAATTGTTTGCCACTTGTCTTGGAAAAAGTTCGAGAGAAACGACCTCGCAGTAGGATCCTCCTTCACCACGACAACGCCTCGTCGCACACCGCCAAGCGAACGATCGACTATTTGGCGACATCAAACGTTGAATTACTGGGTCACCCGCCGTATAGCCCCGACCTCGCGCCTTGTGATTTTTATTTATTTCCAAAAATTAAAGAAAAACTTAAAGGAAAGCGGTTTATGAATGCTGAAGAAGCGGTGGCTGCGTATCGCGATGCCATTGAAGAGACCCCTAAGGACGAGTGGGCAAAGTGCTTTTCCCAGTGGTTCCATCGCATGCAGCGGTGTATTGACGTCAATGGACAATATTTTGAAAAGATATAATAAAACTAATAACTGGCTAATGTAATCAGTTTTTGATTTTCTAAGAACTTTCAGTTTGACCCTCGTAGCTGCTGGCGTCCTCTAGTAATAGTATATGTGAGGACTGAATAATAGCATTGTTTTATAGAAGGTTCTAACTTTATTGTAACAAAAAACTATTAATTTAAATCAGTAAGTAGAAAAGATTTAATTTAAAAATTAGTATAATAGTAAATATTAAGATATTTACTTTTATAATGTTAAAAGGTGTTACCCCCACGTGATTACAGCACGCACGGTCGTGCTCTAATTTTGGTGGTCCAAAGTGTTTGAGGCACGCACGGTCGTGCTCAATTAAAAATCGTTCTATTGGTCGCGGTTTTTTCACGTTATGTTTTACTTAAACCAAGAAACGAAAGTAGTAACTATTAGAATAGTATATATTCTATGCAACTAAATCGTTTTAGAAGGGTGAGGGAAACGAAACGCGCCAAAAAATATTGAAATATAATTATCTGTGTCTCAGTTGCGAAAGCGTCCGCCATTGTTGTGTTTTGTTCAGTGATCTTTATAATAAAAGTTGTCTTGTGGAAGAAACCGGTGAATATTTTATAAAGATACTTATATAGATTTACTCAGAAAGAAATAAATATTAATTGTGAAGTGACATTATTCGTGACAAAGCCAAGAAATACAGTGATAAAAGGCAAAAACTTTTTAGAAGGGCTATTTCTACTCTTGAAACTCGCTATTTTTGTAAGTGTTTTATGATAAATATTCTTTTAATAGTTATGAAAGACATAAAAGTACCCAGATTATTTATCTGAAAACATATTTTAGCAATTAAATACAAGTATTGTTTTACATTTTCACTGTTATCGTGTTTCAAATGGTAAATAAATCACAGCCACAGTGTTCGTAACAGTAACATGGCTGCCTGGCACGGCGAACTTTTTGTTACGCGTTCGGATTATAATTTATTTAGTGGCGTTAGATTCGTTTGTTACAAATTAATAATGTATTGTGTGAAAACCTAAAGGTATATGTGATAATGTTTTTGTGTTTATGAACCAAACAAGTAATGAAATTCATTAAAATGTGATGAAATGTTTGTGTGAACGAGTGAAAAAAAAACAAACCTCTAAGTTTGTTAGCTTGTTTTGCCGGAAAAGTGAGTATTTAGTAGTAATTCATGTTATTATTATGATAGCTGATTTTATAACCAACACAATGATATGCAATTTATGTGATATAATTATATTAAGGTGTCATAATTATTTTTTTTCCGGTAACCTATGCCAATGAAAATTTGCAGCAACGTAACCTTTCGCACTTGTGGCACTTTGCCTTTAGTTTGATCGCACCTCAAGGGTTAAATTGACCTTGTAGCTTCTGTTTTTGTTGTTTAAATATCTAACAATAATAAACTGTAAAGAATATTAATAAGATCTTTATGCGTGTTCCAGATAAAAAGAAGCCAAAGCCGTATCGTAGTATAATCAGTATCGTATTCGGAGTGAAAAAAGCATAACATGAGAAGCGCTATAGCAAATCTTGCAAGTAATGCCTTGTCATCGTTGTTAATGGGTATTTCTTAAGTGAGTCAACTTTTCGCCTATATCTACCACCTCCTTAGTTCCGTATTTTATATTCGTGAACTCATTGGGTGCATAATTTTTGTTAAAAGTAGCGTTTAAAAAACTTGATTCAATTGACCGAAGTTACTTATGTTGCCAAATTACACTTCACCTTACTTTATATTATTAGTTTTTTTCATTAGCTTAAAACAAATTAAGTTATAATATTGTTGACCTATACATTTTGTATAAACTATTAGGTATAATTATCTTTATGGCTGTATGTTACGAATTTAATTTGCCACTTAATAAAATATTTTGAAACAATAAATGCAACTTACAAATATTTTGTAATTTCATTCAAAAGCCTCTAAAGCTTTATGTGATATTGAATAGTATCATCAATTTTGGTCAAACCAAGACCTAGTGCCCCAGAATGCACTTGTGAATTCCGAAGAATGCTCTGAATTTTACTCACAATACCCAAGTCAAGCATGGATTTGATTAATGATTCAGGTAGTTTTGTGACCACAATTGCTGTCGCTATGGAAGTTTTAGAATAAAAAGAAAACGATATTTTGAAGAATGATTTTAAATAAAACGATAAAAAAAAATGTTGCACAGACCTCTGTCATACTACTGATTATTCGTTGCTAAGCTTTGATTTTTTTTTAAAGCATGGATATATAGTATGGATTATAATACTCTTAGCCAATAGTTACTATCCCATTACATTATTTGGAAAAAAAGCAAAAAAAGAAGGGAAAGCTCATGAAAAATTTTCGGAAAATTCGGCCGCCATGTGCCTCCGTATTGTGTACTAAATCACTGGTATAGGTTTTCAGTACGCCGTCTCTTACACCCAGTATGTTTTGTAGCAATATACTATTTCAGTGCAAAGCAAAATAATTGAGTTTTGTATTATGTATATGATTTTTTAAAGTCATAGTTGCGTGCTATGTTTGTACTTTGAACGCTCTAAACCCACTAAATTAAGTTATCGCTGATAAAAAAAAGGAATGTACAATATGGTGTTTTAGAGTGCATTCAGTTATAGTTCATATGTATATCGTATAATAGAATTTCAGAAAATTCTCTACGTATTTTATACAACTTAGAGTCGTTGAATTTTGCTGCATTTGTTTGTATATACGATTATTAAAACAATAATCAAAGATTACCAGTGGCGTTGAGGCACCAAAAATTTTTAAACTATGATATTGTTATCAACTATTTAACGTTGTTTTTGTCACTATCATTTTATCTCTTCTTTCCTATATATTTGTATATCATTCTGATAAATCAATCAAGAATGAAACTATAAATTAATTTTACAGTGAAAATAGATACTATGAAATAAACCATGAAGCGATAATTATTATGACGTAAGAAAACTTGTCTAAACTATTGTATTGCTTGACCTCTTAAATGTTATATGCTGTTATAGCAAGTGCAAACTGCTGAAGTTTCTGAAATGCTGTGTGTGTATCTAAGAGTCTGATCTGAGTTAAAATTTTACAAGCACATTTAGGCCCAGTTTTACCACCTCTGGATAAGCCTTATCTTCCAGATAAATTCAAAACTAGAATGAAATTTGTACGAGTGACATATAATTTCACTAGGAACTAATAAGACTGTGGTGAAACTGGCCCTAATGGCCTGGCCTGGCCTAAATGTGCAGGTAAGAAACGATTAACGTTTACTACCTGCAAAATTTAGCTTCGAGAACAAAGTATTTCCTGAAAGTTTCCCTCGATTTTTGATCAGTGCATAGCACCGCAGTGACCTTTTGCCTTTCGATAGAATGCGAGTAGTTCCATAGTGGTCGGTGTGGAGAACCGAAGCCAGTTTTATGTCCATCATATTTAGGTTAAAATATTGATACGACAGTTGTGATTTTGAGTAGGCATAAATACTTTCAAGATGACAATTTGTATATATGTTAAAACTTTAGTGATTAAAATTATATTTTTCATAATGACTGGTCAATATATAATATATAATGATTAAATCACCCAGACAATTTGATAATTTTTCATCTAGATTTCATTTATTATGGCAGATCAAAGTTGGTCAAAGTAATAAGTATCTACGATACGAATTTCTTCCTCTCCCGCTGCTTATTCCGTTACAATATGGAGTGGCGTGGCCACCAAGCCATACTGCAAACCATAATGTGGTATGGGAGACCGGGTATGATTGTCACACGGGTTGGTTGTCACAGAGGTCATAATAGGTAATCGAGTCGACCACTCGATATCCTATAAGTCCATTAAACGGCATGTCGGAGAACGCTGACATGAGGTACAAATGGATGTGCTACTCCCTCGCTCCTACCACGCCCTTTAATTGTCTGTTATGGCCTTTGTGACAACCAACCAGTGTGACAACCATACCCGGTCTCCCCTATCAGGAAAAGATGTTTACTAAAGTATTTCCAAACTTTTTAATTATTTTACACTATCACTTCATAGTATAAAACAAAGTCTGTCTTCTGTCTGTCTATCACTATGTATGCTTAAATCTTAAAAACTTTGCAACTGATTTTATTGCGGTCTTTTTTAATAGATAGAATGATTCAAGAGTAAGGTTTATATGTATAATTGCAGCGGGCGAAGCCGCTGGCGACGTCTAGTCTAGTACCATATAAATATAACATAAAATCCTGTTTATATATTGAAATCGAGCAAGAGGCACATATAATTAATTGTGAACTAATTAGATTTAGTTCGTGGACGGTCTCCGATGCACGCTTATTCGTTTATTTTGATTCGCAGAATGTAAGCAGGTTTTCAGCGGTTTCTGGGTAAAGCTAACTAGCTTAGTAGCAATACTGACTTAGTCAAGTTATAAATTTCCAGAAAATAGCAATTGGTTCATCAGCATTACGTGCAACTTAAAACATAGCAGACTAAAATGAGTAAGATTTAATGAAAACTAAATTAAAGGTATTATGTCGAGTCTGGTTACAGGCTATCCTACCAAAAAGATTCTGTATAAAATAGCCAAGTCTCGATC
This sequence comes from Euclidia mi, assembly GCA_944739405.2. Lineage (NCBI taxonomy): Eukaryota > Metazoa > Arthropoda > Insecta > Lepidoptera > Erebidae > Euclidia > Euclidia mi. The sequence continues at coordinate 12,087,023 of OX123204.2, read as the reverse complement.
GAGCTGCTTGTTTGTCGCTAAAGAGTATGATGAAATCTCTAGATAAAGTTGAGCCAAGTCTAAGGTTCGTTACTGCAATGTTTTTATTATTATCACCTTTAATTCACATTTTACTCATAACATATTAACACATTTTTAAATATAATTATGATATATAAAAAAATACATTTAAAAATATAATAATAAACCATGGAAACCCACCAGTATCGGAAACAGGCTCCAAGCTACTGGTGGTTAGGGCTTGAGAGAAAAAAACCTCCTCACTATGCGTGCCGTGTCCAGCAGTACTGCCTTCTGTATCAGGCCCCTGACCCAAGGTTCCAATGCGAGCCTCCTAAGATATTGGGCGAGGCTCTTGGGTATTAAACCGTTCAATGTAACGATTATCGGCACAATAATTGCTGAATCAACATCCCACATGTCAACAATCTCATGAGCCAAGTCCAGATTCTTATCTGCTTGTCCTTTTCAGCCTTCACGAGATTGCCATCATGAGGGATGGCAACATCAACAATTATTGCGCGGCGCTCTGATCGATCTATCAACAGAATATCAGGTCTGTTGGCAACAACAGTCTTGTCTGTGATGATAGAGCGATCGCAGTACAACGTGATATGACCATTTTCCAGGACAGGCTCCACCACGTACCTGTAGTACGGCACCTCAGAGAGATTTCAGAGCAAGTTGCTGGTGAATGATCCTGGCTACTTGGTTATGCCTATGCAAGTACTCACTGTTAGCAAGACGAATACAACCGGAATTGATATGCCTGAGGGATTCACCAGGCTGGTGACACGCACGGCAAATATCAGTAGTGCCATCCCTCAGGATATATTTCCGGTAGTTATTCGTCTTAATTACTTCGTCAGCATTTGCACAGACAAATCCTTCGGTTTCCCCAAAGAGGTCACAGAAGCGTAGCCAGTTTACTGAGGCTAATAAGTCTACTTCCGGCTCATGTATAGCCCGGTAGAACCTTCCATGAAGCTCCTTGCTCTGCCAAACAAGCTTGCGATCATCAGTGCTAAGCATTACAGGTCTGCACCAGTTGTCCTTCGATAAACTGAGCGGGGTTACTCCGGCGTCCACTGCGACAACGTCCTGATGCATATCCACGTTCGCGTTGAGAAAATATTCTCTGAGGTTGCATACTTCGCGGTTGTGCAGAGATTTTACATTTAAAAAGCCACGACCTCCGCATTTACGGCAGCATTGTACGCACCTTTCTGTCCAGGGCGTCTAACTCAGTCTGAGTCCACTTGAGTATGCCAAAAGACTACATCAGAACTGGCATGACCCAACCGTTGCAAGCTCGAACCTTATTGCCACCTGACAGAAGACTTTTCAGCACTTTTGTCAGGCGGCCAAAGATACGTTCTTGCAACGATTGCTTCATGTCTGTCTCGTTAATGCATAAGGACTGTGACGTACCCAAGTATTTATAAGTATTTCGTTCGCAGAAGTGATCTTAGGTTAATTGAATCTGAGAGTTGAATCCCTTCAGATTCCACCATCCTTCCTTGTTTCACATGTATCACTGCACATTTATCCACACCAAATTCCATTTTGATAGAATTACTAAAACTTTCAGTAATTTTTAGTAAATCTATCAACTGTGAATCGGTGTGAGCAAACAGCTTTAAGTCATCCATGAACAACAAGTGTGACATGACCTGACCACCTCTGTGTAGCCTATAACCTAACCCTGAACCCACTAGTGTGGTGACGGATTAAGAATATGGAATGTCACCACCCCATATCATCCCATGGGTGTCGTAAGAACCGACAGCAGGAAAACTTGATACAAACCCTATACCAACCCGTTTGGCCAGCGTGGTATTGTAGGCCAATTCCTCCTTTCAAAGGTGAGGCCTAGTCCAGCAGTGGACTGTTAAAGGCTGATGATGATGAACCCTCTAGTAATGTACTAAGAGGATTCAGTGCTAAGCAAAACCACAACGGAATCAGACTGTCACCCTGGAAGATACCCCGCTCAATTTTAACAAGTTCGTCATTTCCCTGGATCCGTCGGCATTCTGCATAGCCAAGAACCGTTTTCCACTACCCCATACATGACCTTAAGAAGGTGCGTAGAGTTGTATTTATTTTATACAGCTCCAACACCCTCCAAAGCCATGTATGTGGCACAGAATCAAACGCTTTCTTGTAGTCTATCCAACATGCCGCCAGATCCTTTCGGTTACGACGAACTTGTTAGCTAATGGTCATATCTATAAGGAGGAGCTCCTTAGTACCACGAGCTCCCTTCTAACATCCATTCTGAGTGTGTGACATAATTTTTTTTTTTATGTCGGTTTGGAAAATCCTTATGGAGTCCCTCCGCCCTAGGGGGGAAGGGCGAAGGGGACTGTCAGACTCTTACCGACTAAAAACCAACCCGTGTTCCTTATGTACCCGTGTGTCGGAGTGTCGAGTATCGCCGAATCATTCCTCGCTACCCCCCGACGGGTATTGGCCCGCCAGATGATCTGGTGGACCCAGAACAAAACCCTCTTGGCGGCGGATGTTGGGCTCCGACGCCAAAACACCCAGCGGCCGCAGAGGATAGGGGGGATGGCAACGCAACACCGCATCTCCTCTTCCTCTGCGGCCCCACCGCAGGCCTCCGTCAAGCCCACGCGGAGCTTCCACTCCCGGGATCTCGCTTAGCTTCACCGTGGCCGTGGGTGACCTAACCACGGTTACTGAGCCCACCACCACGACAAAATCAAAGTCAAAGTCAAAATCATTTATTTATCTAGGTCACAAGGTGACGCTTATGAACGTCAATTTTAAAATTAAATTACTTAATGCTTCTACATTTACATTTACTGCCTCGTTCGCAAAGCAATAGGTAGAGCTACGAGAAAGAACGGGCAATAAAACTCGAGGCCACTCTTTTCAATCGCCAATATTATGGTACATATTTTTATTTTTGTAAGGAGCTGCAACTGTTACACATTGTACTAAATTACTTGTAAATAGTAATAGTTACAGACGTAATACTTAAGTAATTAATGCAGTTACTAAATTATGTGTTTTAGTTAGCCTTCCAATGCGAACAGCGAATATTGTGTAACAGGAGCATCCACTTACGACTTATAATGTATACAACTCGTGACCATGTTCAGGACTATGGTGGAAATGTATGTTACAGAAGTGACGATATATGAATACACAAAATCACAAAAACGTTAGTTCACAGACCATGTTAACGAGTTATCTACATCTTACAATACAGTAAATTGTAATAAAATTAGTGGAACAACAATGCAAATGTAAATGTAGTAAGTGGAGTGACCTAATTATAATAAACGAATAATAATTTAAAAGAACTAGAAATTTTATATGATAATAAACTGAAAAATGCTAAGTATCTATATAAATTCTAAATAAGTAGTAGATCATGAGTTGTCTAGTGTAAGTGACCATCTATCCTTATCACTAAAATAATCATTAACAGTATAATAACCTTTCCTAATAAGGCAGTCTTTTATTTTACTTTTAAACGTATTAAATGGTAATTCTAAGAGACTTATTGGTATTTTATTGTAAATACGAATACCTAGCCCTACAAAAGAATTGTTAACTTTATGTAAACGATGATAAGGGGCATATAACTTATGCCTGTTCCTAGTATTTATATTATGTATGTCACTTTTTGTAGTAAATAAACCTATATTTTGCCTAATATACAATATATTAGCAAATAAGAACTGCGAGGCCACTGTTAGAATTCCTATAGACTTAAAGCCTTTCCTAAGAGTATCTTTAGCACCTAACATGTATATTGCTCGTACCGCTCGTTTCTGTAGAACAAAGATATTCTGAATATCCGCAGCTTTGCCCCATAACAAAATGCCGTAAGACATGACACTATGAAAATAGCTAAAATAAACTAGACGAGCTGTGTCAACATCAGTAAGTTGTCTAACTTATCTGACAGCATACGCTGCAGAGCTGAGCTTACCTGCAAGACATGCTATATGTGCACCCCATTGTAACTTATTATCTAATGTAATGCCTAGAAACACTGTAGAGTCAACTGTCTCAAGTTCCTCCCTATCTAGCATAATATTAGGTCCCAGTTGTCTAACGTTAGGTAAGGCAAATTTAACACATTTAGTTTTTTTAGAATTAAGTACTAGGTTGTTTGCTGTAAACCATTGTGTAACTTGTATAAGTGCATTATTTACATCATCAAATTCATTCCTATTCCTGTCTACTTTAAAAATAAGTGACGTATCATCTGCAAAAAGTACGACATCACAGATGTTTTTTAAATAAAAAGGTAAGTCATTAATATATACAAGGAACAGAAAAGGACCTAGAATTGAACCTTGTGGAACGTCTAACTGTATAGGTAATTTAGAGGATGTAGTCCCATTTACATCGACACACTGAAATCTCTGCCGCAGGTACGACTCGACAACACTAAGTGCGGTTTCCTCTACGCCGTAGTGGCGGAGCTTACGCAGTAGTGTGTCGTGATGAACGCAATCAAATGCTTTTGATAGGTCACAAAATACTCCGATAGCATTTTTAGATGACTCCCAAGCATTATAGACGTGTTTTATGAGAGCAACACCCGCATCAGTAGTGGATCTACCTTTAGTAAATCCGTATTGATCTTTGTGAAGCAGACTATTTAAATTAAAGTGTCTTAGTAGCTGCTTTAGTAAAATCTTTTCAAATATTTTACTAAATGCCGGCAAGATAGAGATGGGCCTAAAATTATTTATGTCATTTTTACTACCAGATTTGAATAAAGGTATGATTTTACTTAGCTTCATCAAATCCGGAAATACGCCTAGGTCAAAACATTGGTTAAAAATTATAGAGAGGTAAGGCGCAACAGTCTCAACTAAAGTACTTCAAATTTTAATTGAAATGCCCCAAAAGTCGCCGGGATTTTTAATAGTAATTGAATTAAATGCGATCAATATATCTTGCGGGGTGACGTGCTCGAATCTAAACACGCTCTTGCATTCAGGTACACTGCTAACCAACAAATTTCCAGCGTATAAAGACGATGATTGTAAGGAACTAGTAGTTGTTATTGGTATGCTTGCAAAGAAACTATTGAACATATGCGCAACTTGAGATTTGTCTGTGACTAATAAATTGCTATCTTTGATTTCAAATTGGTTTTCTCGTTGTCGTATTCTAAAAGTTTCATTATTTATAATTCTCCACGTTTCTTTAATTATATTTGTCGATTGCTTAATTTTACCACTAATAAATTTTGATTTTGCCATAATACAAACTTGTTTAAAAATTTTTGAGTAGCATTTTACATAATTTAGAAACGGTGTGTCAAATCTATGTTGTTTCAAACCATATAATTCAAATAACTTGGCTCTACTTCTGTATATACCTTTAGTAGCCCACTGGTTAAAAGATCCGGTAGTACCCTTTAGTGTTACAGTTTTACTCTTAAAAGTATTTTGAAACTCATTAATGATTAGTCCAAAAAGTGAATTATAAATTTTATTTGGATTTTCTGAGTTCAATATTGAAGGATTGAGATTTGCGATAATATTGTTTTTGAAATGTATAAGACGATTGGTAGTTTGAGGCCAACATTGTACTGTATGTGATTTATAGTAAGCTGAACAAGAAAATCTAGCTATCTGTCCACGGTGATCAGAAGGAAGAGAACTAATAACTACTGGGTTTTTAGCAACACAAGAACTAAATATATTATCCAAACAAGTAGAAGATGTTGCAGAGACTCTAGTAGGTTCACAGAATAAGTTACTTAATTTAAATGACTTAAAAAAATTCAGAAATCTAGTACACTGTGAAGAGTTCTCTAAAATATTAATATTAAAATCGCCACAAACTATAATATTTTTACTGCTACATTTAATTTTATTAATAGCATCTTCCATAACAGTCTCAAATAGATTATAATCACCAGAAGGGGGTCGATATACACAAATTACAATATATAAATCTAGTTCCACACAGGACAACTCAATAGTGCGCTCAATAGATAAGTTTACAATATCTTTACGTTCTTTGCATTTTAATAAATTTGAAGTTATTATGAGAGAACCGCCTCCAATAGCCTGCTTTCTTATATATGCGCTCTGCATTGTGTAATATTGATTAATGACAATAATCTCATGGTTATTTAACCAGTGTTCAGTTAAACACAATACTTTAACATCATATTTCTCTAGAAATAAACTTAATTCTAATTCTTTGCCGGATAGGCCCTGCATGTTTTGGTGTACTATATTCAAATACTGCAGCCTAACTGTTGTCCTATCTTGGAGTTTAAATCACAAGATGTGTCAATAAAAACGTTGTTAGTACATGTACTAACCCTGTCAAATAAATTGTAAACACAAGGCTTTTTGCCTTGCTGTAAATTGTATGCTAATAGCTTAGCAATCTGTCGCTTAATATAAAATGGCAGATACATTGTATCTTTTGTCAAAGTAAATTTACTAATAAATTTATTAGTGCCAAAAAAGAATATTGCGTCACTATGACGACAAGTTATATTATACAATAACATATTCAATGTGTGTATGTGCATGTTTTCTGTATGTCTTAAGTTATTTGAGTATGGCAAAGCACATAAAATAAATTTACACCTAAATTTTGAATTAAGTCCTAGTAACACTTCAACACATTCTATTATATTCTGTCTCTTTACAGTTAAACTGTTACCAAACAATAATATGGCTGTACTATTCTCATCTAAGGGGTGTAACCTAATCTGATTCACTAAACTAGTGTAACTATCCCCTGGCCTGCAATAATTTATTACACACTGATTTGTATACTCATTGAGAAGACTACCAAAATTATGACCTAGTCTATCAGAAAAGATGTAGGTTTTATTAGTTGCTGTAGAAAGCCTAGATTTAATCATATTTGATTGCAAAGGCGATTGGTTTTGTAAATTATTAGAAAAATTCTCAGGTAGTATAATAGTACTCGATGGCTCTGTTGGGATTAGAGTGTGAGTACAAGGACACGAGAGCTTATTGGTCAGAGACTCATACATTTCTGCATTACATCTCACCAAGTCTACAAGCTCACCTGCCTCCACTTTACGCTTGCTCAGCTCTTGTTGAGAAGCCTGGTATTTGTTGAAAATCTCATTTAAGGTGCTTTCTCTAAGTAACAGTTCTTCCCTCAAGCGATGAGTATCAGAATCATACACTAACCTACTTTGCTCCAAATTTCTAGAGTACTCAGATAGTTGATTAACTAAGTTAATGCGCTGTTTTCTGAGATTTAAATTAACCCTATGCATGTTATATTTCCTTATAGATTTATGATTTTTTTAAATTAATTTATTAACTTTAATGTAGCGTTTCAGTTTTTTATGACTAGAAAAGCTGCGTCTCATAAGAATGGTATCCTCCCTGGTCAGATCTATTGTCACAACTGGCTCCCTAATACACACATGATCAGGCTCACTACTAACCAACTCATGATATAGGCTGCAGGTATTCGCAATCTGTTCACTGTGTTTAGTAGATTTAATGTTGGAGATGGTGTTATGAGCATCACTCAATTCACGTTCCAGTTCAGCAACACGTCTCAGAGCTTCTTCATGAGTGTCCATGCACTGTTGGAAGTTGGACACCGTCAGTCGAAGTTGCTCATGTTGTTCTAGGATTTCGTGATGGTGAATGTGCATTTCAGCCAGCTGTGCCTTGAGTTCAGTGTTCTTGTCTATAATTTTTTTAACTTCTTCTTCGCTGTCCTCCCTTTCCTGTAGCAGCTGGTTACACAGGATTTTTGAGCATTCCAATTCCTTAAGAGTGGTCTGTAGTTTGTCCTCCAAAACTGCCATTCTGCGGGTCATCATTTCCACAGACCTACCCCGTAGACACCTGAAATATAAGGAAGAGTGAGTGAAGTCAGCTGAGGGAAACTATGAAATTGGTGGATAGAAGGTTGAGTAGGAAATATTGTAGGTAGATCATAAAAAAAGAAAAAGAGAGTAAAATTGAATAAATTTAGGAACAGCTTATTTTAAATAGGTACTAAGTATTGGGGAATTTGATATTCTATTCATAGAAAAGTAATGAACATAAAAGTTTGATAGATTAATTTATAAAACAATAATATGTAATTAACAAGGTGAGTATCACTTATTGGTAATGTTTGAAATATCAATAAAACTGGAATGTAGGTACTTTAATAAATGGGCCTGTGTAACACTACTGTACTAAGTAAATATTAATATAATTTATAATAAGTAATTATGTATTGTGTATAGTGTGTCATGTAGTATAATGGTGTCTGAGGCAAATGTTTATCGTCATCGATTTTGCTTCCACAAATTGTCAAGCAAAAGGAGACAAACGGTGCCGCTGTGTATTGTAATTGACGTCGCTCACATATAATGAGCAGTGTTTATGTGATGTATAGTGTATTTTTGTTAGTGGTATATACAATAAAACGGTACAGGATTATGTAAAGAATAATGAAAACAATACTCCCCGGGTTTCCAGATGATTTTAAATCTCGTCTCCGTTATCCGTTACTTTGACAGTTACAGTTAGTCCGCCACAAATTTTCTAGCGAGGTTTTGTCAGTAGTCCTTTGATTTGTAGATACACCAACAATTATTGGTCAGGTTTATGGGTATACACTACACTTCCAACATGGAATTTATACTTAAAACAACATAAAACTATTTTTATCATTTAAATTATTATACACGTATTGAAATGACAACTGCTCGCTAGTGTTGCCAGCGAAGAAAAAAAAAAGACAAGATGGAGATCCAACGGGGGGGTCTGTGGTACTACCTGTCTTATGGATCAAGTGGGTTACTCCAGTTGTCATGAAATCTGGGATCGATCCAGATTCTATGGCTGATTGAAATTGGGATGCTAAACGGCCATGTGAACTATGTAGCCATTTCAGCCAGTAATTGTGCAGTCCATCCGGTCCTGGAGATTTCCAGTTGGATAACAACCGGACTGCACTAGTGACATCTTCGCCTGAAATGACTACGTTATCCATCTCTGGAATATGTACACATGTCCGTTCAACATCCCGAATTCAACCACCCTCAGTGTGGCCAATAGGCGTCGACCATATGCTACGCCAAAATCTGTTTGTGGCGTCTGCATCCAGCAGCTGCCCATTAGCCACATCTTGGTCTGGTCGGTCCCAGTTTCTATAAACCCACTTTTGGTCCCTTTGAAATGTACGATTCACCATATACCGGTCCACGCGTTTTTTATATCTGCGTATCCGTTTTGCCCATGCATAGACTTTCTGCTTTAGACTTTTTTATTATATTTATTTTTATGTGACTTGGCCGTTGACCTCTACCCACTAACGTGTAAAAATGTTCAACAGTTGAACATTTTTCACGCTCTAGATATTGAAAGAAATGCAATCGCCCGCCGCGAAACATGATTTCTTACTAATGGAGGTGTTGTAGATAATTATTGTAGAAAAGAACAAGACACTGACAGCATTGTTTGATTTTTTCTGTCAACTCTATCGATAATTTTTAAATTCATCATCATCCTGATTCAGTTCACTGTTGGCCTTTCCAATAACACGCCTCTGAGCTTGTTCTTTGGCCTTTAGATAAGTAGGTCGTGTATATGGGAATTTAACAAAAACGATTCGTCCTGCAACATGGTACAGCGTATATCATAAGCAGGACATGTTGCCGCAAATGTTTCTATGACATTGGTTTTATGTGACATAAGATTGGCAACGATTTTGGATATGAGGCAAAGAAGGAACTATGAGATAATACCTTATTTATCTATAATATTTTGAGGACATGTGATGTGCAGGTAGTCAGAATTTATAAAATGTTATTTTAAGATAAGTTCTGCCTACATTGTCCAGTCGCGTGATGGCCTAAACGTCAGCTGTTTGGGCGCTACAGGGTTCAATTCCCGGGGCAGACAAAAGTGTAATTAAGTTTTCCCGAATTCTCAGTAACAGCACGGAGTCTTGTAAAGTGCCCGGCAGCGGTAAATAGGCTTGCTCGTGTTACATGAGACCTAAAAATTTATAACATGGCGAAATTTTTGTGTGATATTACACTTCTGCCTACCATTTCGGGGATACAGGCATGTGTCGATCTCATTTGAATGTATCTTCTTATTAGGTATCACTTGATTGACCTACCTAATTCAGCAAACACAAAGAATCCTTTGTAATTTTATAAAAACTAAATTAACCCATGAGAAGGTGCGCTATGAGCATTTTGCTCACGCATAAATTTACTGCTGAAAATTTCAACTTTACCCTAACTGTGGCACTACAAGCTTCACAGTACCTTCCCAAAATGTCATCCCCTTTCCCCTGACGCAACACTCGCGCCAGTCATTGCCACCGTGACTGGGTGGTGATGGGTTTGAGTGCGGTACCTCGTGAAGCGCGGCATTTTGCTCATCGGGCGCACGTTCGTGAAAGTATTTTTTTTCTTAGTAACATAATTTATTTAATTGGTTTTTCGTACTTATTGTGCATATTTATTTATTAACTTAGTGGATATATTATTTAAATATTTTATTTGTTTCTTATAGTAAACAAGGTCTACCATGGGTGATCGGCAAGCCCCTCAAAGGAGAAGTATGGTTTCGTCCCAAGAGTTGTAAAATCTTAAGACTTATATCAAACAAAAGGGTGTCCGCAGCTACGCCCGTACATTAACTGTTCCTGCCGCATCCCAAGGGAGTGTTAGGAAATCCCTTCTTAGTACACCCCACGGTCTTAAAGGAACAATATGCCAAATTTCAGCTTCTTGCGCCCAGTAGTGTTGGCTGTAGCTTTTCTGTCAGTCAGTCAGTCAGTAGTGAAAGTATTTTATATATACAGATGAAAGATCCCAATTAGTGTAATTTTTATGGGCATAATTTTATAACTGATAATGTTATAGAAGTTAAAAAAATAAAACTTACGCGGTCTTATTCGAACCAACACCTAAGAAATGACATGTAGAGAATCAAAATATGCATAGAAGCTATGCAAATCAATTGTTGTATTACTAGTAGATACCAGTAGGATTAGGCGCACAATTCTACATTCGCAAAATGACACATTGACGCAAAATGCCACAATCTTTCAATCGCCAGTTAAAAGATAACAAAAGAATAAAATATAACACTCACAAATTAAAAACTATGGTTGTGGATAAAGGAGATCAATGATGTTACTTACTATTCAATTTAGCCTGGTTACAGTTTAACTGTCAAGTAAATTTTAACTGACGATTGAAAAATCAAACCTTAATTAAATAAAGACTTCTTATTTATTATAACGTAAATTTATAGTAAAAATTTAATTAATCTCAAAGAAAACGTCATTTGAAGTAGCGTGAGAGTTTTGCTCTCGCGCGCCTGCTCGTGTAACTTTTTAGGGCGCGCCTTCTCATGGGTTAAACGTATTGAAATCAAAGCAATTTACTTTTGTACACAATTTTAAATTAAAATGGTTCTTATTCGCGATATTTAATTAATTTAAGGTATAAATACCTATGTTTCACCGACCCCGAAGGATGTCATTCCTCTACAAACACCTGGCGTCTACAAGGTCGTCTGCAGTTGTGGTAGTTCCTATATCGGACAGACCAAACGAACTATCGCTGCGAAGGTCAAGGAACATATCGCAGCTGTAAAAAACCGGCAAATTAACATGTCTGCCATAGCTGAGCTTTTGTTGGAGTCTGTACCAAACCACTGGATCGAATTACATCAACCAAAGGTCTTATCTACCGATCGTCACTATTACTCCAGGATAGTACGTGAAGCGGTTGAAATCAAAAAGCATAAAAATTTCAACCGGGAGGATGGATACAGACTGTCTACAACTTGGAATCCGGTAATCAACAAATGTAAACCCCGCCGCAGTAACACAGCTCATCAGTGTGTAGACGTCATAAGTGTTGTGTGTCAACGTACCGACAGTTCGGATAAAAATAAAAAACAAGTGAGGGTAGACGCTGAAGGACGACGCTGAGATGACATCAGTCCTGCCGCGACCAAAGCTGTTGTAAGACGGCCGAAACGTCGGTAAAACGTAGGTATTTATACCTTAAATTAATTAAATATCGCTCTGACGCCTTGTCTGTAAATGCTGGTGTCCCTCATGGCTGCGTGCTATCGCCTACTCTGTTCCTCCTGCATATCAATCCTGCATATCATGTTGCTAAATAGCGGCATTCATTGTTATGCAGGTGACAGCACAGGCGATGCTTTATATACCAGCCACGCCAACATTTCTCGGGAAAAAGTCATCGAGAGCCGAAATAAACTTGTGTCTGAAATTGAGACCTCCTTGGAGATCGTCTCAGATTGGGGAAGACTTAATTTGGTCTTATTTAACCCCACAAAGACACAAGTCTGAGTGTTCACCGCAAAAAAACTGCCGATGGTCGTATGTCCTCGTTTTGAGAGCACCCCCTTAACTGCCTCCTCCAGTATTGGAATACTTGGTGTCGACATATCGAGCGAAGTCCAGTTCCGCGGTCACTTAGAGGGTAAGGCTAAGTTAGCCTCGAAGAAGCTTGGCGTGCTAAATAGATCGAGCCGGTATTTCACTCCAGCCCACCGCTTGCTCCTTTATAAGGCGCAGGTCCGGCCACGTATGGAATACTGTTCTCATCTTTGGGCAGGGGCACCCCAGTACCAGCTTCTCCCTCTGGACCACATCCAACGGATAGCCTCTCGAATTGTTGACTGCCAAGATATTTGCGGTTCGGTTAGACCCCTTGGCGCTGCGTAGAGATCTAGCCTCGCTATGCATCTTTTATCGCTTCTACTATGGGGAGTGCTCCGAGGAATTGTTCAGATTAATCCCTGTCGCCTCTTTCCGCTGTCGTTCTACGCGACAGCATTTCCATCCCCATCATTAAGATGGTTGGCAATCTACATCTGCGTTTCTCTAGAAACTTTTTGCCTCGCTAAACTGTGGAATGATCTGTCACCTGCGGTTTTTCCGAACCAATACCTTCAAACCTTCAAGAAAAGAGCGTATTCCTTTTTAAAAGGCCGGCAACGCACTTGTGACTCCTCTGGTCCTGCGGGTGTCCATGGGCGGCGGTAATCGCCTAACATCAGGCGATCCGTCTGCTCGTTTACCCCCTTTTCCATAAAAAATAAAAAAGAATAAGCCCCGTTTTAATAAAATTGTATGATTTTAAATTACAGACTCCAATAAAAACAAAATAAGGGCAAAGTAAAGGTGGAAATGGAAACACCTCCATCGTTAAGTATTGATATTGTCAGGCATAGAGAAGATCTTATTTATAGGCTCTTACAAGATACTCAAGAAGGAAGGCTGGGAAAATAGTAGGGAAGCGCCGAATTTTTTTAATTATGTTACGATTTTACAAAGCACAGCTACTTAAGTTTTTATTTTAGGACGACAGGGCTAATACTGGAGGATAAAGGTTTTATAACCAAAATATGCTTTTATTTTTACCGCATTAAAAAGTATTTGGAGGTATTTTGCGATAGAACACGGTAATTTTATGGCTTAGAAATCTTTTTAATTCTGAAGTGTTTGCTAATTTTAGTCTTGTTACCTAAATATAGCGTTTAAATAGATGGAGTATGGTTTATAAATTAAAATAACTGGGTACAAATTACCAATAGTATTATCTGCCACCAAAAGTGCAAATACCTACTGAATATTATCGCAATTAAAAATCTTTAAGTACATCTATCTATTAGCAAAATTTTGTATTTTCAAACAATCAACTCATAACATACTATTCAAACATCAATCGAAATACGCATAATAAATACGCTTTAGGATACGAAAAAGGTTTGGCGATATTTATAAAATTAATAAATATACATTATATCCTCGAAAAGACTTGGGTTAGGCAGACAAATATTTATAGGAGATATTTAATTTCAACCACGGTTACGACTCTGCATGCATGGAATTCGGTTTTTTTTTGTGGAGGATACATATAGCTTATCATGTGTACATACGAAACTGCATCATAGTTGGTTTACAGCATTAGCAACATTGACCAGAGAAGTTATCGCTCTTCAAAATGTTTGAAAATAAAAGCGTTTGTCATGTATTTTTTTACGCTTTTATAATAAAAAACAATAGCGGCCAGCAAATAAAGACTTTAAACCTTTCCAACCAAAACAAACGTCCAACATTTAGAACACTTAAAAGCCTTCATCCGACCAAATTATATAATTTCCTGTTACCGAAATTCTAGCAATAAATCTAGTGTATATGTAATTTTGATAAAATGTTATAAAATTATACAGGCTGTTGAAACAGGCATAGCACGCGATCCATGTTTACGTCACTAGTTACTTCAAGCATTCGAGCACGGTAGAATGAGTGACGTATACGGTGACGTTACGAATAGACGGGTCGCCAGAGGTCGGATTTAGCGGTTATCCCGATGATTTTCGCAGATTATTCGAAGTGTAAAATTGAGTGAATGGTTGTGAGTTGAAGCGGGTCAACTCAACACATCGCCAATAATTTAGAATCGGTAGACAAAATATCACATTGTCTTTTCTCTCATTTTGTATTAGTAAAGTACAGCTACAGTCTTATTTTAGTTAAGTGAATGAACAGCGTTATTAAACCTAGAAGAACAATAAACAGAATGCTGTTTATTGTTCTTCTAGGCTTAATTGTTATGGCCTGATAAACGATATGGCCGGTGCTTTGACCTGCTGTTCGCAAGTAGGTCAGAGCCGAATTAACTGTTAGTTGGAGTTGTGTATATTATGTATTAATTTGCTATTGAGCTGAAATTGCTACTATAATCTTGGAATTAATATGGTTAAGTAAATTAATTGGTAGCTATAGGCTAGATACAGAAGGCTATTGTTTTGTTGTTGTGTGGCAAAAATCGGAAGGATCTTATTTTTGGTGTATTACCAATGTATATTTTGTTGGTAAATTAGTCATATTATATAACCAACTATGTGTATAGAGTTACAGGTGGACCGATATTTTTTCAAAATTTATCTCGTTAAATATATTACTAAAAGAAATATATTTGTAGCTTACTTCATCAAATATACTCAAATTATATAGAAGTGTCTCGAGTTGATCCATTTTTTCCTTCTAATCTCTATTTCATCCATTATTAGAAAAACTTGGCTTAGATAACAATGCAATATTGATTACTCTAATCACAGATATGAATAAAAACTATTATTGTATTACTATGTACTGATAATGTAGGGCAGACTATTCGTCTTACCTATATTATGAGTACAAATATAGTTCGATTTTATCAATTTTATCTGTAGATAGCGAAATATCAAACATATCCACACACGCAACTGTTCATTCAAGCAAACAGCGATGTAAACGATACAAAATTACTGCAAAGGTCATATTTTCCAATAGATAAGAAAATACCTTCCACTTCCATCATCAGATACCACGAGGGTATGAAGGAGAGCCGGCTTCGTATAAAATATATCGCTTATCTGTGTTCCAGTAGGCTTTCGCGCAGACAGTCTTATGAACATACATTTTGTCACGTCAGGTGGATCCACACGCATGATGGGTGGGCCACGAGACCAGCGGGTAGATAAATAGATTAGCTTCTTTCCTATAAATGTAATACAAGTGTCAACATTGCTTGCTTGGCGATCGTGAGGAAACGTGTCTGTCTGATAGTTCTCCATGATATTCTTAAAACGCATGTGAAGTCTGCCAAACTGTCACAACAGTTGTGGTGGCCATAGTCCACCGTCTAAGGCCTTATCCTTCTAATAGTAAAAAGAGGGCCGTACTTAGCAGCAGGACAGTATGTATACCGGGCAATACAATATGTCATATGGTGATCATGATGACATATCGTTTAATTATCATTAGCTTTGGGTTATTATGAGTTAATTATAAATTGGTAAATCATCGAAATTTTTCATCCTATCATTTTTGTATTATGGGAGAAATTGCAATAGAGCATTCAGATTCATCAGAGCTAATTTAGATAGCACGTTAGATTAGATAGAGTATCCTACATAAAGATATTGAAAGAAGAGTACTAGTAAATAGAGTGAATGGAGCTCCGAAGGCGTTTATGAACAGCCAAAATGTGACCAAAAAGGCGTTTGGCTGTGCATAGAGGGTTGTTAGTACTTACATTTATGTATGGTAGTGAAGTTTGGGTATGGCAGGAAAATCTTGAAAGTAGAATAATTCCTGTAGAAATAAGAGCACTGAGAAATATGTGTACGAGAGACTTGAAAGATCCAAAACACAGCACAGGTTAGAAGTACCCTGAATAGCATGCATGAAGAATTTGATGGGAGTGAATGAAGCAAGAGATATATGTCAGGATTGTTGCAAATGGCGTTCCATAGTCTCTGCCTACCTCACCGAAAAACAGGCTTGAGTCTATGTCTGTATCTAGTCTTGCCATAAATATTGTAACAAAGAAAATAATATTTTTTTAATTGCAAATAACATTTATTACTTTTAAAGTGTGTTAGTTTAATACATACATACATACATACATATAGTCACGCCTTTTTCCCTTCGCAGTAGGCAGAGACAACGGAACGCCACTTATTTCTATCTTTACAAACCTCTCGCGCTTCCTCTACATTCATAACTCTTTTCATACAAGCTCGCCGATTCCGGGTGCTTCGGACCTTTCCGTTTTTCAGAATGTCACCAATTTGGTCGACGAATGTCCTACGAGGTCGGCCACGACCGGCTTGCCCATACACGTTTGCCTCATATATTTGGTGCGTCATTCTTTCTTTACTCATTCGCTCCACGTGTCCAAACCATCTAAGCATTCCTTTCTCAATTTTCGTCACAACATCTTCTTTCAGGCCACATCGCTCTTGTATTACTGCATTCGGAATCCTATCAATCAGTCTAACACCACACATACTACGCAGTGATCGCATCTCAACTGCGTTAATTCTGCTTTCATGCTTTTTCTGCCATACCCAACACCCACTACCATACATCAGCGTGGGCACAAGAACACCATTATGAACCGCCAGTCGCGCCTCTTTCGGCACAGTCTGGCCGTTCATAAAGGCATGCAGCGCTCCATTCACACAGTTTCCCGCAGTCACTCTCCTTTCAATATCTCCTTCACATCTTCCATCTCTCGTAAACATGCTACCCAAATATACAAATTCTTCAACTTGTTCAACATGTTCATCTTCAATCGCAATAATACACTTAGTCATACTTTCATCCTTCTCAAACACCATCACTTTCGCCTTTCTTGCATTTACTGTAATACCCTTCGCTTTAAAGCTCTCGTTCATGCAGTCCATCATTTGTTGCAACTCATTCGCCGATGACGCAAGAATGACTTGATCATCGGCGTACAACAGACACTTAGCACGCAGTCCTACCATATCGATCCCGCATTCAATTTCTCTCATATCCTTCATGCAGCTAACCATGAATAAATTGAGCAACCTGGGCGAAGCTGCACACCCCTGTCTGATACCTTTGGAGATATCAAACCATTCTGTATAGGCACCGTTAATCCTTAGACAGGCTCTAGAACCCCTATACAGAGATTTCAGAGCTCTTATTATAAAATTGTCCACCCCATACATAGATAGCACCTTCCATAATTCCTTTCTATCCACTCTATCATAAGCCTTTTCCAGGTCTATGAACGCGAAATATACCTTCTGGTTTTTTGCCAGACATTTTTGCTTACGCAACGTAAGGAAAAGACTTGATCCGTACATCCCATTCTCTTTCAAAATCCCGCTTGCACATCCCATATCTTGTCATTCGTCACATTTATTACTCTGTCAATCAATATTCTAGCATACATTTTTCCTACAACACTAAAAAGGTTGATACCACGATAATTATGGCATTCCTGCTGCGAACCTTTGCCTTTATATATTGGGATCTGCCCTGCCTTCGTCCAGTCATCTGGCACCTGGCCCTGTATATAACACAGATCAAAAAGGCGATGCAGCAGGCTTACTATAAGTCCATCGCCAGCCTTCAACATTTTAGCCGTCACCTTATCACATCCAGCAGACTTGCCCGACCTCATACTTTTTAACATTTTCCTTATTTCATCCACTCCAATTTCATCACTCGGACCCACATTCTTATCAATCATCTCTTCTGGCTCTATTTCACTCGCATCCTTCTCGAATAAGCTCTCAAAATAATCCTGCCAGCAGTTTAGTATCATTCTTTCTTCATTCATGACTTCACCTCTTTCGTTCCTAATCACTTTCATCGATGCATTCATTTTGCCCCGTGGTTCTTTCACTAGTTTCCAAAACAGTTTTATATTGTCTCGGAAACCTGAGCCGAATTGTTCCTCACATTTCTTCTTTTTCTCGTTCTTCTTCCTCTCTATACATTCCTTAACTTTAGCTTTCACAGTATTTGTCCTTCATTTCTTTAACACTATCTTCATTCATACTACCACTAGCTCTATTGGTTGCTTCTATTGCTAGGATATCCAGCCATGTCTTTTTCCTTTCCTCAACCATACTTCGAGTTTCATCATCCCACCAGTCAGCTTTCTCACATTTCTTACTTCTTCTTTTACTCAAGCCGCATACCTCTTCAGCACATTTCACTATGTTGGTTTTAAATACTGACCATACATCACTTACACTTTCCTCATTTACATCACTCCAGATTTTATCCAGCCGTTCAGTCAATCGCTTTTTGTACATCTCTTTCACGCGCTGATATTTCAATCTAGTCACTTTTATACATTATAATTCGATAGCAGACTCTTTAGCTCTGTGCCGCCAGTGTTAAAACAGACCACCAAATTTTGTAATTACCAAATAGTGATCTGTGCCAATATCTGGTCTATGATAAGCCCTAGTATCCACTACTTTCTTTCTCATTCTTTCATCGACTATAACAAAATCTATCATGCTCCTTAACATAACATGTCCTTCCTTCTTTCGCCACGTGTACATATGTATCAGCTTGTGCTGAAACCACGTATTCATCACAGACAGACCCATCTCCACACAAACATCTAACAAGTATACGCCTTTGTCATTAACGCTCTTATCTCCAAACGTCCCAAGTACATCTTCATACCCATCGCGCTTCACTCCAACCTTTGCATTAAAATCTTCAAGCATGACAATACGTTCGTTCCACTTACGCAATAACACAACCTCTCTCATTTGTTCCCAAAATTCCTCTCTTACCGCCTTACTGTAGGAAGAGTCCGGAGAAAAATAGAGGCGTCAGACCTACTTTCATCCGGACCCACATAAGGCGCGGGCTTACGCACTCATACCCTCGCATGCATTCTGCCATTTGCTCCGAAAGAATAATACCTTTACTACCATGTTCTTCATTGGTAACCCCTGACCATATTTCAGTGATCGGGCCGCGCGTCAGCATTTCTTTCCCCTTGCGTTTAGTCTCATTCACACACAATACATCCAAATTTCTAAGTCACTCATTAACTCGTACACCTCATCCAGTTTCTCAACCATTCTTCTTCTAACATTTAACGTCACAAATCGACATTCCGATGTCCACTTTCCGCCCCGACGTGAACAATTTCGCTTATGGTTTTGGTGATTTCGGCGTGACGTATGGCGAATATCGTCGCCGCCTGAAGCTGTAAGGTTGCTCCCACCAGAATACGAGGAGCAGCCTCGTCCTGTAGATACAGGGCGAGGAGAGGATTCTCCGGCTCCGCCGGTACCCCCCTGGGGTACATATACAGTATTATTTCCCACAGCCATGATCACGTCGGTAATTTGGACTGTATTATTTTTTGTATTTTTTGTACTTAACAGTCAAGTCCCTAACGGCGGGACAGACTTCCGGGTTTATATTGAGTTTTCCTTCTCGAAGATTGAGGACGTCAATATTTATGATATTTAGCTGACATTTTGAGCGTCGAAGTACCTCAGTCCCTTTACGACACCTCGGTAAGAGTGAGGGAGGGCTATTTTACTCCGCCGGACCCCACAGTTTAATACATAACTATAAAACGATTTAAAATATAAAAAGCTTATTCGAAGTGGTCTGGAGACCACTTCGAATAAGCTTTTTATATTGCCAATGGATTGGCTGCAATACAGTCCTTGAAACTTTGAAGCCAGTTATCAATAGAAGCACGCACTCTTTCCATGGGAAAATTCTTCATTGCCAATCGTATGGATTATTTTATGGACTCCAAATTATCTGGCGTTTAGAGCAAACCGTAGTCTCTAAATCTGCCCATAAATCATTATCCAGCGGATTAAGATCAGGACTAGACGTCGGCCAGTCTTCAGCTCTGATGAAGTCCGAAGCGTTCGAAGGTGCCGAGTCTTGCTGGAAGGACCATACTTGGTTATTGAACATGGTGTTGTTAAGGGGCTTAACTACCTTCTCAAGAATGGTGTTTTGATACACTTGTGCCGATGTTTTGATATCTTTTTCACAAAAATATGGTTCAGTGACTCCTGCATAGCCAACTGCCCACCAAACCATCACTGAAGTCGGATAATTCCCACGTTGCACTCTGTCGACTAATTCGGAAGCTTCCTTAGAGCTTTTAGCATAAATACGGTCATTTTGTTTGTTAAAATATTGCTCAATTGTAAATAATTTTTCATCCGTAAACAAAATTTTCTGTGACCTCCCTTTGCGTACTGCTTCAGTAGTTGTTTCGATTTTACCACCCTATTCTTTTTTAAATTATCAGTTAAGAAATGACCAGTGCATCTCTTATAGGCTGCAAGTCCTAAGTCATCTTTTAAAATACACGACATGGTTCTAGGTGCTATCTTCATCTCCCGAGATAAAATATTTTGCTTTCGGACAGGATTTCTTCGAATTCTTTCCCTTACTGCTTTGACCACCTTTTTACCCGACTGCGGCGAAGCCCAAAAGGGAGGGTTATGTGTTTGACCTGTATGTCTTGTTTCGGAGTCATGGCTAAAACCATGTCTACCCTCAAGTTCCTACTCTCTTCCTGGGTTCCATCTCATAAGGAATGATCGTGCGGTCGGTGGAGGTGGTGTTGTTGCTATGTACTTACGTGCCCAAATTCCATATCGTGTAGTAAGCACTTCTTGGCAGCCACCACCTGCTAACGCCGGCGAGCATCTTTTCTTAGAAGTGGAACTTCATCATTCTAAAGTTCTTCTAGGAGTTTATTATTCCCCTTCGTCACGCTTAAACTTCTTTCCTTCTTTTGAACACCTCCTAGAAACTTTGACTCCCTCTTACATTCACACAATTATAATGGGTGATTTTAACACTTGTACTTTAAAACAGGATGCAAGATCGTCCACTCTTTGGCGTATTTTAAGCTCTAGTAATTTATCTGTTCTTCCTCTTGATGCCACACATCACTTTCCAAACTCTGTTCCTTCTCTCCTCGATCTAATTTTTGTATCATCTTCTACCTTTGTTTCCAAGCATGGTCAATTCTCTGCCGACGCTTTCTCCTACCATGACTTGATCTATCTTTCCTATAAAATACGCCCACCCAAGGCTAAACCGAGGATTATTATGCAGCGTAGTTTCGGTGGGATGGATCGTTCGAAGCTCTGCGAAGATGCGAGTAAGCTTGATTGGAGTCCGTTGTTTGCCTCAGACTGCATAGACACCAAAGTGCAAATATTTACAGACAAATTAATTCAGTTGTACGACATACATGCGCTTATCAGAGCCATAAAGTTAAAACATCTTCCATCGCCTTGGCTGACTGATGATATCAAAAACATAATGTCTAAAAAAGCTGCAGCTAAGGCGCGGTATAAATGTCGTCCAACCCCTTATAATTTGGAGAAATATATTAGTGCAAGAAATCTCTGCAATAAGGTGTGTAGGAAAGCACAACGCCAACATATTCACAACTCTGTTGAAAATGGAGACCCAGTTAAAGTCTGGAAATTTCTTAGAACGATGGGAGTTGGTAAGTCGCGCAATGACGCAATCCCCAAAGACATAAATTTTGATGCACTCAATGCACATTTCACTTCTTCGTCCAACTTTGATGGGACAACTAAAACGAATACTTTAAAAGATCTTTCACTTATCCCAACTCCCAAATATTCACCTTTTGTTTTCGAGCAATTTTCCGATTGTGATGTTAAAAAGAGCATAATTTCAATCTCATCCAATGCTGTTGGTAATGACTGTATCAGCCGAAACATGATCCTACCTATCCTTGATGAAATCCTCTCTGTCCTATGTCACATCTTAAATCATTCAGTTGCTAGTGGTATCTTCCCATCAGCATGGAAAGATGCACAAATAATTCCGTCGCCGAAGAAACCCAAACCCTGCTCCTTCTCCGACTTCCGACCTATATCCATACTACCATTCCTTTCCAAAGTCCTCGAACGTCTTGTATATACACAACTAAGTTCCTTCCTGTCCAAAAATGCTCTCCTAAATCCCTTTCAATCCGGTTTTCGTCCTGGTCATAGCACTACCACGGCATTGGTTCACATCACCGATGAGATTAGGTTGGGTATGGATTGTGGAAAGCTCACGCTTCTATCTTTACTTGACTTTAGCAATGCTTTTAACACCGTGGATTTCCACATCCTGCTTGGCATACTCCGCTCTATTAACATATCTCCAACGGTAATTGACTGGTTTCGTAGTTACTTGTTTGGACGCCGTCAGCGTATACGCGTTGAAGAATCATACTCTTCATGGTGTAATGCGACTGTCGGTGTACCACAAGGTGGCGTTCTCTCTCCATTACTTTTCGCAATTTTTATAAATTCTATCTCCAAACATTTAATTTCGTCCTACCACCTTTACGCAGATGACCTACAAATATACTCACAGGCACCATTAGAATCGATATCTAATGCGTTCTCTATTATTAATACGGACTTGGCGCAAATCTGTGAGTGGAGTAAAAATTATGGACTTATGGTTAATCCAACCAAAACTCAGATCATTCTGATTGGCAGTTCCAGGATGATCTCTAAGATCAATTGGTCACTTCTGCCTCAGATTCTATTCGATGGTAACATTTTACCGGTTGCAGATAATGTAAAAAATCTGGGGATTTATCTGGATAGAACTTTATCCTGGGGCCGTCAGATGCAGGAGACAAGCCGTAAAGTATTTGCCTCAGCAGGGTCATTACGTAGGCTGCGGAACTTTCTTCCCATATCCACCAAAACTGCGCTTGCACAATCTTTGCTTCTTCCAATACTCGATTATGCCGATGTCAGCTATCTTGACCTTAATGAGGAGCAACTTGATAAACTTGAGCGCCTCCAAAACTTTTGTATAAGATTTATATTTGGTTTACGCAAATATGATCATGTATCTGAATTTCGTAGCAGACTCAAGTGGCTCCCGATTCGTCTTGGCAGGAATACTCATATTCTAATCTTACTATACAATGTATTGTTTAATCCTAATACACCCATGTATCTCAAAGAACACTTTAAGTTCCTTCATGACACACATTCAAAGTGCCTGAGGTCGTCGGAAGATCTGAGATTGCAGATGCCACCGCATTCCACAAACTTCTATGATAAATCCTTCTCTGTTCAGGCTGTGCGTTTGTGGAATGCGCTGCCAGTTGAGATTAGACGAGCAAGATCACTAAGCATTTTCAAAAGTGCATTGAAGCAACACTATTTGTCAATGTAATTGCGTCATTATTCCTCAAATCCCTATATGATTAAATGTGATTATATTTATAAATATTGAAATATATAATATATACACGCTGATTTTTTATTGGTTTAGGAAAAAGAAACCTCATGTCCTAAATAAAATCCTCTATTCATATTCAAAATCAAAATTCATATAGCACCTAAAACAAAAAAGTTATAAAAATCGGTAACTGTTGGTAATACGTAGCAACACACGATTCTCTCGAGTTAGGTATGTTCGAGCGCCGCGCGGTCATGACCTCGCCGCGCGCGCCACCGGGCGCCGTCAGCTGTTACCTACAGCGGTAGTTACTTAGTGCGGACCGATAATGATACGTAATTTACTTAGAAAACACGATTTAGGTAATTACGATGCCAACAATTTTAAACACATGTTTTTTCTTCTTTTGTTCTCTTTTTAAGAACCACTCCCGTACTCTAGTGCTAAATCCTGTGTTCCGAAGGACATTACAAACCTACCACTAACGGACACAGGAGTCGAAACAAGAATTTATGAATCACACAAAGTGTTGTGTGAAACATCGCTTAAACCACTACGCCAACCATGAAGTGCAGTAATAAATAATTAGAACAATAAACGTATGTAACTAAATAGCTATACCTATTCAATAATTCCTTCGTACATTACTCGGACTGACGAATAAGCTGTGGGTTCACGAAATCATGATGAACTTTAAGAAGAAACACGATAAACTAAGAATTATTAGTTACGTTGTTTGCCATAGGTACCTACATTATCTTTTGAATAACTAGACAAAGATTTTAACAATGGAAAAGTTTAGTACCTACTTGCGTATTTCTAACGTATTTAAAAGAATGTAATCACTGTAGGTATTCAAAAATGAATAAATCATTTACCTTAGCTGTCTGCTGCCTACATCACAATCAATTTACACCTTTCACACAGTTTCACTTGTTTCGTTCACCTTATCTTATCACCTATGTATTTTAACTACACTTCGAACACGTCGCTTCTTCCGTGTTATCTCCAAACACGTAATAATTAGGTACATAGGGACCATAATACTCGACTTATTACGTAAGACGGACACAAAGTGATGGGATAAAACCGTTTTATCCCATCACTTTGTGTCCGTCTTACGTAATAAGTCGAGTATTATGGTCCCTAAACGTGACATACAACTATCTCGCTGACCTAATTTCTTAAGACTGAAGTTCAAAGCTACGGACTAGTGGCCCATGCCAAATGAACCCGAACACAGTCGAACGTGATTGGATACGAGTGATGCATTGCGCCCGCGTCAAGCCACCGCTATTGGCTGGCCCTGTGTTGAAATGCAGACGGGGCCTCTCATGCAAGCGAGGCGCGTGCGCAGGATTGGGGGGGGGGGGATCGCAGACACCGCAGTTGAATGACCAATGCCTAGTACCTATGTGTGTATATGACACGATCGAACGGATTTCGTTAGCGCGCGGCAATGGTGATACTTCGTGCTCTCGAACTATTAAATTATTTATTTTCTCAATATTTTTTTAGCTTATATTTCAAATATTATTAGCTGGTTAGGTTCTGTTAACGATAAGTAATAAGATGGCTTTCGCTCCAAAACCAATTAAAAATCAGCGTGTATATGTATATATAGATATTTGATACGTCATAGGATTTGTCTTTATAGCGCGAGTGTCACACATATACAATTAAAAAAAAACATTATGGTGGATTTTTGGCGACAAATAGTAAGTCTTCAAAAAAAAAATTCCGTCCAAACTTATCGAATGAGGTATTAAATTAAAGGGTTTTAGAAGGCAATTTCAAAAATATATGCAACCTATATGTTTAAATGTAATTTGTGATGCTGCTGGACATAAAAACAACAAAACAACAACAAACAGCTATTTACCTAGATACCTATTCGGCGGCACTGACATTACAGCACGCGTCATTGCAACAACCACAGTTGATTTGACACTTAACTCAGTTGTGGACTAAACAATTAAGTACTTAATTTTATTAACATAAGCTGGGAGTACCTCCACGCGATGAAGGCGGAAACAGTGTACGCTTATTACGAGTAAAGCGCAGTATATTATTATATCGAATTTGACTATTCTACGATGCGGGATAACGCTCCAGGTATTGGTGTAAAGCTACAACCGACGACTGTGGAGTTTGATGCTTTACGAGGTCAAGGAAAGGTGGAAAGGCGAATGCTTCCTCTTATATCATGTTGGGCAGTGACAATCCACAAACTACAAGGAACAACATTAGATAGAGCTGTGGTGGATCTAAGCAATAATTTATTCGCCAAAGGCCAAGCCTATGTAGCCCTAACTCGAGTGAGGATGCTTGAAGGCTTGGCCATTAGTGCACTAGATCCACGAAAGCTTCAGAAGAAGCCTCATGACCACAATTCATTACAAGAATTAAATCGTTTGCGAAATCTTGCACAAGCCGTGAATAATACACCTTAGTTTTAAACTAAGCATCTACATGATTCGATCAATTTACAGGCAACCTCCTAAGGTTGCCTGTTTTTCAGTCTGTCCATCCTATGGACAGACTGAAAAAGACAAAAAGCTTTGATGTGTAGCGACTAAAAGTATCTGATTACTAGAAATAGTTTTTATTATATACATACATACGCAAGCATACATACAATAGATATGATAGGTGCTAAACATATAAATAAATACATAATATACATAATATGATACATATATAGGTACGATTTACATATAATACATATACATACATTTTAATATGAACACAATATACAGTGATACAATTTGTTTACAATAACAAATAGTGCTTCTTTAGTGCATTTTTAAATATTTTCAATGATTTAGCTTGCCTAATTTTGACCGGCAGCGCATTCCACAGACGGACAGCTTGAACAGCAAAGGATTTATCGTAGTAGTTTGTGGTATGTGCTGGCATCTGCAGTCTCAGATCCACCGACGACCTCAAGGTCTTTAAATGTGTGTCATGAAGGAAATTAAAACGTTCTTTGAGATACGTGGGGGTATTAGGATTGAACAACACATTGTACAGTAACATAAGGATATGAGTATTCCGGCGAAGTCGAATTGGTAGCCACTTGAGCCTGGATCGAAATTCAGATACATGATCATATTTGCGTAAGCCAAAAATGGATCTAATACAGAAATTTTGGAGACGCTCAAGTTTATCAAGTTGGTCCTCATTAAGATCAAGATAGCTGACATCGGCATAATCGAGTATTGGGAGAAGCAAGGATTGTGCAAGCGCAATCTTGGTGGTGGTAGGAAGAAAGTTCCGCAGCCTACGTAACGACCCAGCTGAAGCAAACAGTTTACGGCTGGTCTCCTGTATTTGACTTCCCCGTGAAAAAGTTTTATCCAAATAAATGCCAAGGTTTTTGACGTTATCCAAGATTGGTAAGATGTTACCATCGAACTGAATATGAGGCAGTTGTGACCAATTGATCTTGGAAATCATGCTGGAACTGCCAATTAGAATGACCTGTGTTTTTGACGGATTTACCTTCAGATCATAATTTTTTCTCCACGTACAGACATGCGCAAAATCTGTGTTAATATTAGAAAACGCCGTTGAAATTGACTCTAGTGGTGCCTGTGAATATATCTGCAAATCATCTGCATAAAGGTGGTAGGACGAAACTAACTGTTTGGAGATAGAATTAATAAAAATTGCGAAAAGTAACGGAGATAGCACGCCACCCTGTGGTACCCCGACAGTTGTATTACACCACGAAGAGTAAGACTCATCAACACGTATACGCTGTCGGCGTCCAAACACGTAACTATGAAACCAGTCAATTACCGTTGGAGATATGTTAATAGAGCGGAGTATGGCAAGCAGGATGTGGAAATCCACGGTATTAAATGCGTTGCTAAAATCAAGCAAGGACAACAGCGTGTGTTTTCCACCATCCATGCCCAGCCTTATCTCATCAGTGATATGAACCAATGCTGTGGTAGTACTATGACCGGGACGAAAACCGGATTGGAAAGGATTCAGGAGAGCATTCTTGGAAAGGAAAGTACAGAGTTGCGTATGCACAAGACGCTCAAGGACTTTGGAAAGGAATGGGAGTATAGATATAGGACGGAAGTCAGTAAGGGAACAGGGTTTGGATTTTTTAGGTATTGGAACTATTTGTGCATCTTTCCACGCTGATGGAAAGACGCCGCTGGTAACTGAGTAATTTAGTATATGACAAAGGACAGGAACGATTTCATCTAGGATGGGTAGGATCATGTTTTGACTGATGCAGTCATTACCAACAGCATTGGATGAGATTGAAATGATGCTCGTTTTAACATCACAACTGGCAAATTGCTCGAAAACAAAAGGTGAATATCTGGGAGTTGGGATACGTGAAAGATCTTGTAACGTGTTTGATTTTGTTGTCCCATCAAAGTTGGGTGAAGCAGTGAAATGTGCGTTAAGCGAATCTATATTTATATCATTGGGGATTGTGTCATTGCGAGACTTACCAACTCCCAGTGTTCTTAGAAATTTCCAGATTTTAACTGGGTATCCGTTTTCAACAGAGCTGTGAATATGTTGGCGTTGTGCTTTCCTACACGTCTTATTGCAGAGATTTCTGGCACATGTGTATTTTTCAAAATTCGCAGGGGTTGGACGACATTTATACTTTGCCTTGGCAGCCACTTTCTTTGACATAAGAATCAGCCAAGGTGCAGGTAAATGCTTTAATTTAATGGCACGGATTGGTGCATGCTCGTCGTACAGGTGAGTTAACTTATCTGTGAAAATTTGGACTTTGTCATCTACACAGTCTGATGAGTACAAAGGAGACCAATCAATATTACGAGCATCTCCGCAGAGCTTCAAATGATCCATCCCTCGAAGTTGCGTTGCATAATAATTTTAGGTTTTACCTTTGGTGGGCGTATTTTGTATGAAAGATTGATTAGATCATGGTAAGAGAAAGCATCTGCAGAGCACTGACCAGACTGGGAAGAAACGAAAATTAGGTCAAAGAGAGAAGGTACAGAGTTTAAAAAATGGTGTGTAGCATTGAGAGGAAGAATAGATAGATTGCTCGAATGTACAATACGCTTGAGGGTTGTGGCACGATTATCCTGTTTTATAATGCAGGTGTTAAAATCACCCATTACAATTGCGTGACTGTAAGAAGGTACTAAAGTTTCTAAGAGTTGTTCGAAAGAAGGGAAAAAATTTATACGTAATGAAGGAGAATAATAGACACCTAAAAGAACTTTAGAATGATTCAGTTCCACTTCTAAGAAGAGATGCTCGCCGGCATTTGTGGGTGGTGGTTGCGATGAGATGCTTACTATACGGAAGGGAATTTGAGCACGTAGGTATATAGCAACACCGCCACCTCCACCAACCGCGCGATCATTTCTAACTAGGCGGAGCCCCGGAAGAGAATATGAAGTTGATGGCAGACATGGTTTGAGCCATGACTCTGAAACGAGAATAGCATGTATGTTCTTACAGTCAAAGGTTGTCAGCATATCAGGGAAATGGGCTGGAATACTTTGGGCATTTATATGGACTACATTAAAGTTCCCCGCGACGTCAGAGAACTGAGACTGAAGAATCTCTGCAAGTGAGGGCAAACTACTGAAACTGTCATTGAGACTACTATTAGCAGTTAAAAAGCTGTCATCGTCATTACTTGTATCTAGCATAATATGTCTAATATAAAAATATATATAAGTATATAAATAAAATAAAAATATTTATATAATATACTAATAAATTATGTAAGTAATACTTAAATAAAGATATATATTAAAGCTATGTAAAAGCAAAATGTCCACCCGCCAGTTGCGTGTTACAATAAGTACTACTATTGTATATAACACCATATACAATAGCATTACATAAACAAAAATAAGAGAAATATTATTATATGATTTAGACCAGGTGATTTCTTATAAATATTGGACATAGGCTGAAAAATTAAAAACCTGAGATTCAGATAAGGAGTTGAAACAGCTTACTGTTTCAACAAGCAAGAAGTAC
Organism: Euclidia mi; assembly: GCA_944739405.2. Lineage (NCBI taxonomy): Eukaryota > Metazoa > Arthropoda > Insecta > Lepidoptera > Erebidae > Euclidia > Euclidia mi. Next base: position 12,057,449 of record OX123204.2, on the reverse strand, counting down.
ATGTGACGGTGACATTACTGACATAAGATATGCCAAAGTGAAAAAATATGTGCAGGTTAATAAAAAGGACCGTTTTGTGGAACACCAATTTAAGAGGTCCCCCGACTGCAATGAAAAATTTAAAATTAAACTTGTTATTAACTTTTTAGTTCGTTCTTTTGCAGGGTAGTCGTGTTTTTTAATTTTTTAATTATGATTTTTTTTTACACTGCAGACGGGTATTTTAGTTTTTTAAATTACGTTTTTTTGTTCTAACACTACGTGGACGGCCAGGTCTTTTCTGTTACAAACAGAGGAGGTCTCATTGCACCTATTAATAGCCCAGTACACAAATATTTGACTAATACCAAGTGTTAAGAATTGCTTTTGGCTCCATATCTACTTTGTGTAATGCAATCACAGCGAATCGGTTCTCTTTAATACCCCACTCCATTTTAATATCGCAAAATATTGTACAATATATTGGCGCCAAAGCGAGAAAACACAATAAACAATCGTATAAAAATGACAGATACCAAATTCAATTAAAAACTATTGAGTCGCCGTTGCGTACAGACGTGTGCTCTATAACAATAATATAAATTTACGTTGACCTAGATCTATTGCGTTCTTTTGTTGTGGTAGGCGCTTTGTCATTACAATAAAGCAGTTTTTTTTACATAATGAACAGTTACAAATAAAATATAAGTAAGTTCATCAACATGGATAGTCCCTTTAGTAGGAGTGATAGAACACTCCGCTCTCCACCACCGACCCCGGCACCGAAGACCTCTCAACATCAGAGACAAGACCATGATGAGAGAAGAGAAATGATCTTAACACCGGAGTTACAGAACTGGTTAGGAACTATTGAGCAGAGTCTTAATGAAGTTTGTGCTATCGCCTCTGAAGGTAAGCTTAACAGCGAGCAAAAGTTGAAGATCAAAACCAACTGCCGCAATGTTGCACAGGGTGTGTCTAGAATGATAATTCAATACCAGTAATTGAAGCTAAAAGCCTTGCAAAACCACCAAGCCCTTTCAGCTTTGACAGAAAAGAAAGACTTTATGGAGGAGTTAGCCCAGATAAAGCAGACCAAACAAGCTCCAGCCAGTACATCGTTTGCAGATATGGTGAAAAAGGGAGCCAACAGCTATATTCGACCAAATAGTAAGATCGGTAGCTATTTACCCTAGTGATACTTCAAAAACAAGCGAGGACACAAAAAGTATGGTTCAGAAAACCATAAGGCCTGAAGAAATGAAACTACAAGTTCGCGGTGTCCGAAAGACCAGGAATGGAGGTGTAATAATAAGCACGGAAACGAAGACTGATGTAAAAAATTGAAGCAATCAGTCCATCTAGCTACATCAGGCTTAAAGATCGATGAGCCATTCAAGCGTAAACCGCGCATTATTATAATAGGAGTCCCGACAGCAATGCGCGAAAATGAGGTCTTTAAATGTATTTTTGAGCAGAACATCGCTGATAAATTACCAGGTATGACCCAGGATACATTTTTCTAATATCAAACTGAGCCACAAATCGGGCAAGAGAGACTCTGAATTCTTCAATTTTATATTATAGATAACAGCCGTAATCCGTAAAGCCCTGATCACACAGAATAGAATATTCATCAACTGGACCTCCTGTCCGGTAAGGGACTTCACACTTGTGACCAGGTGCTATAAATGTCAGCAGAACGGTCATGCGGTTAAGACTTGCAAGAATGCGACCTCTACATGCGGACATTGTAATGAAGAAGGACATTCGATCCAGGACTGCAATAAAAAATCACAAGCACCTAAATGTGCAACGTGCCTGCGCTTCAACAAACAGAGCAGTCACTCTACGGGTGACGTCGACTGCCCGGCTAGAAAGGCTACAGAAATCAGGTATATTAATACCATAGACTACGAAGGCGCCTAGGAGTGCCGCAACATAGCTTTACAACCTTATTATATATGTGATTTAATCATCCTACGTAATTAATTTGCTTTTAATATTCATCTTTCTGTTCAATCATAATAGTTATTATATGTACTTAACATTATTCCATTAGCATAGTGACCTACTAACATTGTAATAGGTATTCTGAATACACTTAGTTTTATAAAATGCATACATAGATGTTATAAACGTAATTAATAATTCTATTGCTAAATCCAATAACATTGACACTATTAGCAATTCCGCCGACTTGGTTCTTCCATAAAATGATTAGCAAGCGATTATTATAATCAATTTTATTGTTTATATATAAATTAGAAACTAAGCTTAATGTCTTATCTTAATTTAATTACATTGTTTACTTTTGAATACTGTACTAATATTGCATCTCTTTAATATACTTACCTACCTACAAATAATTTTGAAAGAGAGACCCAATCTCCTGTGATACAGTTTTCTAACTAGTACAGGAGACTGGTGTTCTTCCTAATCAATAGGAAAACTGTAGCCTTAAGTTTAATTATGTATGAGTATATTTTTTGTACCCTTGTGTTTTCTGATAAATAAATTATTATTATTATTATGATAAATGATTTTTTTTTATTGTGACAGTATTTATGGCTAGACTATCTCTATCTATCTACATCGTCACGCCTGTCTACCATTGGGGTAGGCAAAGACTATGGAACGCCACATGTTTCGGTTCAAACATACCTCTTTCGCTTCCTCGACATTCATTAACCTCATCATGCATGTGCGTCGGTTATGGGTAGTTTTAATTTGGCCCTTATTCAGTACGTCACCTATTTGGTCGGCGTACGTCCGCCTAGGGCGTCCTCTATCGACATTTCTTCTTTCATCCATCCGTTCCAAATTTCCAAACCAACGCAACGTTCCTTTTTCAATCTTTGTCACTACATCTTCTTTTAGACCACACTTCTCTCGTATCACACTGTTTTTCACTTTATCTATCAGCCTTACTCCGCACATACTCCTCAGAGCTCTCATCTTCACAGCATTGATTCTACTTTTATGCTTCTTCTGCTATACCCATGATTCACTATCATACATCAGTTTTGGCGCCAAAACTCCCTGCAGTATAGCAAGGTGAGCTTGCCTTGGGATAATACCATTGCTGATGATGGACTGTAAGGCGCCATTCACACTATTTCCTGCTTTCACTCTCCTTTCAATATCTCTCTCACATTTTCCATCTCTCGTTAACAAAGACCCTAAATACACAAACTCGTTCACTTGCTTCACTTTTTCATCTCCTATCATTACGTCACATTCAGTTACACTATCGTCCCTCTCTATGACCATGACTTTGGTTTTGTTAACATTCACTTTCATACCTTTCTTCTTATACGCCACATTCATCGTGTTGACCATTTGCTGCAAATCAGACGCTGACGATGCAAATATAACCTGATTGTCAGCGTATAGCAGGGTCTTAAATACTGACTCACCCATTCTTAATCCACATTGAAACTCTTTCAAATCGGCCAAACAACTGTTCATGAACAGATTGAACAGCCAAGGAGACGCTACACATCCCTGTCTAACACCACGATCAATGTTAAACTAGTCCGTGTAGGCCCCGTTTATTCTGACACAGGCACTTGAATCCCTATATAAGGATTCAAGTGCCCGTATCAGACTGCTGCTCACTCCATGCACAGAAAGTGTTGACCAAAGTTCATCCCTCACCACTCGATCGTAAACCTTTTCCAGGTCAATAAAGGCGCAGAAAACCTTCTGGTGTTTACTTAAGACTTACTCTGCAATGCAACTTAAGGAAAAGACTGGATCCGTACATGCCATTCTCTTTTTGAATCCCGCTTGCACATCCCAAATTTTACTGTCCGTTTCAGAGATTTATTTTTCAATCAGTATCTTTGCATACAATTTACCAACAATACTTAGGAGGCTGATACTGCGATAATTTTTGCATTCCTGCTGTGACACTTTGTCCTAGTACAGTGGCACAATTACGGCTTTGTTCCAGTCACCTGGTACACGACTGTACCGCCAACATTTATTTAACAGTAGGTACAGCAGGCTTGCAGTGACGCCTTCGCCTACCTTGAGCATTTCAGCAGATAATCTGTCATATCCCGCAGCTTTACCCGCCTTCATACTTTTCAATGCATATCGTATTATGGCCAGACTAAGTATGTACGAATATATACATAAAGATCATCGACCCTTAAAATAGTGACTTCATCTTTGCAAGGTTTTTATAGTTGGTCTTACTATCTATCCTGGTCCGTTATGATAAAAAGACCAATAATCTCTATTTCGTAAAAAAATCTTCGACAAAACATACTAAACAGAACTATAAACACATTATATTTTTTTTATATTTCGATTTGTATTTACACCTCGCCGCACACAACAAACTCACAAAGATACCATGTTGGCTTAGTGTATTTTCTTTACGGAGTGATAGGGGGTGGTGACACTTGTATTCTATGCCGTCAACCACACGGCAAAAGACAATGTGAAAGAAAAGACTACAAGTTCATTTTGGCTGATATCAGATGCCAAAATAATATTCCTGACACTAAAAACAACATAAGCAAGTTACCAAGTACCTCTTAAAAATTACTCCCAAGTCGAAATTTCCATTTCATTTGCAGGCGAAATTTTGCCGAACCGTTCGCTCTTAGTTCGTTCGTAAGATTAAATCAATTAAAACTTTTAATCCGTTCCCTTTCTGCTAAAGGCTGTTATGTCGTCTTATTTCGACGATATGCGGAACACGATACGTTTTATCAGTTGTCTGGTTTCTTTGCGACGTACCACGGAAACCATATCGCTGCTTAGTGATTCAATATAATTTATTAACTTGTATGATCAGTTGCGCGCGAGCATCCGAGTCGAACGCACACGTTTAGCCTCACCGCATAATCGTATCGCGCTATTTTATCTACTACCCTCATTATGATTATGTTGAAATATAATTGTATTTTGTTATTAATGGCTGAAATATTTGATGTGGACCTTGGTGCGTCAAGTGGCAGCGACGAAATGGAGCGGGAACCAGTACTTGAGAGTGAAGAACAACTTTACTTGACTTTAAACAAAGGGAGGATGAATATACAGAGTGAACAACAGCTTAACATGACTTTAACCGCAGAGATGATAAACTTAGAGAGTGAGCAACGACTTGCAGAGAAGAGAGGGTGACAATATGATGAGGAAATAGTGGAAGATGATTTTGTGACAGTTATCAGAGGCCAAAAACGGGTATATAGGAAGGAATCAACTAGTGACAATCTAGGAAAAGAACAATTAGATTAGATTAGCTTAGATCTACTTTATTGCACACCAATACATGATTCAATAGTACATTAATTATAAGTAACTTAGACTATGGTATATGTACAATCGGCGGCCTTATCGCTAAGTGCGATCTCTTCCAGGATACCTTTGGATGGACAGGAATGATATTAGCAATTTTGCGTAGCGATGGTGTAGTACTGGCTGACTTGGATAGCAAGATAATTTAAAATAAAATACATACATATAATTTAATAATACTATGGAATATATACATAGACAATACATACATAAATAAACATATACATACAATTTAATAATACTATGGAATATATACATAGACAATACATATATAAATAAACATATATCATAGATATTACTTTAAATATATATAAACATACTCAGAACAAACAGATACAGCAAAAAAAAGGAAACGAAAAGTCAGACAACCCTTAAATCAACAAGTTAGTAAATAGTGATTTTTAACTAGGTTTTTAAATGTAAGTAGAGATTTTGCCCTTCGAATTTCTAATGGTAAACCATTCCACAGGCGGACAACCTGAACAGCAAAGGATTTGGCGAAGTAATTTGTGGAATGCTTCGGCATCTCCAGCGTTAGATCCTCAGACGACCTCAAGGACCTTACATGAGTGTCATGAAGGAACTTAAAACCTTCTTTGAGATAAAAGGGAGTACAAGTATTGAATAGAACATTATATAACAATGTGGGAATGTGTGTATTCCTGCGAAGACAAATCGGCAGCCACTTGAGCTTATTACGAAAATCTGAAATGTGATCATATTTGCAGAGTCCAAATATAAATCGTATGCAAAAGTTTTGGAGACGCTCAAGTTTATTTAACTGCTCCTCGGTGGGGTCAAGATAGCTGACATCAGCATAATCGATTACGGGCAGAAGCAAGGATTGAGCATGCGCAATTTTAGTGGCTGTAGGAAGAAAATTGGGTAGTCTACGCAACGAACCTGCTGATGCAAATAGTTTGCGACTCATTTTTTGAATTTGCAGTCTCCAAGACAAAGTTTCGTCTAAGTCCCCAGATTTTTCACAGTTTTGCTGTAGGTCAGGTCTTTGCCATCAAAGCTGATTTTAGGTAATTCGGACCACCTAATTTTCGAGACCAGTTTGGGGCTGCCAATAATAATGAGTTGAGTTTTCTCAGGATTTACTTGAAGACCATATTTATTGGTCCACTCAAAGATGCGCGCCAAGTCCGTGTTAACGGTGGTACAGGCTTCAGATAACTTATTTAAAGGTGCTTGCGTATACATTTGCAAATCATCTGCGTAAAGGCGGTAGAATGAAAGTAACTGGCTTGAGATAGAATTTATAAATATCGCAAAGAGTAAAGGAGATAGCTCGCCACCCTGTGGCACACCGGCATTAGTTTCAGACCAAGTTGAATCTTCAATGCGTATACGTTACTGGTGACCAAACAGGTAACTATGAAACCAGCCAATTGGCGATAGAGATACGTTAAGAGAGCGTATGATGCCAAGTATGATGTGAAAATCTACAGTGTTAAAAGCATTGCTAAAATCGAGTAAGGACAGAACTGTAAGATTGCCACTATCCATACCTAGCCGAATGTCGTCAGTTACGCGAACCAATGCAGTGGCAGTACTGTGGCAAGGACGAAAACCGGATTGATAAGGATTTAGGAGGGCATTTTTATGCAGGAAGGAACTGAATTGTGAGTGAACTAGACGTTCAAGGACTTTTGACAGGAAGGGTAGTATTGATATGGGTCTATAGTCTGAGAAGGAACAGGGTTTAGGTTTCTTGGGCAAAATAATGATCAGTGCATCCTTCCAATCAGATGGAAAGATGCCACAGGCAACGGAATGATTTAGGATGTGACAAAGGATTGGAAGAATTTCTTCTAGGATGAGGAGGATCATTTTGCGGCTGATACAGTCAGTGCCGACCGCATTAGATGCAACTGCCAGTAAACTCTTCTTAACATCACAAGCGGTGAATTGCGTGAAGATAAAGGGAGAGTAATCTGGGGTTGGCAAGGATGAAAGATATTCTAATGTAGATTTTTCATATTTCCATCAAATTTGGACGAAGTAGTGAAATGTCTATTGAGAGAATCGAGGTTAACTTTGTTTGGGATGGATTGATGACGTGTTTTACCAACTCCCAAAGTTTTAAGAAATTTCCAGTTTTTTGCTGGATCATCATCTTCAACAGATGTATGAATATATTGGCGTTGCGCTTTCCTACACACCTTGTTGCAGAGATTCCTTATGGCCACGTTTTTTTATTGATTGATAGGAGTAGGTCTGAGCTTCAGTTTGGCCTTGGCAGCAGATTTTTTGGACATAATATCTGATATCCACTGTTAGCCAAGGAGCTGGTAAATGTTTTAGTTTAACGGTGCAAACTGGTACATGAACGTCATATAATTCAATGAGCTTATTTGTGAAAATATGGACTTTGGTATTGACACACTCTGAGGAAAACAGAGGCTCCCAGTCTATATCACTGGTATCCGCACGCAACTTGTCAAGATCCATACCACCAAAATTGCGCCGCAATACTATCTTCGGCTTCGATTTAGGTGGGCGTAGTCTGTATGATACAAAGACGAAGTCGTGGTAGGAAAAAGCGTCTGCTGTACACTGACCATGCTTAGAGACGAAATTAGGAGAAGAGACAAAGACAAGGTCAAGTAGAGAAGGAGTACAATTTGGGAAGTAATGAGTAGCGTTAAGGTCTAAAATTGACAAGTTACATGACTCTATAGCATGTCGAAGAGAGGCAGCACGAGAATCCTGTTTAAGAAAGCAAGTGTTAAAGTAACCCATTATGATAGTGTGGTTATATAGAGGTGTTAAATTTTCTAATAGTTGCTCGAAAGATGAAAAAAGTTATGGCGATTTGAAGGTGAATAGTATACGCCTAGTAGTACTTTAAGGTGCTGAAGTTCTACTTCCAAGAAGAGATGCTCGCCTGTATTTAGCAGTGGCGGCTGCGGAGACATAGAGACTATGTTATAAGAGATCTGATGACGTAGGTATATGGCTACACCACCCCCATTGCCGGATACGCGATCATTTCTTATTAGGTTGAATCCTGAAAGAGAATAAGATGCTGAAGGGAGACATGGTTTTAGCCATGACTCTGAAACGAGGACAGCGTGTATGTATTTGCAGTCTAGGTTAGCCAGCGTATCAGGGAAATGGGCTGGAATACTTTGTGCGTTTATATGGACTACATTAAAGTTTTGTAGTACGTCTGAGAATAAAATTGTGACTGGAGAATGTCGTTTAGTTAAGGAACACTTTGAAAACTATAATTTAAACTTGTCGCAGAGAGGAACGTATCTTCATCGTTACTTACGTCTGTATCTGACATTCTATAACTTTATAAATATCAAAAATGTATAAAATAAATATAAATATTATATAAATAGATTTACGGTATAATAATAAATATATTATCAATAAATATGTTAATAATAATCCAATTAAGCTTCACATTGTGACCACCCGCCAGTAGCGTATAACAAATGTAACATAAAAAAATGATTTAAAATATGAAACTAACAAATTTGTCAAAAAAGAAAAAAACAGAAATATACATAAGTACATATAAATACAAAACAAGTGGAACGAGATAAAAAAACAAGTATTCAAACTTTATGCACCCAGTGTGGAACGGAACGTCAAATGTCATTGACATTGACATTACTGTTATTACAAGCTTTTGTAAAACACGGTTCATGGTAAATAAAATAAATAAACAATAAGAAATGAGTGAAAAATGAAGGTGCATAAAGATGGAAAGTGAACACAGAAAAAATACATACAATAACGCCTACGGATACCATGGAAAACCTATTTCTTCGAAGCTGCAGCTCTATTGGATTTTACGGCGGTTGGTTTGGCGACCACTTTCTCAGCTTCGGCGAGTTTTATTTTGCTCAGATCTCCGACGGAGGTGATGCGATAGCGCTTATCATCAGGGCCCAAGATGTGTGTAAAACCTTCTCTCGTCCAGCACTTAGCAACTCCAAACTTCGCTCGAGCAGCCATAAAAGCATCGTGTCGCGAACGTGTCAAGAATTCCGACACAGTGATCCCCGTGCCTTTGAGTTTTGTCTTCGCAAACCAAATTTTGTCACGAACCACTACACTTACAAATTTAACCAATATGGGCCACGCCTTATTGCTTGAAGTTTGGCGTCCCATCCTGTGACAACGCCGGATGTCATCAGCCATGAAGGAGTCATTTTCGAGATGCTGCTTGACAGCCTGAACCACCAAACTGGATGTCTCTTCGTCCTTACGCTCCTCCACACCGTGAAGCAGCAACATCTTACGTCGGCAACGCGTTTCAATTTTGTCCATCTCACGGCCAACAAAATCAAGCTGCTGCGAGAAAGACTTCAATGTCTGCATTACAAAGGACTTGAATGAAGCGAATTCATCTGCCAGAGTCTGGGTACGTAGTGGTGACTTCTTATGCAGCTCCGCTTCAAAACTTGCCATCCGCTCCTCAAAATAAGTCTGCATATCGAGTATATTTGACGTATGTTGACGTTTCCATTTTGAGTGTTTTGGTGAAACTTGTTAGTTTTAAGGAATAACGCTAAACCAGCAGGTATTTATTACAAGCTTTAACTTCTGTGCATTAAAATGATTTAATAATTGAAATTAACTAATTTATTTAAATTTTCCTAACGAGCTATTTTAAATTCGACTTTATGTTCCAACTACCCACCCTATAGCATACAACAACATGGCAGATCTGAGGCTGACAGCTATATATGTGTATCTGTGACAGGCAAGGAAACCTTGCCAAAACAATTTGAATGGCAAAACTGTTACAATCATATAGTATTAAAGATGTTGTGAAGATGGTATACAAAAATGCCATACTGTTCTATTTTGATAATAAAGAAAGTGCATCTAAGCTACTGAATTGTGAAAAATTTACCAATTTAGGATACAAAGTACAGAGGACTGATGAGACTAATTTATGTTATGGTATACTAAGACAAATAGATTTAAATATTGAAGAGACAGAAATTCTTGAAAGTGTTTTATGTGAATATGATGTAATATCAATAAAAAGACTCAAAAGATTATCTGATGGCGGAGAATGGACAGACTCGGAAACTATAAGAATTTGTTTCAAAAGCTCCACTTTACCGCCGTATGTATACGCATACGGTTGTAGGATTAAAGTGGAACCGTATACTTTTCCAGTTTTCCAATGTTCTGGATATTGGAGATTTGGACATCTATCTAGATCATTTTTTTTTTTTTTTTTTTTTATTTATAGACTCACGCCTGTATCCCTGAAGGGGTAGGCAGAGGTGTAATATTACACTCACATTTCACCATGAACTTTTAGGTCCCACGTAATAGGGGGCGAGCCTATTGCCGTACCGGGCACATTACCAGACTCCGTGCTGCTACTGAAAATTTCTTAACGGAAAAACCCAATAACACTTTGCACGACCCGGGAATCGAACCCGAGACCTCCCAATCCCACGTGCACATATATGCTGCGAGACTAACGAGGCAGTCTAGATCATGTCCTATTAAAAAAGTTATATGTCCCAAATGTGGTGATTGTCACGCCAACTGTGATACAAATAAGTATGTCTGTGTCAACTGTAAAGGACCGCATATGGCCATGTACAAGAAGTGTCCAATGTTTTTAAAGGAGAAAGAGATAAGAGATGTAATGGCTCGACAAAATTGTAATTATAGGAAAGCCTTAGACATATATTTGAAAGAAAAACCAAACTCAGAAAATAATAATAGAATGGCAAACATAGAAAAATATGGAAACTTTAACGAGTCACAGTTGCAAAATATCCAGAAGACATAGAGATGTACTGGTAACAGAGGCAATTGTTCATAACAGTTATTCTGATAATAACCTGCACTCAAATGATAATCCTGAAAAAGAAAGTTTAATACAGGAGCGGATTCAGAAGGAGCATGCATCTAAAAAGAAGAGCATAGAGAAAAATAAATGTAACAACGATAACAACAGTGAAGAAAATTTTGATAAGACTGTGAACCAAGAGAAAGAAAATAACTCGGAAATTAAGAATAACTGTAGTATTAATCTAGATTTCTATAGTCTCTTTCAAGAAGTTAAAGAAATATGTTTTGCTGACATGGAATGGAAACACAAACTTCAACAATATGGAAAACTTGTAATTTAAATATGTGGCCAATGGTTTTATAAATTTTTGAATAAGGATGACATATGTACTCAAATTATATCTTTATATAACAATGGCTAATAATGGTAAAAAAGGATCTGAGCTACGTATGTTACAGTGGAATGCACGCAGCTTGCGACCTAAACGTAATGAATTCGAGATGTTGATGGCACAGGAGAAAATCCATATAGCATTAATATCTGAAACCTGGTTGGAGCCTGAAAGTCATGTAAATGTAAGTGGATATAATATTTTTAGAAACGATAGGATTGATGGATACGGAGGGGTAGGTGTTATTGTGAGTAGATCGATCAAAGTTCAAAGATGCGTTATTTGTATTCAAAATACGGGAATAGAAATTGTAGCAGTTAAACTTCTGAACTGTAACAAAATTAAAAACATTGTGTTATTGTATTATCCGTCATCAGTGCGTCCATGTCTGTCTGATTGGGAACAAATATTTTCACTTTTTTCAAATAAATGCATAGTAGCAGGAGATTTTAACGGTCATCATACAACCTGGTCCTCTAAAACCGACGGAAGAGGTATTCAGATATATGACGCGGCTTTGGAGGCTGGATTTATTCCTCTTAATGACGGGAGTGACACTAGATTAAACCTAGTTAATAACATTGTTCAAAGGACTTCCCCTGATGTGACTTTTGTTTCAACTGACCTATCTCTCTTGTTAAATTGGAGTGTTATAAACGAGAACCTGGGCAGTGACCACTTGTTTATTAAAATTTCATACAGACATAATAACAATAATATAGAGTCCTTTTGTATTAATAAAAAGCGCAACTTCAAATTAGCCAAATGATCGGAGTATAGTAGATCCTTAGAAAAATATTTATTCCAGTCTATAACTACAGTCAACGTACAGTCCATGTATGATTATTTTATTAAACAGGTGAATAGAGCAGCAGATGAACACATACCCTTTATAAAGAGCGGTCTCAATAAACCAGGTTTTCGTCCTAAACCTTATTGGAACTCTACGCTATCTCATTTAGTGGCACAACGTAGGTTGGCCTTAAAAAACTTTAAAAAGAACCCTATACCAAGCAATTTAACCATACTTCAGTGCAAAACAAAAGCTGCGAAAGATGCTATTTGTCAAGCGAAGTTAAAATATAGGCAAAACTATTGCAGCGGGATCGATGAACAAACGTCAAGTTCAGATATGTGGAAGCGTATGGCTTGGATGAAGGGATTCAGGTCAGCCGGGTTAGGTTTCAAATGATCAGAAGGTGGATCTCCTTTGTACCTTAGCCCCAGATTATGTCTATCCAAAGGCCCAATATTATAAATCAAATAACACGTTATTAGAGGCCAATTTTATTTTACAAGAAATGTGCAATTGCCTAAAGCGTATTGACACAGCACCAGGTAACGATGGCATAACTTATTCACTTATATATAATTTATCTCCTAATAGCAAACTCTACTTATTAGAACTTTATAATTATATTTTTAAAACTTGTAATATCCCAAAACAATGGCGTGACATATTAGTGGCACCCATTCCAAAAGCTTCACTTAGCAACGAGATTAGGCTCCGGCCAATTTCATTAATATCTTGTGTTTGTAAAATCTTCCACTCAATGCTCACAAAAAGATTGGAGTGGTATATTGAGAAAAATAAACTGCTTTCTCCATACACCTCTGGGTTCAGAAGGGGACAGTCATGTCAAGACTGCTTAGTCAAACTAGTAAGCCAAATATACCTAGGATTCTCACACAAAATGCCGACCATTGCTTGCTTTTTGGATATCACGAATGCCTATAATAATGTGTTGATAGATGTGCTGGTAAACACTTTGGAGGAAATTGGAGTTGGTCAAAAGTTTTGCCAATATTTGTGGATTTTTTTAAGTGAACGACACCTAATGATTAAAGATGACACAAAACAAAATACATATTTTATTAGGTATACAAATCGGGGCATAGCCCAGGGTGATCCTATGTCTCCTATACTTATTAATATATTAACAATCAAGTGTTTTCAAAATATTTACAATGTAACAATGTGCCAATACGCAGATGATTTTGTCTTGTATTCTTCCACAAACAATTTAAGAGCAAGTCAAAATCTTTTCCAAACTGCCTTGAATACACTTTGTGTTATTTTAGGTGAAATGGGATTGGAGATATCGGCTGCTAAATCCAAAGTATGTATCTTCAGTAGAGGTTTTAGAAAGTTACAAATTGATTTAAAATTAGATAATTATAATTTAGAGATAGTAAACACATACAAATACTTGGGCGTTTGGTTAGACAAATCACTAAGATGGAGTAAACATATTAATATGACAGTTGAGAGGGTGCAAAGGAATCTTAATTTACTAAAAGTGTTGACTGGTAAGTCATAGGGCTTGCACTCTAAGCATCTAAGACACGTATATATAGCACTAATCAGAAGTCGGATAGACTATAGCTGTTATCTATATGATGCAAGTGCGAGATGCCACTTAGATAAATTAAATAAACTACAAAATCAGGCTCTTAGGATAATAGGAGGCTTTATTAAAACTTCTACAATTCACGTAATGGAGGGTGAGCTGTGTGTAGTTCCACTGAATTTACGAAGGAAATATTTAGCCTATAAGTTTTGTCTGAGATTAAAATCCGTAGACAATAATAGTAAACCTATACAATAATAGTAATAATAGTAAATATTAATATAACCAGTCAACTGTTCCAGAATCTCTACGCTCTTCGACAAAATTGTTATTGGAGAAATAAAAGTATTCCCTTACTTGCGTAGGTGATTAATGAAATTAAAGAAATACAGATTGCGTCATATTACCCCTTACTAATGCTTACTTTGCGAACATGGGTAACTAATATTTAATATAAACGAAATAATTTCAGTTGATTTAGAATCAATAAAATTGTCAAAAGCTTCATATGATATTAATTCATTAAAATATGACGTTATTAGAGAATTGTATATAAGATGTAATGGGTGGCGTTTTATATAACAGATGGGTCAAAGAGCGAAGCGAAAATAATGAATGTTCAGGATAATTGCTTTAAAACATTATGTCAATCGACCTCCATTATGACCTTGGAACTTATTGCAATCTCAGAAGCGTTAACCTACGTTAACAATAACGGTAACATTAAAAAGGTTGTAGTTTGCACAGACAGCAAAAGTGCATTACAGCATATAGCTCGATGCGCCTCTGGACACAGAGGTACACCGATAGCATATGGCATCCTGTCTAAAATCGATGAAATTATCTTAAAAGGCGTCCAACTGAGATTGCAATGGATTCCATCACATACTGAGATAAAGGGCAATGAGAAGGCTGACATGTTGGCTAAATATGCTGCTAAGAACGGATATGAAATTAATATTACACTAGATTACTCGGAATATTTACCGATATTTAAATATATATGCTACGATCTCTGGAAAGAACATTTTGATAAAAGGTCATTAGAGAAGGGAATATGGTATAAACCCATACAGTGTCAGCCTCCTCGTGTTTCCTGGTTTCTGGATACCACTCTAAATAGGAAATTAGTTGATAAGGCTCCCAGACTCAGGTCTGGACACATTCCATGCCGTAAATTTGCTTTCTTGATGAAGAAGGTCACATCGCCCAATTGTGAGGTATGGGATGTTACCGAAGACTTGCAACATTTATTAACGGAATGCACCCGGTATGAAACAAGTCGAAATAATTTAGTTAAAACCCTAAATTTGAACAGGACTGTTATAGGTATATTTCACAAAATTTTGTCTCAACCAAATGGTGCCGAAGCTGAAGCCCTGTTCAGATTTATGGCCAATATCTAATAGACATAAGTGAAATATAATGTAGATTAGGGTACGATGGGACTGACATACGCTATGCGTTACAGAAGTCCCAAAAAAAAACAGAATAAAAAAAAAACTTGTATGATGTTTTGATGGTGCCGCTTATCGAATATTAAATTGAAAAATGTTTAAAATCAGATGACTTTTGTTCTGTACTCAATATAAAAGCTATAAATTGTTGCGCTGATACATTGTACACTTTGTAGAGAGATGAAACATCACCAACTTTAAAGAAAAATCGTATTTGGTAAAGCAACCTCGAAGTCACTGAGGTGTTGTAAAATATAGTTTAATATAATGTTTTAATGTTAGCTTTTAAACGACCTGACGTTAAACTTTAATGATTTTTTACGTATGTAGCTGTGCTATGCTGTAGCTATTTTGGTTACAAACACCAACGAACTCCAAATTTATTTTAGCAATAATTATTTGGTTATAATAGATCTTGAGCTAAGAGCATTACGGAGAACGGTTATTGATAGCCCTCTTAGGCAGCCTGTAAGCCTTATTTACCGCCCACACAAAAGTAGGCAGCTACTAAATTAAACTGAAACTTCAGCGATAAACAAGATAATTATTATTTTCTCATTACGTTATCTTAGTAAGGCTTTGATCTTAAACTGAACCGCTGGTTTCTTATGCAAATCGAGTTTCAATAGCCCCTTTAACTTCCACAACACTTAGCATCACTCTAATACCGCGATTATTTTCTTGCCATTTAGAATAAAATAAGCTTTCCTGACAACGATACTCATTGGTTTTTTTTTATAGGCTCACGCCTGTATCTCCGAAGGGGTAGGCAGAGGTATAATACTACATCTAAATTTCTCCATGAATTTTTAGATCCCACGTAATAGGGAGCGAGCCTATTGCCGTTACCGGGCACATCACCAGACTCCGTGCTGCTACTGAGAATTTGGAAAAACCCAGTAACATTTTTGCCCGACCCGGGAATCGAACCCGGGACCTCCGATCAGCCGTCGCATACGCCATCTACTGGACCACAAAGGCAGTATTATATTTATAAATATTTTAATCAACATTTGTTTATAATTTTGAGAGCCGTCCGCCCGGTCCGCCTCCATTGGTTGACGGAGCGGCAGGCCAAACAAAACAAACAAACACAAAGTTGCAAGTTATGTCAAAGAGCAGTGATAACAATCATAAAATGTATTGATTTATTCTTAAATTAAATTTGTAAATAACATTGGAAGTGTGTGTCTCATTAGTGCCAAAATGTTGACTACGCTCAGTACACGTTGCGGTTATTAAGGCGCAACACTGGTATTCTGCGCAATCAATTTTAGTGGCGTCGTCCCAAGAGTGTCTGTTTAGAACTTTATAAACTACCTAAAATATACCTCGCTGTGTTCAATATGCGAGTAGAAACTATTTATAAAACAAGAGGTGTCTAATGTGTAGTATCAAATGAAGAATCTTTCGAGTAATAATATAGTTTAAAGCAAAGCGTCAGTGTGCTATATGTACCTACCCATACCACCTTACTGTAATGTTCTTGCGCTTGCGGCTTTAGTGTGTTAGTTAATTGTGTGCTACCAGGCAGATCTTATAATTATTATCCTTAAAATAAAATAAAACTGTAGAAGCTCTTATTTAGAGAACATTATTTTATTAATAATAAGATTACTAAATGCGATTGTTTATTCACCATGTCGATGCCATGCTATTGACTCTATTTTAAGAAGTAAGAATGCGAATGTAAGTTTACTTTGTATGTTACACTTTCACTTTTGAATTTATTGTTCAGCTGAACATCATGAAATTGACAGCATTGTTAACTATAGAACTCCACGCGAGTGACGCCGCAGTATTAGGGTAGCCCAAGAAGGGATTTCGGGATTTACTCCAGCGCGTCAGATATTGACAGGATCCATGTCCTACGTATTTTTAATAAAGTAGAAATGATAATCTGATTGTTTGGATAATGGAGGTGGTCGTACGTAAGATTTTAAAATGAAAAAAAAAAGAAAATTAATCGAGTGTGTCAGATTTTCTAAGGGGATGTTAAGTGAACCTAAAAAAGGCTCTCATTGAATAATCTGACGATTACCTGGAGGTTTTAATGCAACAGTATTTTTTTTTAATTTTTGAAAATCGCCGTCTCTAACGACGTAACAACATCGTAATAAAAAAGAGTAAAATTTACAGGAAAAATAAAAAACCGTTTTTTGATTATAACTTCATAACAGTTTTACATAGCAAAATGGTTGACATACCAATAGATAGGTATTTTTTTGTTATGTAAAGAAGTGTAATTAAAAAAAATATTAGTTTTACACCCGTAAAAATATAATCTTTGACTATGAAACTTTATTACCTTGTGTATCTTTTAGCCAGGTTTTCCCAGAGATGAGACATTTTAAATCACTGAAGACACTTTGCTCCATTTCTTTCAAATTATATTTCTCACCTTTTACTTTTGCATTTAATATAACATCATAGACTTGGTGATATTTTTCATTGCGCGTTTAACACAAGAATGCATGCAGCCTTCCTCAGTCTGGCTATGTACAGTCTCAAAGAAACCGTGTGTCTGTCTAGTCCGCAAGTTTTTAAGGCGCAACCATCTGAATAAAATGATATATTTTTAATATTTCTTTGTGCTTCTTGTTGTATGAATTGCAATAAGCAGCTTCCAATTTCGTTTGCTCCTCTCACAATCAATGATCAAATCTCTAGCAAATAAACTATTAGGCAAGAAAGGTTTTTCAGTACCTCTAGTACCTACTAGGTACCAACATTTGTACTGTTGGTCTAATTGTTATAGTGTGACCCTAACTACTAAGCTGTAGGTCGCGGGTTCAACTCCCATCCAAACAATCTGATCAGAAGACATATCTTTGTGCTCTAACTAGGATTCTCGGAATGTATACTGTGGTATATTATACCTAGGGCTGCCATAACCTAAATTGCCGACGTCCGTACAATTTTCAAAAACTCCTGCCGGACGGCCCTCGGACGACCTTCAAACTAGGACAAATCCGGTGAATTCCGGACGGATAGCACATACCTATTACCTTTATTTCGAGTACATCCGTGACAATTGCGCTTAAAAGATCTATCGGCTAATATGGTAATATACTTTACCGAAATCTTAATATATAAAATCCTTGCGTTACTGACTGACTGAAAGACATGCTACAGCCGAAACTATTGGGCGCAGGAAGCTGAAATTTGGCATGTATGTTCCTTGGGGACCGTAGGGCTTCACTAAGAAGGGATTTTCCGAAATACCCACGGGATCGGTCAAAGCAGATAAATTTAAATAAAATGTCGTAGCTGCTGGCGTTCTCTAGTAAGTTATATTTATTGTACACGAATAAGATTGTAATTACAGTTCATTGGAAAAAGAAGAACTTTATGGAGTCAGTATTGTTTCATTATGATGATATTCGTCACAAAAAATAGTTTTTATTTATAGAAGAATAGTACAGGTAAATTTATTACAAAATATCTAACTCGAAAAGTAATCGTAAGAAGCACCTCTAGAACAATAATTCCCCATAAAATCACTTCTATCGCAATAGTTGATTACGATATTATTCGCTGGGGACAGCGAAATTTATAGCCGCTCCCCCCACCGATGACAAGGTCTACATTATTTACATTTTTATATTTTATCATCGAAGCTTTACAACCCAATAGGTCTTTATGACGCTCGAGTAAATCCCAATTCAGCAGCATGGGGTCCCCTACTACAGACATAGAACTCTGCTCAGCTTTAACTCGGCCGATATTGAATAGTACTCACTTTCCGTTGAATAATTTCGTATAAAATAAATCCATAGCAGGCTGTAGAGAATCAGCGTAAGTATCGGTTTTGCTAGGTAAGCAACGGCTTTATGAACGTTTCGATAATACTTGCATATTATCTTCATTTGATATTTTAAACTGCAATGTTATAATAATACCGATATTCACCGAGTACCAATATAGACAGTGGCAGATAAAATGGAATTATTTTAATGTGCTACTTACGTCCTGCACACGGCCATATGATCACAATAAACAAGTAGCCACTGATTCATACATAAAAAATATGAAATGTATTTGTTTTGCCGTTGTTTGTATTATCCAATTATACCAATATGATTTTTATTAGCACCACATTTTAAAATTCTATGTATCGGTACTTTATGTAAATTTTCAATTGGTTTAGCTGCAATCCTACTCGCTAGATGGTAAATACTTTGAAATAGTTGATTGAGTCAGGCGTTACTTGGCGGACCTCGATTGTATACTAATGGAAGGAAAGAATGGGTTCCTCTTGCCTTCCATTAGTATATAAATGGCATGAGAACTAAATCATTTGAGTTTCAATAGCCACATCATGATTACTGAAGTACCTAGGTTTTCTTTTCAATTAATGTTGCATGAGCCGGATTGCCATGTACAGCACTATGTATCAACATCCGTTTGGATATATACGTATACAAAAACATGGCTTTATAAAGAACCGCATATCATGGGACATAACATTAAGGGACTCAGCGTTATAACGCTGCGTATCCACCAAAGTTGTGCGCGACAAGTAATAAGTACGCCAGAACAACAATATCTAACTGTCTGTGCTGACCGAGGCTAGGCAAATAAAGTTATGTTTTTTGTTGACGCGTACGACATCATGATATAGAGCTTAAACACTATGCGGGAGTACTCTCCCGCGTAGTTCCCCAATTACTATTGGGTCTAGTCCAAATAAAATTTTTACTCCACAAGGTCACTTTTTAACATAAATCTAGTAACTTCAGAGTACTTTATTAACCGACTTCAAAAAAAGGAGGAGGTTATCAATTCGTCGAAATCTTTTTTTTTTTATGTTTGTACCCCGATTACTCTAAGACGCCTGGACCGATTTCGAAATGTTTTGTTTTGATTGAAAGAGTATATCTCTCTATAGGATCTGATCATGGAATCCTGAAAAATTCGAAGGAACCCTTCAAATTTTATAAGCACATTTGAAGCAATTTGACGATAACAACCCAAAGCCGTCGAGTTTGGGCTCGTTTGAGTCGTCTTTATATATACTTTGATGCTGGATGATTTCTAGGGTCTGATGATAGAGTTGGAAGGTAACCTTGAGATCTTTGTGATACAATAACCCAATCTCATCGAGTTGAGGGTCGTTTGATTCGTCTTTACATGGACTTTGGTACTGGTTGTTTTCCAGGGTCTGATGACGGAGCAGGAAAGTGGCCATGGGATCTCTGTAATACAAAAACGCAATCCCATTGAGTTTGGGCTCATTTGATTTGTCTTTACATGGACTTTAGTGCTGAATGTTTACCAAACTCTGATGATGGAACAGGACGGTAGCTATGGGATATTTGTAATACAATTACGCAATCCCATCAAGTTTGGGCTCGTTTCATTTGTCTTTACATGGACTTTAGTGCTGAATGTTTACCAAACTCTGATGATAGAGCAGGAAGGTGGCCATGGGATCTTTGTAATACAATAACGCAATCTCATCGTGTTTAGGCTCGTTTGTTTTGTCTTGGCAAACACTTTGGTATTTTATGATTTCCGGGATCTGATGATGGAACTGAAACGAACTTGTTTAGTTAGGCTAGTTAGTTGAAAACAAAAAAAATACTTCATATTGCCAGAAAGGTATAGGTCTACATTTCAGAATTGAGGCACGTAAGGAAGGCCTCCCCATCATGTACCGCCTACACTATCCTATGTACCTACTTACCACCTATTACTATTTTTTATTAGTATACCACTAAAAAGCAAAAAATAAAAAATATTTTTAAACAAAAAAACCGACTTCAAAAAGCTAAACTAGCCGTGTGGTTTACGGCATAGAATACAAGTGTCACCACCCCCTATCTTCCCGTGGGTGTCGTAAGAGGCGACTACGGGATAACACGATGTAAATACCATCTTTGCGTAGAGACGGAAAACTCGACATCAAACCCTATACGACTGCCTCGTTGGTCTCGCGGCATAAATGTGCGCGTGGGATTTGGAGGTCCCGGGTTCGATTCCTGGGTCGGGCAGAGTTATTGGGTTTTTCTGTCACGAAATTCTCAGTAGCAGCACGGAGTGTGGAAATGTGCCCGGTACGGCAATAGGCTCGCCTCTTATTACGTGTGACTAAAGTATATCTGGCGAAAAGTGGGTGTAGAAATACACCTCTGCCTACCTCTTCGGGGTTATAGGCGTGAGACTATGTATGTATGTATTGACTTCAAAAAAAACTAAGGAACTAAAAAACAAAAAATAATTGGTTTTGGAGCAAAAATTATTGGAATTGGTGCCAAGCCCTTACGCAAAAAGTTACATACACATACATAAACTCACGCCTTTTTCCCGTCGGGGTAGGCAGAGACAACGGAACGCCACTTGCATCTATCCTTACAAACCTCACGCGCTTCCTCTACATTCATTACTCTGTTCATACATGCTCGCCGGTTCCGGGTGCTTAGGACCTGCCCGTTTTTCAGAACATCACCAATTTGGTCGACGAATGTCCTACGAGGTCGGCCGCGACCGGCTTGCCCATACACGTTAGCCTCATATATTTGGTGCGTCATTCTTTCTTCACTCATTCGCTCCACGTGCCCAAACCATTTCAGCATTCCTTTCTCAATCCTTGTCACGACATCTTCTTTCAGGCCACATCGCTCTCGTATTACTGCATTCGGAATTCTATCAATCAGTCTTACCCCACACATACTACGCAGTGACCGCATCTCAACTGCGTTAATTCTGCTTTCATGCTTTTTCTGCCACACCCAACACTCACTACCGTACATCAACGTGGGCACAAGCACTCCATTATGAACGCAAAAAGTTACTAAATTACAAACTAACTATTCTATCAACAACGAAAGTTATATAAAAATGTGTAGAGGTTTTATAGTCAGATCAGAAATACTTGGCTTGACACCGACTCCAAAAATGTTTGCTCCAAAACCAATTATTTTTTGTTTTTTAGTTCCTTAGTGTTTTTTGAAGTCGGTTTTTTTTATTTAAAAATATTTTTTATCATGAACACGAACTCATTTGCAACGAATTGACTAGTGCGGACGAAATCTAAAAGCGCTGCTTGCCTGTAAAGATAATCATCACCCTATAACATGTTTCAAACTATTTTTTTTAACAAAATACCCAGTGCCCACTGAAGTCGGCAGATGTAAATGTGCAGTTATGATTCGATTCAAATCCTCACTAAAGACCAAATGCAAGAATCATGCGTTTTTCTTTCTGCTCATCTCAGAGCTGTTTCGCGTATCTTCAGTGGACACGTAGCCTAATGAAACAACAAAACACCGCAATTACTGACTGTGTTCTACCATTTTTATCAAATAATTATTTCATGCAGACGCTATTTATATCTCATTTCTGAGATTTTTCGAGGTCACTGCTAGAAGCTTACCAACTGAGCGTGGCTGTCGCATATTTTTATTATTTTTATGTACGGGTATTGGAGAAGAATTTTTATTTGGTCGATATTATATCGATATCGGTGGAAAATTGTAATAAAATGATCCATTCTGAATTGACATTAAACGCAATAATCCTATCCAATCAAAGTAAATAGTAAACGTTCTGTATAGAAATAGGAGTATAGCATTAAAGCTACTTTAGTATTGAATCTAGCCACAGTGGTACATATAAAAGAATTGAATGCTGAAAACACAGCAATTTGCTGAATGTTAAAATTTAAACAAATTCAATCTAAGAGCGCTAAGAATATCAAGATCAGCATGCACTTTATAAATCGAGATGTCATTTTGCTCAAACTGGTACAGCTTCATTACCACCAAATTACGTGATCGTACAAGTTAGGCTTTTATTCTATGAATGTTTATGTATATCAGAAAATCTGCCTATTATTATCAACCCCGAAGTCAAAATCACCAGGCCATTTCAGCAGTAGATTGGTTGAACAAAACCCTGCATTTATCCAACCAATCTACTAAAAAGTCTGATGGTCAATTTCCTGCATATAATCCTGACTAGTTTATTATAATTCCAAGACGCGCTCTTTTACTGTCACATTTACACAATATTTTGTTTCAAATTAAAGGCTTAACAAAACTTCCTTCATTCCCGGGAGATTTCTTACAAAAATCCGAGCATTTCTAAAGTAACCAAGATTTTATTACCCGGGCTCGTTGCGAGATATAAAACATATTAGCCGCAAGACAACTGGCAGCGCCGTAAAAACCTCTCCTGGTTAGGATCACCATGATACTAATTTTTATATTAATTTCAACAGATGTAACAAAAAATATTGTATATTAATGGCATATAATGTCACGTTCTACCACAGGTCAAAGCGCTAGCTGAATATGGACTACATGGCAGAGGCTCCAAAAACAAGATCAACTTAATATCTTCTTGTATTTACGCGAATGTTACACATTGAAATTAAACTACAGTTAACGGATTTTATCGCGTTATATTGGTTTAACTTAGTTATAACATTAAAACCGAATGATTTGGAAACTACATTTTTAATTTATAATTAGCCGACGTTTCAGTCCGTGTGGTGCCGGACTTAAAGAATAGCACCACCCGCTTTGCTTTACCCGGGGCGTCGTAGGAGGCGACTAATGGGCGCATGGGACTAGGTGCATATATATCGGCACAGTTGGTCACTCGAGCGGTGGCGGGTAAACTACCAACAATAGCATTCCCGAGGAGGGTTGGTGTCAGGCAGGCGGCCGACTGTGAAATCTTTGCCAAATTTTTTATGCAGAATGGATTGTATAAATGATATGACGATGCGCGATGGGGCTATGGCGTACCCCATAGGCGATGCGCCGAGGCAGCACCCGGCCGCGGTGAGAAATGGACAAGGGTTGTTGCACCAAACCAGGTGGGTGCAACGTAAGAAGCTAGCCCGGCAAGTGAAGATGAGGTATGCTAGTTGGAATGTTGGGACGATGAGTGGAAGAGCCAGAGAATTAGCGGATGTACTTAAAAGGCGACGGATAAATGTGGCGTGTGTACAGGAAACCAAGTGGAAAGGTACAAAGGCAAGGGAGATTGGTGAGGGGTACAAGTTTTACTATAGCGGAAGTGATGCAAAAAGAAATGGTGTGGGAATCGTACATACATACATACATAGACTCACGCCTGTTTCCCCGAAGGGGTAGGCAGAGAAAGAATAATAAATAAGAATATTTTGATCCCACGTAATAGGTGGCGAGCCTATTGCCGCTTATCGGGATATTTTGTTTGCCAGAGCCTCGGCCGTTGATCGGCAGGTGCTCCACTTGCAGGTGAGGTTGACTTGGGACTTTGCCTTAGTATGTATTAGATAGTAATTTAAAAGAAAGAGTGATGGAAGTTAATAGGGTGAATGATAGACTGGACAGGAAATGTATATAGGTGGCCATTTTAATGGACACGTAGGAAGAATGAAAAGTGGATATGAAAGAGTGCACGGAGGATGGGGAATCGGTAATCGTCATAATGAGGGTGAAGTCCTGCTACAATCGGCAATTGCTTGTGACCTGGCGGTTGCCAACACATGGTTCCAGAAGAAGACAGGCCACCTAATCTTAATATATAAAATCCTTGCGTTACTGACTGAATGACAGACACGCTACAGCCGAAACTATTGGGCACAGGAAGCTGAAATTTGGCATGTATGTTCCTTGGGGACCGTAGGGGTGTACTAAGAAGGGATTTCCTGAAATTCCTACGGGATCGGCCAAAACGGGTAATTTAAAAGAAATAGTAGCTGCTGGCGTCCTTTAGTCACATATAAAAGTGGCTACCACATGACCCAAACATATTACTTTCTCGTCAGACGCAACAATCTTAAACACGTCAAAGACTGTAAAATAATACCCAGGGAAGATCTAGTATCGCAGCACAGGCTCCTTATTATAGAAGTTGCTATAGGAGTAATTTGCAACAGAAAAAAAGAGCGACCACCCCCTAAAATTAAGTGGCATCTGTTGGAAAGGCCAGAATTTGGATGGAAATTTAGATAGCGAGTTGTAAATAAAATGATAGCGATGGACGACATGGAATATAAAAGTGTGAATGAATGTTGGAGTGAAATGGCAGGGTATATCAGGAGTGCAGCGAAAGATATTTTAGGAGAATCGAAAGGAAAAGGTACGATCGATAGGGATACATGGTGGTGAAATTTAAGGAATGGCGGTGTGTGGATGAAATGAATGTCAGCCTGAAACAAGAAAAAAAGGTAGAGTATTTTGAGTTAAAGAAGAAAGCTAAAAAAGCCGTTGAAATAGCAAAAGCAGCAGCCCAGGAGGACTTCTATAATAACTTAGATAGTCCTGCAGGTCAAAAATATTTATACCGGCTCGCTAAAGCTAGAGCGAGGAAAGCAAGGGATGTATGTCTTATAAAGTGTGTAAGAGATGAGACTGGAACGGTGCTTACCGCGGACGAGAAAACTAAGGATAGATGGAGGAATTACTTTGAGAGATTGATGAATGAAGAGAATGACTGGAGTGGTGTACTTGAGCATATACCTGTGAATGAAGGGCTAGTAAGAAAGATTAGTGAGGATGAAGTATGAGTAGTAATAAATTGAATGAAGAATGCAAAGGCAGCGGGGTCGGATGGAATACCAGTTGAAGGGTGGAAGATACTGCAGGTAGACGGATGGAAGTGGTTTGCTTTATTCTTCAATAAGTTGTTGATGGAGGTAAATATACCTGACAAATGGTGTAGCAGTTCGCTGGTGCCCATCTATAAAAACAAAGGGGATGTGCTGGAGTGTAACAACTATAGAGGAATAAAGCTAAATTCACATAGTATGAAAGCTTGGGAGAAAGTGATTGAACGAAGATTGAGAGAAGAGAGTGTAATTTCACAAAACCAATTCGGTTTTATGCCTGGTCGAGTTACAACAGATGCCATTTTCGCGATCCACCAACTATGCGAAAAATACAGAAGTGCACACAAAAACTTGCACATGGTTTTTGTGGATCTCGAAAAGGCATATGATCGAGTACAGCGTGAGGTTTTATGGTGGGCTTTTAGGAAGAAAGGAGTGCCTGGGAAGTATGTACAGTTGATCTGTGCGATGTACAGTAGATGTACAACCCATGTCCGGTCCACAGTGGGCAACACCGGCGACTTCAATGTGGCTGTAGGCTTATACCAAGGGTCGGCTCTTAGCCCTTACCTCTTCCTGCTGATAATGGACGCCCTTACGGCGGACCTACAGGAAGAGGATCCCTGGTGTATGCTATTCGCCGACGACATTGTATTAGTTGCCGAGAGTGGCCTTGAGCTCCAGAACAGGCTGACAACTTGTTCTCGGGTCACTTATACAAGGGGATGGAGAAATAGACCGCGATGTCATGCACCGGATCAACGCAGGTTGGATGAAATAGCGACAGGTCACAGGAACAACTTGCAACCCACGGATGCCTCATAAACTAAAGGGCAAAATCAACAAATCCGTTATAAGACCTGTCGCACTGTATGGATCGGAATGCTGGGCCGTTAAGAAGACGGATGGAAGAAGATTGCATGTAGCAGAGATGAAGATGTTGAGATGGATGTATGGGGTGACAAGGATGGATAAAATTTGAAATGAGTATATTAGGGGAAGTTTGACAGTTGCACCCGTGCAAGAAAAGCTGAAAGGAAATCGTCTATCGTGGTATGGGCATGTAATGACGAGGGATGAAAAGCATGTGACTAGAAAGGTGATGAATATGAGAGTTGAGGGATATAAGGCAAGAGAAAGACCAAAGAAAAGATGGATGGATTGTGTGAAGGATGATATGAATGAAAAGGGAGTGAATTATCAGATGACGGCTGATAGGAGAGAATGGAAGAGAAAGACATTCTGCGCCAAGCCCAAGAATTATGGGAACAGGGCAGGCAAAAGAAGAAGAACTAGCCGACGTTTCAAATTCCTTACAGAATTCAGGGTCACGGCAGACTGATGTGATATTTGTCTTTTTCTTGAATGTATAAGTTATCTCAAAGTACCCCAACATTTTGCAACTATTGGTGTTACTATTTACGCAGACTGAGCTCACAGTATCCTTAGGTTTTCTGGTGACTTTGACCATCTTGGGTTTCATTAGCCTTATGACAGGGTCCCAAGCTGGAGGAACAATCCAACCGTCTTCCCTATTGAAATTAGCATGTTTTTCAATTTCAATAGCCTCACGTATCATCCTTGGAAGAAAACGGTATTCTTTTGCGAGTATCCGTGGTTCATCAAATCGCAGGTAGTGATTGCTTCCTTGTTCCACATGTTCACTATAGTTAAATTGAAAAAGAAAGTTATGATGCGTTGATATTCTAGAACAGCAGCGTAATAGATTGCCACTTATCGTGTATTGGGTTCGAACTGATGGTACTCTCTAATAACTGACGTAGGAATGCACGCTAAACTATAGCTTCCGAGGTCATTCATTTTTCCGTAAGTACATTTCAGTACTCTTAAACACACTAGTATAAGTAATGGAATATAGCTATACTTTTAAGTTGTGGAAGTCAGATGGCGGACAAATTGTTCTTTTGACAACATAACATTATATGTTTTTTCAATAATTCTGATCATATTATTCATCTTTATTTGACTTTCATCACCAAATTCATATTATTGATTGTCTTTGAAAGGCTTCCAGTAATCTATTCTAAGAAGTACTTTTGATAAACTTTATTTCTTAAAGCCAAGTCTTCTCATCAATTTTAACTGCCAGTTGACTGTTAATTTTGTACAAATTTCTTAACTCTTCTTAAGCTTTTAGGTCTTATTAAGCAACTAAAATGCCAACCTGTTTATATCAAATAAATTGTTACGAGTATTGTTTTAAACAAGAAACGTAAGGAGAAACAAAGTCACTTAAAGATTAGTACTCCATTGCTTTGGATGTCAAGGGCCAATCTTTATTGCAGAGTGGCAGGGTGACAGGATTATATAAAATGTTGAAGGGATTTTAAGAGCTTTACATAATTTCAAGGTTTATGTTGTGTTGCTGAGCAATCTTTATAAATTAAAGAATATTTCTAAACTGTTTTCATTGCTCTTTATGCAACAAATGTAAGATAATTATATTTAAAAAAAATGGTTTTGACTGACGGTATTAATTATAGTTCAATGAGTGTACATACAAAAAAAGTTATTAATTTCAATTTAAACACTTTTGTTAGTAGTAGAAAATTTGTAGCACCTATGATACAACTTAAAGAAACATTTAAACAATAACCAAAAAATATTCGTTTTCTATTTGATTTTGAGTCTGAGTCTGATTTAAACACATAGAAAACATACTGATCGTTGGAAAATAAAAATAATGTTGTATAATGTTTATCAGCTCATATCCATACGACTACAAGATCATGGTAATACACTCGGATCTAACTTGTAATAGTAAATTGGCCACCTACTCTACACCTCTCTCCTACTCACACAAACGTTTCACGTAAAAATCATAGAGGGTACCCACTAATACTCTGGCCTAGTTTTGAGGCGGTCGAATTAAGCCGTGTATTTTTATTTACGCATGCAGAGGCTGGAGAACTTCTTGAATCGTCTGGCAATCGTCGGGGCTATCTAAATCCCTAACGAGCTTTGGGCCGAGTTAAGTGCGATACACATTGGCCACTTTTTCCTTTTTGATGATATTTTTGATTTTTTATTTTTAATGCGTAAATTTCTCGTTTTGTTGTTGGTGGCATAAGATATTATTTTGAAAAGATGTGCATACTTCTTTTCTTACTGTGATAACGAATTAGGAATACAACGTTTCACTACTCGGCTTCGCTGCGGGTGACTAAGAAAATACACGAAGCAAATAATATTTTTTCGAAGAGACGTTAAGCTCGACATCAAATTCTGTAGTAACCCGACTGGCCAGCATCATATAGAAGGCCAAATTCTCTTAATGACTTACATTGCTATTGTCACGAAAATTACAAGAGGTTTTTGCGCAAGGCTATAAAATAATGATGCATAATTGTACTGTACAGACGTGTACCTACAAAAATATTTGTATTGATACGAATTCTGGCAAAACAATGAATGATTATTCAACGTTTCAACATTGCAGTTCACTAAAACATTTTGAAGTGCATTTTTAGTGATATATGTAAAACAATAATGGATGCTATTTCACTTTGCAGCAAAACTGGATGCGATAAAATTGGTTCGTTGATTTTCGCTGACTGATTCGGCACAACTTTTTTAGCTATTGTCTTGATCGGTTCTACATCAATAAGTCATTTGGTAGTGTTGAGGTAATCATCTTAACGTTTCGGTTGTAAGCTACAAGGAAGAACGAATGGGCAAAGCAGAACTAGTGTTTTGCTTTGCCCATTCGTTTGTTGTTTTGGTAACTACTTGTATGCAGACAGTAACAAGCTCTTCGCCGGGGTTACTTATTCTGTTCACACACACGGAGTTGTTAGATGAAGGCGGAATTGTTATATAATTAAGACTTTCAAAACATTAAGCATATAGTTTAGCAATTTTATTATTCAGATAATGGTTCACACTCGCACATTTGAATTTAACCGTTTTTCACGTTCCTGTGAAAAATTTGTGCAATGCCTCCTTGGTGCATCCGTATCCTCCCCAACGGACATATATGCCCAATTCGAGCTTGATACGCCAATGGTTATAGCTGTGCTTTTTCTGTCACTTACGTTTAAAAACCACTACGCCAAAGGTGACCAGTTTTTTAAATTATTTGATTTGTAATTAGTAAGTTATACATGACTATTAAAATTATAATTAGGAGTACCGAATAGGTCAACAAGGTTTTAAGCATGCGCAATTTGCTAACGATACCTTAGCTTTTGAAATTCGGCTACGGCTCGCGTATAAAAGAGACTTAATAAAAAATATGTACGCACGCTACATATCATAACATTTTGATTTCTAGTTTATTGGCCATGCATTGCTGTAGCTCTATGTGATCAACCTGGATATGTGAGTGCAACTTTATATGTATGAAAATATATAATGTATGAATCATCACGTAGTGTAGGACGCCCTCCGGCTAGGTGGAGTGACGATATAGGCAAAGTGGCTGGCAGCGGCTGGACACGACAAGCCGAAAATCGGGCTCAGTGGCGTGCCATTGGAGAGGTTTATATTCAGCAGTGGACAATGGCAGGCTGATGATGATGAATACATTAAATATAAATATGGTCATATAATTATGATAATAAGAATTTGAAATAAAGACGCATTCCTTTCACATGTTCACTGCCAAATAAAACAGAGAAACCCGAATCTAACATATCCAAAAACCAAACTTAATATCGCACTCACAATCAGGGTAAGTATTATCACTCTTTGTAAAGAAACACAAAATCGGTAGAACCTTAACAAAAAGTTAATCATCTAAGCCGTCTGTCCTTGAAGTGTGTTGCAGAAACGTTTTTATTTATTCCTAGGGAGAATTAAGCCTCGCATTCACTTGATAAATATTTTCGTCGATGTTGTTTCATACTACATCCTTTTGTAACAGATAATGTCAAAAAGAGACAACGGCTCGCTCGTTTCGTCAATGTGGCTTATTCGCATGTCGCTGACTAAATGTTACATTAGGAAGTTATCTCTATAGGCGGACAAAAGTGACTTGAAAATTTATCACATCGCGTCTTGTTGGGTAATTTTTTCGTACATATGAATATAGTACATATGCAAAGGAAACTGGTTTCGGTATCCTTTGGGAAAATAAGATCGTTCTTCATCCTCATGGAGTCCAAGGACAAAGGACCGAGGCTAATGTTGTTTCGGTTAAATGTAATCTTTACTCTATAAGATACTAGCAGACCGCGGCTTCGCCCACCTTAAACTTTCAAGTCACCTGTTAGTCCCTTAAGATATTGGTTTTAAAAAATCCTTCCTTAGTAGGGGCTACGATATATTAGAAACCCACTGTTTAAGTTTCTAGTTTCAGTATTTTAGGCAAGTCGATGATAATGATGTCGGGCAGGATAACTACTATTAGTAACTATAGTTTAAATTTGAATGAATTTATTTTTGTGTTAGACAGTACATTTGACGAGGAAGACTACACAGTTGCGCGCGACACGCGACGGGAAGCGCACGCGCAGTTGACTGTTAGTGCGATCGTACGCAACTTTTTTCACAACTACCCCCGGCGTTTTGATTTTCATGTTTTATTACGATGAGTGTTTTTGGAGATAATTTGGTCTTTTGCGACTCGAGTGGGAGTGATATTATGGATGAAGAGGTCCCAATTTGCGAGCAACAAGTCAGTGTAGAAGTTCATAACGAGGATGTTTGTAATACAAGTATAATACAGAGAAATATTGAAAAGAGGACAAGAGAGGACAGCGATGAGATTATCGAAGAAGATGAAGGCTTTATTACGGTAAGAAAGGGAAAAAAACGTTTGACTAGAAGTGATTCCAAGACATCAGATAATACGAAAACATTAAATCCAAGTGTTGAAGGAAATAAAGACCCGATGATCATTATAACGTCAAAAGACTGTTTACCTAAACAATTCGGAATGGCCAAGTTACTTAAATCTGAGAGCATCGAACATGTATTACGAATTAAATATAAGAGTCCCTTTAAGGTACTAATACAGTTTGAAGACAAAGATAGCGCAAGAAAATTATTGAATTGTGAAAAAATTAAAACTTTGGGATACAGGTGCCAAATGATAGATGAAATTAACTTGTCTTATGGTGTATTACGAGACATGGACCTAGACGTTGAAGAAAAAGAAATTAGTGATAGTCTGGAATGTGAGTACGAGATCATGTCCGTAAAAAGGTTGAAACGCTTAAATGATTTGAATAACTGGGTTGACAGTGGAACCCTACGATTATGTTTTAAAAGCTCCACTTTGCCGGCATACGTATATGCGTATGGGTGCAGGTTTAAAGTGGAACCGTACACTTTCCCGGTTTCGCAATGTTCAGGATGTTGGAGTTTTGGACACCAGTTAAAATATTGCCCTACCAAAAAGATAATTTGTCCAAAATGTGGCGGTCATCATGCAAATTGTGAAATTACAGAATATAAATGCGTGAATTGCAAGGGCGCTCACATGGCTCTAGATAAAATATGTCCCATGTTTATCAAAGAAAAGGAGATAAGGAAAACTATGTGTGCACAGAACTGTACTTATCGACTAGCTTTAACAATATGGTTGGAGAGTAAAAAATCGCAGAAGAAAGACAACAGGACCAGTAAAGAGGGGGAATGTATAACTGAGATAACAGAAAATAGAACAATAGGTACACCAAGGACTTATAGAGATGCGATTGTCAGCAACACATTTGATACGTTGCCGTTGGACAACGAGGTGCAAGAGACTAATTCTCAAGCGGAGGAGCATTCAACTGACTACTCCCAAGTTCAATCAAAAAAAGGAAATTCTAACAAGAAAAAGAATAATAATAGTCGAGTTCTTACAGAAGATAATGAAAGTAGTAGTTTAGTTGAGGAAACTGGCCTTGTAACAAATAATGACAACACACATCGGCAAAAGTCAGAGAACATAAACTTTACAAGATTAATGAATAAGTTAAGGGAAATTTGGTTTTCTAATTACTGTTATGAAGAAAAAGTAAAGATGTTTTTCAGTTTTCTTGTGACAGAGTGTATTGAATTTATAGTGGAATATGTGCAAAAACAAGGTTTCTTTACAAAATGTATGGCATTTTTTACCAATGGCTAATAAGAAAAAAGATTTTGTTTTGAATATTATGCAATGGAACGCACAAAGCTTAAGACCAAAACTTGTTGACCTAAAACTTCTGCTGTCTCATGATAAAATTCACATAGCCTTAATATGCGAGACTTGGCTAGAGCCTGAGTCTAGTCTACACGTAAGTGGTTACCAACAATATCGTAATGATCGAGATGATGGGTATGGCGGTATTTGTCTAATGGTGCACAACTCAATTAATGTCGAGGTATGTAACATTGATCTAATTAATCCGGGTATAGAAGTGATAAGTATTAAATTATTTAACTGTGGTCAAATTAAATATTTGACAATGGTATTGTACGGTCCGCACACCCGGGGTAGTAAGGTATAATCAGTAAAACTCAGAAATAAATTTAACTGACTATATTGATAGAAAAATAAGATAAAAGATGATATGATATTGATACGCGATTACAATGATTATCGAACGCGAAATGATAGGTGAGACGCGTTACGTCAGTTGATGCTAAGACGTGAACGCGAACTTATTTCTAATATGATTAACTATAATAATGAAAGAAGTAAATTGCTGACATTACAAAAGGAATAATTAGGCCAATGTACGCTACGTTGCACGTGGCTCGTACATACTCCCGGGCCAGAAAATGAGGGATAGTGGTATGTGGTTGTCATGATTGATGCAATGATATGTGACTGATGTGAGTTAAAAGGTGATGGAACAATATTTAGCTTAAAATTATAGATGATGCTAGTCCATTATGAAGTACGATCGAATTTCTTATGCACAATTATAGGCGAGCTACACTTATTGATCACACTTGCACTTCGCGATTTACCATCAATCTCACTACGAACACTACACTGGTTTATCGCACTTTCACTAACGCATCTGACTGAAGAAAGCTCGCAGTTCGTAGTTTGGAGTTCGATATCCTGTTCTCCAGGGTGGCGCGACACCACCGTAGTAGTATGTGCTGCTGCGTGCGCTTCCGGGCGCGGCGGGAGCGCGGCACCTTCCCGCGCTCTCCTGCCGCACCACACCAGTACCACCAGCGTGACCGCTCCCGCCAGCAGCATCCCGTAGATAACGACATAGTGATGAACGTCGTGGTATGATAGCCGTTCGGTCAACACTCCATCCGCCGTACTGGCTTGTAGTTGTTTTATCTGCTTGTCGATTTTCTCAAAATATTTTTGATGATCAGAGGGTATGGATTGATTCTCGAAAGTAGAAGCTGGTACAGATAAATTCAGGAGATGATTGATAGGGGGAATCTCAATTTTCATTACGTCAGCCACTTTTTGTACGACATTTGACGGAGTTTGATGCGCGTAAATAATATAATTATGCAATGATGATTGATGCAATCCTCGCTTATTGTTATTATACCAGAGTTATGTAACAACTCTACG
Source organism: Euclidia mi (assembly GCA_944739405.2). Classification (NCBI taxonomy): domain Eukaryota; kingdom Metazoa; phylum Arthropoda; class Insecta; order Lepidoptera; family Erebidae; genus Euclidia; species Euclidia mi. The sequence goes on along the minus strand of OX123204.2, from coordinate 12,023,130 downwards.
GTAATTTGATTTCTGCACATTATGCGTATAGAGCAATGACCGCAACAGAAATACAGGTAGGTGTTTCTACTATTTAACTCCTTCCAGGAATCTAAACAAGCTACTGTAGTGGTTTGGCACCCATTATGATCATGATTTTTGACACATAAAGTTTCTTGCGAACTCATTTTGTATATGGGCTGTTTCAAACGACACAAATGTATATCGTTTTTGATATAAATACAATTTCGTACATCTTCCTCGGATAACCCTATATAAGAATCCTGCTGTATATTGATTGCTACGTAATCTGATACTGGTACCAGGCTGGTCATTGCCTTTTCCGTTTGTTGTGGGACTGCTAGAAGTCTGTACAACTCGAAGTTGTCCCTGCTCACTAAAGGAATCAGTATCTCGAAAATGATAAATTTGTTTGTAGCTCTTGCTTTCACGGTCAGAAGATGGTACAACTGTGATATGCTCTCCATGTTATTCAACGGCAATGTCACGTCTCTTGATAACAAACTCGTGATGATATTCATCTCGTCTCGGAGCTGCTTAGGAGTGAGTAGATGGAAGTTGAATTTACCCGCGTAAATATCAGTTAAAGAGTCAATGATCATATTTTGGATGTTCTGTAGGTTTACGAGAGTACCTTGGGCGATAACCGATGATAACGTGAAATCGCAAGTGGTTGATGTAGCTTCTACAGTCTCCTTTTGCCTGTTTAGCGATTTTTCAAGGTTGTTCAAGTGTTGGTTGAACAATTTACTTTGTTTGTTGATAGATGCTTCGACTCTCTATATCAAATTAAACTCACCCTCGACCACCGAGGTCTGGTTTCTCCATAGTAGGGCAAGATGTCTCTGATTATTTCTTATAGTCTCGATGTCTCGTTCGTACTGTTCTGCGAATTCTTGATCGAGTACGCCGAACAATTTGTTTGCAACGAACCCGACACCGTTGATAAGGCCGCGCGTGTGTCGCTCGTGCCGAGTGTATTGTTTACCTATCAAAATATTGTTGTAATGCTCGAGTTCATTAAGTCCGTTATGTAATTGGAGTAGGATGACATCACACTGCGCTATAGTATTATTTGTTTTGTTGTGACACATACTATCCAGGTGATTTATATATTTTCCAAGAAGTACTGAACTTTGCCAATAGGGAGACATGTCATAGTAGATTACTAATTTCCACTGATCTCGTTCAAGACGCACGTTGGTGAGGCGATCTAAGTAGAAACCTTGACTATGTTTAAAACTTGATATTTGATAGGAGCCATACACGGGTGTTAATATGACACAAAACAGCAATAAAAATGTGTATATAAAATGATATAAACATGGTCTCATTGAGTTTCTGACAGTCGCCGAAGCGGTGATATTTTCCTGTTTCTGTTGAAACTTAGTGTCTTGACTGACAGTATCACTTTCTCGAGCGGGTAGCTTGGATATTTTTGTGATAGGTCTTTTGACGATACCGTTTTTCGTTTTTAAGCTGACAACGCGTACGAAGTCGTCATTGCCTGGATGTAACGTAATTATTCTACCCAAGGCCCATTTCCCTGGAGGTAGATTTGCATCATGAATAATGACGATATCGTCGATGCTTAAATTTTCCTTGGGAGAACGCCATTTGCTGCGAGCTGATAGTTGGCTTAGATATTCAGATTGCCATTTCTTCCAAACATCTCCGAAGATCTTCTGTGTGAGCTGCCAACGTGTTCGTTGGTCTCGTTCCGTTTCTATGATAGTGTTCGTTGAACCGCTAGCTAGGAAATGAGCTGGAGTAAGAAAGTCCAGGTCATCCGGGTCTTCAGTTAGTTGACACAGAGGTCTCGAGTTTAAGCAAGCTTCTAACTGAGCCAGTAGTGTGATGTATTCTTCAAATGTCAATTTCTGATCACCGATGACCCTTTTCAAGTGGTATTTAAGGCTTTTCACCGCAGCCTCCCAAAGACCACCAGCACTTGGCCATCCAGGGGCGTTGAAGTGCCACAGGATCTTCATATCGATGATTGATGAAAGAAGTTTTCGTCTAAAGTGGCTCGGAGATCAAAATATTCCCTGTTGAGAATTTTGTTTGCGCCTACGAAGTTTGTCCCATTGTCACTATAAATGTGACAGGGAGCCCCCCGCCGGGATGCCATTCGACGCAACGCGGCTAAGAGTGCAGATGAACTCAGGTCGGACACTAATTCGAGATGCACGGCTTTGGTCACCATACATACGAACACTGCTACGTAACCTTTCGAAGATTTTATGCCACGACCTTTACTAGATTTGACCTCGTAGTATCCTGTGTAATCAACGCCGACGTGATAAAACGGTCTAGTAGGAACTGTACGAGCTGCTGGTAAATCACCCATGATTTGCTGATGCTTGACAGGATCGTGGCGTCTACAAGTGACACATCCTCGAAGATATTTCTTTATGATCTTATTTCCTCCTACGAGCCAATACTTTTTTCTCAAAAATGCCGAAGTGAGGCGGGCTCCGCCGTGATAAGTTGCATTATGCGCTTGATTTATTAGTAATTGTGCTAATCGACAAGAGCCTAATATGATGATAGGATGTTTCATATCAAAAGGTAAGGTTGTGTTTTCCAATCGACCTTGAACACGTAGGATTCCGTTTTCATCTATGTAAGGAGACAGTTGTGATATTTTGCTCTTATTTGGTACGTGACCTTTCTCCTTAATACTTTTGATTTCCTGTACAAAATCAATCTGCTGGACTTGCTTGACGATAAGGTTCTCAGCTCTATCTAACTCTGATATTGATAGATAAGTTGGTGGTTTGTCCTGTTTTCTAACGAATCTAAACATCCATGCAATGACTCGAATGGTTTTGCTGATACTGCTGTATTTATTTAGTAGTTGCATAACGATGTTGTTGTCAAGGTCAGGCTCGGTGACAACATTAACTTGGTGAACTATTTTCAATTCAACATCAGTAGTAAAATTCTGCTGTTTGCATTGTTCGTCAAAGTTTGATAGCCAGAACGGTCCTTGCCACCATAGATCATGATTGATTAATTGAGAAGCGGTTAGCCCCCGACTAGCGCAGTCCGCTGGGTTATCTTCTGACTTAACATAACGCCAACATGTTGATGGTATTATGTTAGTGATATCTCGAACTCTATTTGAGACAAATGCCTTCCATCTGGTTGGGTCGCCATTCAGCCAACCTAGAACGATCATTGAGTCTGACCACCCATAAACCTTGATATCATATTCACTCAAGCACTTCTGTACTTTGAGCATGGTTTTTGCTAGAAGGAGAGCTGCACACAATTCCAACCGTGGAAGACTGATATTTTTATTTTTCGGTACAAGTCGCGCTTTTCCGATTAACGGTGTGATAATAGTTTGATTATTGCGTTTCACTTTACAATATATAATGCAACTGTACGCCTTGGTCGACGAATCGCAAAATCCGCATAATTCTAATACGTCACGTTCACAAGTTGATATCCACCTAGGCACTTGTATTTTGTTTATATTTATGATATCGGTTTGGATAACAATCCACTCAGACAGAATATCGTCCGGTAGGGGGTCATCCCAATGGATACCGGATAGCCACACCTTTTGGAAAATGATTTTTAGCTTTGTTGATACTGGTGTAAGCCAACCGAGGGGATCAAATAGCTTGGAAATATTAGATAAAAGCGAACGTTTTGTTTCCTGCTCAGTAGATGGTTCTATGGTTGAAATAAAGGTAAACAAATCTTGCCGGTGATTCCAGCTAAGACTTAGTGTTTTACAGGACTCAAATTGCTGGAAATTGAAGTCTTGATTCGTATCTGATAGCTCGGGAATGTTAGATCTCCATTTTCTAAGATTAAACCCACCGGATTTTAATAGTTTGATAAGATCGTCCCGCAGTTGTTTCGCTGAACTAGCAAGGTGAGTTCCATGGACTAAATCGTCGACAAAGAAAGAGTTTTCTAGGACATCGGTAGCTGTGCTACTCTGATAGTTGGCTTTTTCGTCTAATGCTAATTGCCGTAAAGTCATCATAGCTAAGAAAGGTGCTGCTTTTGTGCCGTAGGTCACAGTAGTCAGCTCCCAATCTTTGATAGGATCTTGCTCAGAATCTCGCCAGACGATTTTTTGGAGTTTTTGGTCATGATAATTAATCCATATCTGACGGAACATCTTCTCTATATCCACAGTGAATGCAAATTTATACTGCCGCCATTTGATAATAAGTGACTGTAAATTTTGTTGTAAATTTGGGCCACATTTCATGACGTCGTTTAAACTGAATCCCGACGAAGTTTTTGCGGATCCATTAAATACCACCCTAAACTTAGTAGTAGTGGATTCAGCGCGTTCTATCCCATGATGAGTAAAATAGAAGGATGGTTTGATAATCCCTGTGCTAGGAGTGGGCTTCATGTGTCCCATAGATTGATATTCTTTGATAAATGATTTATAACTTTCTTCCAACTGTTGATTTTTCGAAAACTTTCTTTCTAATGATTTAAATTGCGCAACTGCCTTATTTTTAGATGTACCTAAATTGTTCTCAAATTCTGGTTTTAGAGGAAGCCGAACCTCATAGCGACCATCCGCCCGACGTACAGTGGTGTCCTTGTAGAACTGTATGCACTCCTGATCTTCGACTGATAATTGAGACTCCTCCGCGATATCCTCGACCTCCCAAAATCTTTGAATTTCGTCTATATTGTTCAAGGTGACGTTACATTGCAAAGTCTTTGCGCACCCACATAAAATCCATCCTAACCGAGTGTTCTGGGCAATAGGTGAATTATTTTGTTCGCCCCTGCATATCCCTTCTAATAATATTAAAGAATAAACATCGGCTCCAAATAGAATGTCAACTGGGCGACTTATGTTAAACTCGGGATCAGCCAGAGATACGTTATCTAAGTAAGACCAATCCGGTTTAGGGAACGAATAGCTTGGTAGATTTTTCACAAGATTTTGCATGATAATGACGTCAGTTTGAAACTCAAAGTTTCGGTTCATCGATACGCATTTGATATTGATAACTCCTTTACAGTTCGTTTGCTTCGCACCTACGCCTGTAATAACACCCTGACATCTATGACGCGGTAACCCCAACCGTTGAGCCGCATTTTCGGTGATAAGAGAAGTCTGGGATCCTTGATCGATAAGTGCGCGTAAGTTAAGGTAGGAGCCATCCCAGGTTTCAACCCTGATTATCGCTGTTGCTAAGAGGATCTCTGGTACTTCCGATTGCATTGACACGTGCGAACTCCGGGCTGCCGGTCTTTGACCCTGTTTAGGACTGCTGATGATACTATTGTTGGACGTTGACCCGGCCGGCCCGGCCTCGTTGTTAAGTTATGTAAATGAATCGTGTAATAAAGTATTATGAGGCAGGTTGCACTCACGACAGCGTTTTTCTGAAATGCATTCATTGCCATTATGACAATAAAGACAGTTTTCGCATAACTTTAGTTTCTCTGTCGTCCTAAGTTTTGCCGATGAATTCATTTGACGAAACTTAGTGCATTGGAAAATGGCGTGATTATTAGTTTTGCAGAGCGCGCATTTGTAGAATTTCGTTACATATACGTTTTTGTCGCTAGATAATTGCGTAACATTGCGTCCGGTCGAAGATGGTTTGGTGTTGAAATTGTTACTTTTATGATAATTATGATTTTGGTTTGATTTGGGCTCATGCTTTCTTTTTGAAGTTTCCATGGTCGTAAAGGTTTTCTCCAAAAATGATAAGAAGTCCTCTAAGATAGGCACCTCCTTAGGGTCTTTTAGCGAGCTTAGGTATTCACTGAGTGTTTCAAAATCCAATTTTTGGCTAAGAAGATGAATGATAAGTGGATCCCAGGACTCCACGCTTACGCCGAGGTTTTTGATAGCATTGAGACTTTCGCGAGTTACATTGTGAAGCCTCTTGATATGTGATATTGACCTAATCTGAATCGTAGGAACATTGAGCATTTGATCAAAGTGGGAACTCATAATAAGCCGTTTGTTATTGTACCTATTATTAAGTAAATCCCAACAAATAGAGTAATTGTCAGAAGAAATAGGCAAGTGTTGGATGAGTCTTTCTGCTTCACCTCTCACTTTTGCTTTCAAAAATTGCATCTTCTGAGCGCTGGATAGTGTAGGATTCGCATGAATAGTCTCAGTGAACAGATCTTTGAAGCTGGACCATTGATGATAGTTGCCAGAGAAAGTAGGGATATCAATCTTTGGAGTAGATTTCTCCATATGAGAAACAGACCATAATTTCTTATTTATGGATTTGATCATATCGTTAAACCGTTTCTCCGCGAGAAAGAAATGAGATTCGTACTCGGGATTTCTCTGGCCTAACTCGCTATCTAACTCCCAATGTAGAGAGTCGATGGTCGTCCAACGAGTCTGGATAGTGCGTAACACGTAATCAAATTCCCATTTTTCCGATATGGAATCTAAATTGATGTTTGAAATCGTATGCTCAAACGCCTTGAAATTGCTACTTTGTTTCCGTAGCATCTCGTCGGTTTTGCTGTCGCTACCGCGGCTTTGACTGGTAAATTCTGATACAGGAGGGTCTGAAACTGCCATGGGAGTAGCTGATCGAACGAGTGGAGAGGGAGGAACCGTTTCATCCCTTGGCTTCGTAGATACTTCGTAATTTTGTATAGCAGCCCTGATAGTATTGTACCGATTTCTAGTATACTCAAATTGGTTGTTAGTAAAGTATGGATGAGTACTAGTACTATATACGCTCAGATTCCTCTGATTAGACTGAAATTCACTCCAGTAGCTGTCTAGAGTATCTAGTCTACGCTTGATATAGTCTGGAGATTTCCTATCCGAACCGTCTTTCTTAAAATTCGAATATAATCGTTCAATCGCAGTAGAAATTTGCTCTTGAGTCGATAGTAAATCTTCCATGCTAGACATGTTGATTAATGATATAAGTATAGGCGCTAATATGGAAAGATCTTACTTGATATCTTGATACTTAGTGACGATCTCGAGCAGCTTCTATGATATCTGTTGATGCCTTGCTGATAGGTGAACTGCTTGCACGCACTAATATGATAGTTCCACTTGCTAATGAGTTTTCACAAATGTCACAGAGCCGTGATTGCTAAATACGATAGAGTCACAAACACAGTTCACTGAACCACTCGCGAGGTCAATATAGTCAGAGTATTAAACTATTAAATTTAAAAAAAAGGATGTACGGCCCGCACACCCGGGGTAGTAAGGTATAATCAGTAAAACTCAGAAATAAATTTAACTGACTATATTGATAGAAAGATAAGATAAAAGATGATATGATATTGATACGCGATTACAATGATTATCGAACGCGAAATGATAGGTGAGACGCGGTACGTCAGTTGATGCTAAGACGTGAACGCGAACTAATTTCTAATATGATTGACTATAATAATGAAAGAAGTAAATTGCTGACATTACAAAAGGAATAATTAGGCCAATGTACGCTACGTTGCACGTGGCTCGTACAGGTATACTGTCCGCCAGCAATTCATACTACACAATCAGACTGGGACATACTTTTTTTCAAAATTCAAACGTAATTGTATAGTAGCAGGTGATTTTAATGCTCACCACACTATCTGGTCAAGCAAAAATGACACCCGTGGAGCACAAATATATGATGCAAGCTTGGAGAACTTTATGCCGCTTAATAATGGTCATCCCACTAGGATTAAACTAGATAATAATGTGATCCACAAAACATCACCAGATGTAACGTTCATATCGAACGATATAGCTTTTAGTTGTGATTGGCATGTGTCGAATGATAATCTCGGAAGTGATCATCAAATTATTAAGTTAAAGTACAAATTTAAAGACATAGTACGCGTTCATAAAAAACGCAATTTTAAATTAGCGAATTGGAACGAGTACACTAAAGTTCTTCATAATTACTACTCCACTGACCATCGTGAAGAAGACAATGTTCAGATAGCGTACAGTAATTTCATTCGTAAATTGAGTGACACGGCAGACTTATATATCCCAATGAAGAAAGAATTTAATAACCCTAATAGTAACTTTCGACCTCAGCCATATTGGAACCCATCACTTTCCAAGTTAGTCGCGCAGCGCAGGCAAGCTCTTAGCCAGTTTCGGCAGAACCCCACACCATTTAATCTTAACCATCTTGAAAAGATCAGTCATCAGACAAAGGTAGCTATCCAGCGAGCTAGGAGACAAAATTGGCAGAAGTACTGCGACAGTATTAATGAATCAATTTCTATATCGGAAATGTGGAATACGCTCAGATGGTCGAAAGGATACAAATCAGCTAGGATATATGTTCCTGAACACAGAAAGAAAGAGCTTTTAAATAGTTTGGCTCCAGACTATGTCAGCCCGCCCCCATCCGAGATAATCTCAAGTAACGAGTTACTAGAAAAAGACTTTTCTTTTCAAGAACTACAGAATTGCTTAAAGAAGAAGGATAGTGCTCCAGGTGAGGACGGGATAGCATATTCAATGCTCTATTACTTACCCAATTGTGCTAAGTTTCATTTATTAAAACTTTATAATTTAATTTTCTTAACTGGCGAGATACCTACGCAGTGCCGCAACATTCTAATAGTTCCAATTCCAAAAAGAGATAACCTATCAAATAATAATTTTAAGCTACGCCCTATTTCTTTAATATCGTGCGTCTGTAAAACTTTACACGCCATGATAACAAAACGCTTAGAGTGGCATATTGAGAAAAATGAGCTGTTATCGTGTTATACAACGGGTTTTCGGAAGGGACAGTCATGCTACGAGAATTTAATCCGTCTTGTCACTCAGATACAAATGGGATTTACTAATAGAATGCCAACACTTGCCTGTTTTTTGGACCTAGAAAATGCGTATAATAATATACTTCTTAGTGAATTAATATTAAACCTTGATAAAATGGGAGTGGGCAAAAGATTGTGTTCGTATCTGTGGAATATTCTGTCGGAAAGACATTTAAGAATTAAAAATGAAGTGGATGAACATAATAACGTTTTACGGTACACTAGCAGGGGCCTTGCACAAGGTGACCCCATGTCTCCTATTCTTTTTAATATAGCTACAGCAAAAATCTGTCTTGAAATAAATAACGTGTTTGTCTGCCAGTACGCAGATGATTTCGTATTATATAGTTGTAAAAGTAACTTGGCAGAAAGCATTAGTAGTATTCAGATTGCCCTTAACGCTGTAATTATTATGCTAGATAAATTAGGCCTCTCATTGTCAATCAATAAAACCAAATTGTGTCTATTTAGCAAAGGTCGAAAAAAGCGTCAGGTACAAATAAGAGTTGATAACAAATGTTTGGAGCTAGTAGGAGCGTATAAATATTTTGGTGTTTGGCTCGACAGTTCCTTAAGATGGGGTTGGCATATAAATGAATGCTGCCAAAAAACTGAAAAGCATCTTAACTTAATTAAAGTTCTAGCGGGATCGACGTGGGGCGTGCACCCAAAACATCTGCGTAAGCTATATCTGTCATTAGTCAGAAGCCGAGTTGACTATGGTTCATTTTTATATAACAACAGTGCCAAAATACACACATACAAAATAGTAAAAGTGCAGAACCAAGCATTAAGGATCATAGGTGGATTCATAACAAGCACACCAATCCACGTGATGGAGTCTGAGCTCTGCATTCCACCACTGCACATACGTAGGCAATATTTAGCATGTAAATTTTTACTAAAGATGTTATCTCAATCTAACAATGTCACAACAATTTTACTGTCCGAACTGAGCTCCCTTAGTAATAACAGTTATTGGCGCGGAAAACAGAAACCTTTGCTAGTTGAAATCTTTGACTTAATGAAAAACGAAATTGTGTACTCATCCTCAATACTAAAGATGTTTTCTCTACCAATTTGGGTTACAAATATTAAAGTATATAATGTATTAGAATATAAATTAGATAGTTTAAGGTGTGCTAAACGTGATTGTATTCCTTTGACTTTAAAACATAATGTCACTGAAGAGTTAGCTATGAAATATCCTAACTGGTATACCATATACACAGATGGGTCTAAAAGCCCTAGTGGCCGCGGAGCCGCATTCTACGATCCTAATGTATCATATAATAATTGTTTTAAAACGTCTTATGAATTGTCCACTATGTCGATGGAACTTATTGCCATTTTACAAGCACTTTTGTACGCTGAATTAATTTCCTGTAATCAAATACTAATTTGCACGGATAGTAAAAGCGCTTTATATCATGTGGCTCGATGCGCCTCTGGATACAGAGGTGCATCGATAGCTTACGATATACTAGCCAAAATAAATGAATTTGATTCGCGGGGCGTGAGCTTGAAGTTGCAGTGGATTCCATCACATATCGGTCTTCAGGGTAACGAGGAGGTTGACAAATTGGCAAGGAAAGCAGCAGTAGACGGATATGAAATCCGTATTTCACCACACTACACAGAGTTGTTACCAAAATACAAAACACATTGTTATGACAAGTGGAAAGAATATTTCGATGAAACATCCACAGAAAAGGGTATTTGGTATAAAACACTGCAATGTGAACCTCCTCGCATACCTTGGTTTCATAATATTAAATTACAAAGGAAATATATTGTAACAGCATTCCGTTTGAGATCTGGACACATGCCGTTGACAAAGTTTGCTTTTTTGATGCATAAATCAGAATCTCCTAACTGTGTGATATGTGGTGTGTTAGATGACGTGCATCACCTGTTAACGGAATGTGTCCGGTATGAAACGGCCCGGGAGTCATTGATGAGGGCTCTTAACCTCAACAGACTAAATATTGGCATGTTTCATAGTTTGCTATCATCACCTCTCTTCGAAATGTCAATCAACATGTTTATGGTTTTTAGCCCGCATCAATGAAGTTAGGTTATTAGTTATTAAAATCATTTATTTTTGTATACTGCATGTATTAGGTTATGATGGAATTGGCATATACACTAATGTATAAAAATTCCTTAAATAAATAGAAAAAAAAAAAAAGAGGAAGACTACATAATCCTATGGAGTATTATGGTATAGCGAAAACCTACCTTATTTTTATGACGCCATTTCGTTTTAAAAGCTAGTTTTTCTTCAAAAAGTACAAAGTCCTCTCCTCGCAAGCAGGTATTGTATGTAATATATTTTCTTCTATTTACATTATTATACGTTTGTTACAACATCTGCATGCGAGTATAATCCTTATGATGCAAAGCCTTCTAAAGGATACAAAAGCACTGACCGAGTTTTCAATGTGTTTTGTGTATAAACTTGTATAATGCCAGTTCACCCCCATTGCGCTTTAGAGAGAAGTTTAACATTGTTAGTCCCAAACAAATAAATTGTTTTTGAAAAGTTTAAGCTCATGGTATAGTCGCCTTGCATATAACAGTAATATACTTTCTGATTATATTCTCCTTGACCGAGGATAGAAGCATTTGTGACAATGTCAAAATCCTTTATTCTCTTACAATGTGATGCTTATGATAAATAATTACTTAAATTCTTTATTTTACATTTACATGTGCCACGTTCGCAAAGCAAGAACATAGAACCATGAGAAAAAACGGGCAATAAAACCGGCGGTCACTCTTTAAAGTTAGTATGGATTTTTCTAATTAGGTACAAAATCCAAAGTCGTTGTATTTACCCCGCCAATATGTTCTTTAGATTGTAGGCCCCAAGGATAAAGATATTCACGCGCGCGCTTTTAACTGCGGTTTAAAAAATTTTAAAGTTAAAAAAAAATCGTTTCCCAGGTATTATTTTTGGTTAGTATGACTAGGCATGATGTTCACAACGAGTAGACTTCGGCATGGTCTTGTGACATATATATATATATATATATATTTATGTATATACACAGGCTAATTTTTTATGCAGTTCGGATATTTTTTTCTGTGGTTCTATATCAATAATAGAACACATTTCCATAAATATTTTTTTACTTTTTTATCCCACCAAATCCGAGTAAAAATATGCGAGAAACAAGGAAATCATAGACACAACGTTATTCCTTGCAATAATACTATCAAACACGCGCGCGATGCGACAGGGATACGGGACGCGGGATGCAGGACGCAGGGTGCGGGGCGTGGTAAATAGGGACATAGGCCTTCCTCTAGTTGTGTGGAGGACACAGACCGATTTTGAGCCGCCCGCATCAAATTATTATTTACTTAAGTACGTATTATTTACTAAACTTACAAGTATTTCCATTGTTCTTCGAAATGTCCACCACCGATGTCAAAAGCATCCAATATGCACTGCTTTAATTGTTTGACACTGACCGGCTCACTTTTGTACACTCACAATAAGATGTCCATGGGTACATAGCTGCACTCGCGATTTTTCCACTCAAAAAGAATGCACGAAGCATAGCTACATACTCCCGTGATATGAACTGATATTATAGGCCATCGCGTCGGGCAAACGTAGACAAACAATTAACTTTTGCAACGAAATTAGATACGCTTACTTTCGCTAGCAATTAAGCACTGTTTGTCGCATCGTCAGGGCGTGGCGCAGGCGCAGAGGGGCGTGGGGGGGGGTGTTTGGAAATTTAATGGTTTCTTTCATTTATTTAATTTCAATGGTTCATTTTACTATGATTGTGCGCGGGTCGGTCATAGTATTAGTATTGCATTTACCAATTATCACGTATTTTTGTGGACAGTTTTGAGACAGTTTTGGGACTTAGTGTTTTTAATTTTTTAAGTACATAAATATGATCAGTTAAAGATACTTAGTGCTCTGTTAATTTTTTTGTACTAATAAAAAAATAGCGGTGTATATATATATATATATATATATATATATATATATATATATATATATATATATATATATATATATATATATATATATATATATATATATATATATCTATATCTTGTATTCTATGCCGTCAAGCCGTGTGGTTGACGGCATAGAATACAAGTGTCACCACCCCCTATCTTCCCGTGGGTGTCGTAAGAGGCGACTAAGGGATTACACGATGCTAATACCATCTTTGCGTAGAGACGAAAAACTCGACATCAAACCCTATACGACTGCCTCGTTGGTCTCGCGGCATAAATGTGCGCGTGGGATCGGGAGGTCCCGGGTTCGATTCCTGGGTCGGGCAGTGTTATTGGGTTTTTCTGTCACGAAATTCTCAGTAGCCGCACGGAGTCTGGCAATGTGCCCGGTACGGCAATAGGCTCGCCCCTTATTACGTGGGACTAAAGTATATCTGGCGAAAAGTGGGTGTAGAAATACACCTCTGCCTACCCCTTCGGGGATAAAAGGCGTGACGTTATGTATGTATGTGTATATATATATATATATATATATATATATATATATATATATATATATATATCCCGTAATCTATTGTACGTCCACTATGGCCATTTTTGCATCTAATGTGGCGTCCACCTGCTTGAGACGTCCGTATATCGGACGTCAAATAGGAGACCACGTGCAATGTTTGCGAAATTACCCCCTGATACGAAAAGTAGATATAGAAAAGTTAAAATATGAAAAATAAATTGGACGTCATTTTTCTTCCAATCTGGCTGCGAAGAATATTGTGTGCTAGTGGCGCTTTCGTCTTTATTCTATACGTTCATTGCTAGCCGTATGTGACGTCCAACGAAAGATCTCAATGCTACGTTGCCACATCGTGCACACAATAGATCTGAATTTGCAGGATTCTGTTTATCGTTTATTTTACTCATTATTTGTAAGTAAGTATTCACAAGTTTTCAGTTGATATGTGATGTTGCGTCTGCCTTTTTAAGTGAAATGTCTGGAAAAACAATCGAAGTGAAAAGAAACAGAATACCTAAGGATTACGTATACCCGTATATAAGATCTGTATTTTGTAATATTCCTTTTTTTACCTTACTAAGCCGTATTTCTCATGTTTTTATATCACATGCATCTTATTTTATATTCATAGGTCTTCGTTGCCTCTACTGGAACTTCAAGGGAGTTAATTTATAAAAAAATATTTAACAACTTTATTAAACCCGCAATAATGCATATATGGTATTGTGCCGCTGCCTTGAAAAACCCCTAAATTATTGTTTTCATCAAATTAATTCACGTCTGGAGTGTGTTCGTCACTATTGTGATATATAAAATAGTTCAGCTTAATAGAGAGCTCGTCAATTCGTAACTATTGCTGACATTGTGATGTTAAATTTTGATTTGATTCTAAAATGGAGGTTATTTATGTCGACACGTTTTTTAAACATAAGTTTATTTTATCATATTTTGACTAACAACCGTAGATAGCCTTGGGATGAAACCCCTTTTATTTTAAGATCCCACTGCATCAATTTTAATAACATTACTATTTACTTTCACCATCAACCGTCGCATATTGTTGCTGATATGAATAAACCTAAAAATTTGATTTATTTTCTTTAACTTTCCATGTTTTGGTGCCTTTATTGCGAATATTTTATGTATGATAATTACCCCAAAGATGAATGTGATTTTGTTCCTAATTTTACACCAAAACTGTTACATGGGTCAAATTACAAAAAAAAACGAAATATTATTTTACAATCGGTGATTTAATTTGTGTTAGATTTTATTTTTTGTTTATTGTTTAGCAGGGTTTAAACTAACCACTTGTGCGATTCACAGTTATTTAGACATACACTACCGCTCAAAAGTATATGTTCACCTTGATTTGAGGATGTTTGAAGAATATTATTTTCTTCTAATGGTACTAATTTTATTATGACAATTCATTGCTGTATGTTATTAAATCTAATAAAGACAGCTACCCTATCATGATTTAACTAAAAAAACTTAATTAACCAAAAAGCAGGCAACGATAGCCAGTAGACAGTAGGATATACCAACAGACTGCCGTGCGGGGAGCTCGAATCTTTTTTTTTTGGGCGGTAGGTGTCAAAAAGTTAACAGCGGTTAAAAAATATCAAGTTATTATTTAATTAATTTAAAGTATAAAAGTGAGTTTTTACTATTGTATTATTTCACAAAATACAGTACTTACATGGATAGTATTGTTTATATAATATATTATATATAATAAATCATCCAGTAAATTACACCACCTGCCAGCACTTCACTTACACACTTCCATTCTCAAAAGAACATATTGAAAAATCCTTGCAAAGCAACAATGTCACAGCTTGATAATATCAAAATGACTCAGATCAGTCTGGAGGAGTCCTTTTCAAGGAGGATGGTGGAGCTGGAGGCACAACTTCAAGTCGCTGGTCCGGCAAAGGAAACAGTTGCGAAGGTAGCCGAGGAATTTTGCACCTTTAGAGAACTAATCTTCTCAATGCTCAGCATCCTGCAAAAACAAGTAAATGAATGCTGCCATAGCATTGATGCTATGGAGACTAGGCACAAGCGTAAGGCACTAGTATTTCTGGGAGTAGAGGATGAGAAAGAGGACTGCAGGGCTTCGGTTCTGAATATTGTTCACAGTCTGGCACTTCCCACTGTGGCGGCTTCGGATATCAATGTTTGCCATAGAATTGGAGCGCTCAAAAAGGATAACCGATGACCGATCTTAGCCTGGTTTACCAATGGGGATGTCAGAACAGCTGTTTGGAAGGCCAAGACCAAACTCAAGGGAACAGCTGTATCGGTCAAGGAGTTCCTGACGAAACCACGGCAGGCAATCTTCGCAAAGGCCCGCCAACACTTCGGGATGCGCGCGTGTTGGACACAGGACGGCGTTATCGTCGCCAAAGCATCCGACGGTAGCCGCCTAAAGATAACGACTATGGACAGTTAGACGCCGTGATGCTGAAGCATTCCGGGGCTGCAAGCGGTTCATCATCGGCGAGCAGGAGCGACTCTGCGAGTGCTGGTACGTCGAACACAAGCGCAAAACCGCGTAAATAATTCTGTCTAGTTACGTCCTTATTTATAGTGTAAACGTTGGTCACATTCATTTACGCGTGTTTTCTTCTAACAATTTAACATTTTCTTTATTTGTTTACTTATCAGCCACCGATACCCACAATTATAATTTGTAAAATTGTCATAATTTTGTTTATTCCGCTGTAAAATGCCAAGAGTAACATTATAAAAATCTGATAACATCTGTCAATACTGTCAATAGTGTCAATTCGATGTGAAAGGTTGAATGCATTCTGCGTTCGGAAACGTTTGTTGTTTCATAACTTTTATTCATACTTTACCTGTTTTATTATTAATTTTGTTGAAGGAGCTTTTGTTTATTTTAAGTTTGTGTGAGCTGGCGGGTGGTGCAGAGATGTGTAGTTTACTTGTTAATTAGGTTTTTTCTTGTTATATTCTTAATAATCAGGTATATATTATTAAGTATATTAGAATCATTTTATATATTTTATATTAATTATTTTATATGGATTATAATTCGGATGATGATGCATATCTATCTGCCAATGAATCAGCTGACTTATGTAGTAATGATAGTTTTTGTTCTACTGAAGGCACTTTGGGTGACTGTTTGCGGCAATGCTTTGTTGCCCAGCAATCCCAGCCATTGCTAAATGTCTGTCATTTAAATGCGCAAAGCACCTAGTCATCACAATGACCTACTGGAGACATTTACCGGTACTAATGTACACGCCGTCCTGACTTCGGAGAGTTGGCTAAAACCTGAATTACTCTCTACGTCTTACTCTCTACCCAGCTTCGTTTTAATACGGAATGACCGTACTGCCTGGAGAGCGGGTGGTGTCGCTATTTATCTCTGCAGTGCCATTTCATACAAAATGATTGCGTCCTCCCCAGCTTTATCACCTGCAGAATACCTATTCCTGGAAATCGACGTCAGAGGAGCTAAAGCCGTTCTTGGGGTTGTCTATTGTTCACCGGCTCTCGATTATTTCTCCAGTACTGCCGGTACTGGAATCTTTAGGGTCAGAGTATGAACATCACATCATCATGGGCGATTTCAACACCAACTTCAGCCGTTCCCGTAAACTCCTTGATATCATTGAGTCAGCCAACCTCCACATACTGCCACTACAACCTACTCACCACAACACTAATGGGGAGGATACGTGGCTTGACTTGATAATCACTTCTACTCCTGCCCAAGTTTCCCTCCATGGACAATTTCCAGCCCCTGGTTTTTCCCGTCACGACCTTGTTTTTCTTTCATACCGCCTAAAACCTCCCAAATCCTTGCCTAAAGTTTTGCACAGGCGTTGTTTTGGTCGTATGGATATGGTCAAACTTCGTGAAGATGCGGTTAGTCTTAACTGGGAGGTTATGGAGGGTTCGTCGACGATAGAGAAAAAAGTTCGCATTTTTAATAATACTGTCTGTCAACTATATGATGCCCATGCCCCCATACGTAAAGTTAAACTAAGACGCCCACCAGCACCCTGGATCACCAGGGGTGTGCGCATGGCAATGAGGCGTAGGAACCGAGCCTTCCAGATCTATAAAAGGGACCGCTGCACGGTGGGCTGAAAAAGTTCGCTAGTGGACTTAGGGATTTCGAAAAAACGAAAGTGCAATATAAATAAACTAATTCCATTTTTGGATTCTATGATCATATACAAGTCAAAAATATTAATAGAATTTTTTTGATTAAACGCGTGGTTTTTGAGTTATTTAATTTTAAAGATTTTTTTGTATGGAAGAAAACAATAGAATGAGAATTGTTCGTAATTCTTAAGCTATCTCAAGAAAACAATGAAAGTTTATGATAGAAGATATGGCTTTTTATGCACTATATCGCGAACTGCGTTTTTTTGCGTTTTGGCGGAAAAAATTTTTTTAATCTTTTATTCCACATAACCCAATGAGGTTAAAGATTAGGCGCGGTTTTTTTTATGTGGTATCCCCAGTAGGCCTAATCCATTTGCCACACTTGAAAAAAATCATCATTAGTTACATATCTGAAACTTTGAAAATTAATTAGATTACCCTGATTTTGTCAAACTTCCGAGAAAGCATAATATGTCGTGACCTGTAATGGGTGGTGTGGATATTTTATTGTTTCATTTTGTTGTATTGACTTGTTAACAGTGGAAGTATAAAAAAATCGATTTCGTTTATTTTATTTTCGACTAGTTTCATACAAACTTCAAACAATTTTATCTCGGTAAGTATGTACTTTATAAAAAAAGTCAAAGAATAAAAAAATATTGTTTTTATTAGAAGAATCCAGAAACAAGTCTCTTAGCCCCTAAGTCCAAATTTTGATTTTTCAGCCCACCGTGCGCTGTGGTGACAACTGGAAAATGTTCAAGTCTGCAAGGAATCGGTGTAATCAGATTTCTTCCTCATCCCCTGCCGATATCTGGAAGTTCCTTGGTACTTTAGGTATCGGCCAACAGCGACGTATTAGCTGTCTTGGGACACTCAGTCTGGATGACATCAATACACATTTCACAACCACCACCACATTAGATCACCAGACTGAGTATCTCACAGTGAACTACTTAGCTTCTTTAACCCGACCCAACATAGATTCCTTTCACTTTTCTCCACTAGCCCCGGATGAGATCAAGAAGATAATCCTTTCCATAAAGTCCAATGCGGTGGGATGCGACGACATCAGCCGGCGCATGATCACTGCTATCTTAGACCAACTCCTTCTAGCCATCTCCCACATCGTAAACTTTTCTCTTACTTCTGGCACCTTGCCAGCCTTGTGGCGTAAAGCTTATATTATTCCTCTTCCTCAAGTCCAAAACCCTTCACATCCGAATCACTTTCGTCCCATCTCTATACTTCCTTACCTGTCCAAAGTCCTAGAGTCCTGTCTCCAAAGGCAATTGTCTAGATTTGTTTTCTCAAATAACTTACTAAGTCCGTACCAATCTGGTTTCAGGCCTGGACACAGTACTACAACCGCCCTTCTCAAAGTGACTGGCGAT
Organism: Euclidia mi; assembly: GCA_944739405.2. NCBI lineage: Eukaryota > Metazoa > Arthropoda > Insecta > Lepidoptera > Erebidae > Euclidia > Euclidia mi. The sequence goes on along the minus strand of OX123204.2, from coordinate 12,004,305 downwards.
ATTAGGGAGGGCATGGAAAACACCAAAGTCACTGTGTTGGCTTTGGTTGATTTTTCGAATGCCTTTAATACCGTCAGTCACGATGTCCTGCTGTCCCTCCTTACCCATCTTAAGATTTCATCCGAAGCTCTGGATTGGTTCTCAAGTTATCTTCGAGGACGCCAGCAGTCTGCCCGCCTCGACGAGTCATCATCGAAGTGGCGTGACAATAACTCTGGTGTTCCTCAAGGCGGTGTTCTTTCTCCTTTATTATTTTCTATCTTTATTAATCTCCTAACTCAAAATCTTCAATGCGCTTATCAGCTGTATGCCGATGACTTGCAGATATACACTCAGACCTCCGTTGAGGACGTCCCGTCCGCAATTCAGGGAGTTAACCGAGATCTAAGCGCCATACAGAGCTGGTCAGACAAGTTTGGATTGTGGGTAAATCCTAGCAAATGCCAAGCAATTATAATTGGTAGCCAATGGACCATTAAAAGATTAGACGTCTCAACCCTGCTACCGCTAGCTTATGATGGTAAGGTAATAGATATGTGCCTAATAGTCAAGAACCTTGGCCTACATATGGACAGCACGTTAAGCTGGCGAAACCACGTCACTCAAACCAGCAAAAAGATTACGGGTACTCTACGCGCTATCAATCGCCTAAGAAACTTTCTACCACCGAAAACTAAGACAATGCTTGTGCAAACTTTGGTATTTCCCTTGGTCGACTATGGTGATGTATGCTACTATGACCTGAATGCAGATCTTCTTAACAAACTTGACCGTCTTCTCAATAACTGCATTCGATTTATTTTCAATCTTCGCAAGTATGACCACGTGTCTACTTATCGTTCCTAGTTGAAGTGGCTTCCTATTCGGCAAAGACGCAGTCTGCGTGCTCTCACTACTCTCTATTCTATCCTCATGTCTCCCAATACTCCCAAATATTTAAGTTCTTACTTCCAGTACTTATGCAGCAACCACGATCGTAACCTTCGTTCATCTGATAACCTTCTTCTTCTTTGTCCTTCACATAGATCTTCTTTCATCCACTCTTCTTTTCCTACTCAAGCTATTCTTCTTTGGAATGACCTTCCTCTCGAAATCAGGACGTCTACCACTAGGCACTGCTTTAAGAAAAAGGCAAAACATCTTTTATTGGCTAAGTTGGCAGAAGTATCGTAACATTTATATATATTTTACGTATATACGTTTATATTTATTACTTGGGTACCTATATATTTCTTTATGTATGTATATATAATATGTATTTATGTATTATTATGATTAAAGTTTATGTATTGTATGCGTTTATCATACCTATTAAATTATATTAAATATAATATAAGTCAAACTGCACTTCTAAAATACATCTACCATTAATCTCTGCACCACTCTAAGGTAGACTGGCAGAAAATGCCTAAGGCATTAAGTCCACCTTTATACGCTATGTGTTTATAAAGATAATAAATAAAATAAAATAAATATACCAACAGACTGCCTTGCGGGGTGTTCGAATCGACTTTTCGGAGTTATTTGGTATTTAATTGTTAATAATCGCTCGCCTCGTGCCTCGGCGAGCATGTTAAACCATCACTCTTGGCTCTCGAGAACAATTGTTGACAGTCGCTACGCGGCGTCAGTACCCTTAAATAACTGTTGTTATTGGTCTAAACCATGTAATACCGCTATCCCTTAGGGTTGCGTAGGTCAAACGGCAGTCGCTCTGAGGAAACGCTGATATTAAGTCACATCTGGTTAGACTAGTAAGCGGAGACCACAATAGTAGAAAAAGCGAGATATCTACTGTTTGATGCAAACCTGGGAAAAGAGTTTTGGGGTGAGGCCACCAATATGGCAGTGTATCTGCAGAATTGAACTGTGGCTGCTGCGTTGGATAATAGAACGCCATATGAATTATGGACTGGTACAAAACCAGATATCAGTCATATCAGAATACTCGGTAGCACTGTCATGGTACATGTTGCTAAACAAAAGTGTAAAAAATGGGATAAGAAATCTGTAAAATGTATTCTTACAGGATATCCAGATAAAATTAAGGGATACAGAGTCTATAATCCAGAAACAAGGACTGTGTTTACAAGTAGGGATGTGGTTATAATTGAGCCAGAAATCAATTCTGAATGTACGATTCTAGTGCAAGACCAGAATGTTGCTTCAGTGGGGGATGAGGTTATACCAGAACAAGCCCAGAAGGTAACATGTTTTGAATCAACATCTAGTCTTGAAGATAAACAATAAGCCCAGAAGGTAACAAGTTTTTAATCTATATCTAGTCTTGAAGATAACTCCAACAGTGATAATGATTATAAAGACTCAGAGAGTACACATCAGTGTGAAAATGAAGATTTCATGGACAGACCCATTGTTATCTTCAGACCCATACGAACACGGAAACCACCAGACAGATATGATATGTCGAATTTTTGTACAAGTACAAGCGCTGAAACCTATGATGGGGCAGGTTTGACACTGCAACGGACCAGAAAAGAAACAGTGGACGTTGGCCATGCAAGAAGAACTAAAGTGTTTCAAAGGAAATTATGCATGGGAATTATGTGATAGTCCACAAGATGGTAGGGTTGTGCAGTGTAAGTGCTTCGTAAAAATTATGACAGTGGTAACAAAGTTCGGTTCCGTGTATGTTTAGTCGCTATGTATGTATGTCAAATATTGGTTATAGGAGATCTAAAATAGATCCATGTACGAGTATGTAAACACAAGTTAGAAATTTTTTTTGTAGACATTTTTATTTTTCAAATTGTTGCAAAGAAAAAAAATATTAAAAAAATATTAGGTAGTATTTCAAACTTAAGAAAGTCATTGGTGTCAATGTGTTTATAAATCTGAGAAATCTATCACATTGAACCAGTCTGATTATATTGATCAGGTGTTACAAAAATACTGTATATGTTACTTGCATATGTATCTAAGCGGGAAAACTATGTTGAAAAATTCCCATATCAGCAAGCTACTGGTTGTCTAATGTACTTAGCAGTTCTAACCAAACCTGATATTACTTATGCAATTGGATTTTTGATTCATTTAACAATTGCTATTCTAGAGTACATTGTGCATATGTAAAGCATCTATTGAGATATTTTACTTTTGTATAGAATGTGAAGTAAATACAATTGTAAATGTGAAGTATTTGCCTACAGTTGAGATGCCAGCTGATGTATTCACCAAGGCTTAATTTGTTGTGAAATATTATAAGTTTTTGGATATATTAGGTATTCAAAGATTGTAATATTTTTTTATATTATACATACTGTTAGATATAGTGGGGGTGTTGAAGGTTTAATATCTATACAGTATGTATAAGCACTGGCCATATATCGCACTGGCCATCTGTCTTTTATTGTTGGAAGACATACCAACATGTATTTTGAATTATGTGTTTACTTCTGTACTTCAAAATAAAACCTTGTCAGTCTTTGCCACTCGTCTCTGGGAATACGTTGTTTTATTTCATTTTTAATACACACGTGACTTCGAAAAGTCAGAGGTATGTGCCCGGGGTACCTGGGGATCGAACCCGAGACCATTGTCCCGGAAGTCCGTTACGTACACCACTAGGCTATCACCGCTTTTTATTACTAAATGCTAATAGCATTTCTATTATTACTTGATATGATGCAAAATTTAAATTTTTATGACAAATTATATTTTTTTGTTATTGACATTAATATTTGTATTTCTATGAAGGCAAAACATGCTGATTATATTTAACTCAGAACACCTGTACAGAACACATGTTTAAACAAATAATTAATATTATTACTATTACTATTAGTGCCATCTATCCTTCAATAGCAAAAACAAATAACACTGATGTCATCTACCGGAGACCGACGAAACTACGAAGAACGATTGGTACTTAATCGCGGTATGGAAGTTTCGCACCCAATCCCTATATAAATATATACTAGTTATTAGTTTGACTTTGCTTTGACTGCCGCCGTGGTCAAGTGGATAGCGTATGCGACTGCTGATTGGAGGTCCAAGGTTCGATTCCCGGGTCGGGCATAAGTTTTACTGGGTTTTTCCGAATTCTCAATAGCTGCACGGAGTCTGGTGATGTGCCCGGTAACGGCAATAGGCTCGCCCCCTATTACATGGGACCTAAAAATTCATGACGAAATCTGGAAAAAAAATTACACCTCTGCCTACCCCTTCAGGGATACGGGCGTGAGTCTATAAATAAAATAAAAAAGTTATTAGCATGTTCCATCGGGCTGCGGCCTAGCAAGCAAAATATTCTAGTTTGGTCAGAGTACCCTCACTCTAGTCTAGATTATTGAACCAACCCTGATGCAAGTTATGTACGTGTAAACATGAAAGAGAGTACATACATACATACATAGACTCACGCCTGTTTCCCGGAGGGGTAGGCAGAGACTACGGAGCGCCATTTGCAACGATCCTGACATATCTCTCTTGCTTCATTCACTCTCATCAGATTCCTCATGCATGCTCTTCTGTTCAGGGTGCTTCTAACCTGTCCTGTTTTTAGGATGTCTCCAATCTGGTCAGAGAACGTCCGCCTAGGTCTTCCCCTTCGTCTTGTCCCTTTCACACTTGCCTTATATATCTGCGTGGTCAGTCTTTCGTCATACATCCTCTCCACGTGCCCAAACCATCTTAGCATGCCTTTCTCGATGCTTGTCACTACATCTTCTTTTACCCCACAACACTCTCTTATCACACAATTCTTTACTCTGTCAGTCAAAGAAACACCACACATACTTCGCAGTGCTCTCATTTCTACAGCATTTATTCTACTTTCATGACTCTGCTGCCATACCCAACTATCACAACCATACATAAGACTAGGTACTAACACCCCTCTATGGACAGCCAAACGTGCCTTTTTGGACACGTTTTGGCTTTTCATAAACGCCTTCAGAGCTCCATTCACTCTATTACCTGCATTAACTCTTCTTTCAATATCTTCTACATTCTTACCATCTCTTGTAAACAGCGTACCTAAATATACAAACTCATTCACTTGATCCACTCGCTGTCCATCGCTCATAACATAACAAACCGTAACGCATTCCTCCTTTTCAAAAACCATAACTTTCGTTTTACTTACATTCATTTTCATTCCTTTCCTCTCTAACGCACCATGCATGATTGTTACCATCTCCTGCAACTCCTCCGCTGAAGACGCAAGTATAACCTGATCATCAGCATAAAGGAGGCATTTGACAAGTAACTTATTCATCCTTAATCCACAGTCACTATTTTTCAAATCTTGCAAACAACTGTCCATGAAGAGGTTGAACAGCCACGGCGACGCTACACATCCCTGTCTAACACCTGTCTCGATGGTAAACCAATCCGTGTACGACCCAATTATCCTCACACAAGCTCTAGAATCTTCATAAAGGGATTTCAGAGCTCGTATGAGGCTGCTGTTCACCCCATACATCGACAGTACCGACCACATTTCATTCCTCACCATTTTATCGTAAGCCTTTTCCAAATCCACGAATGCGTAGTAGACCTTTTGACCTTTGGCCAAGAATTTTTCGGCAACGCACCGCAAGGAAAAGACATGATCCGTGCACCCCATACCCTTTCAGAATCTTGCTTGTACATCCCATATTTTCTTGTCGGTTACTTCCATAACTCTTTCAATCAGTACCTTCGCATACAATTTGCCAACAATGCTGAGAAGGCTAATGCGTCTATAGTTCTTGTTGCGAGCCTTTTCTCTTATAAAGAGGCACAACCACCGCTGTAGCCCAGTCATCAGGTACTCGGCCGGTGCTCCAGCACAAGTTAAATAAGCGCTGCAGCTGACCAACTATGATGCCCTGTCCAGCCTTCAGCATTTCAACTGTAATCCTATCATATCCTGCAGCCTTACCTAATTTCATACTTCCCAACGCCTTCACAATCTCATCCACACCAATATCGCTTTCATCATTGCTATGATTACCATTAATTTCGTCGATCGATGTCTCTATCGCCGTTCTTTCAAATAGACCTTAAAAATACTCCTTCCATCTCTTCAGCACGCATAATTCACCATTCAGTATCTTTCCACTCTTGTCTCTGATTGACGTGTATTCTGAGGATTGAGTTCTTCCTCGAACTGCACGAACGGATTTCCAGAAAAACTTTATGTTTCTCCGGAAATCTTCAGACAGTCTGCTATCAAACTCATCTTTCTTTTCCTCTTTTTTCCTTTTAACAATTTCTTTCACAATTCTTTTTGACTTAACAAACTCCTTTCTTGCTTCATCTATGTCATCACTCGTTGCCTTTGCCATTCTTTCATTTGCTCTGGCAGCCAACCAATCTAACCAAGCTTTCTTCTTCTCTGACACTGCTGATTGTGTATCCTTGTCCCACCATGTATTCTTAAATTTTCGTATTTTCCTTCTCTTGATCACACCACATATTTCAGACGCTACACATACTATTTCTTCTATAAAGATTGCCATAATTCTTCCATTTCATTTATGCCATCGAACCTCTCAAATCTTGCTATCAATCTTCGCTTATACTCATCTTTCACATCTTTTTCTTGCAGATTTTCTACTTTTATTCTTTTTAAGACCCTATTTTCATTATGTTCTCGGTGTCGCCATCCTTTAAAGAGTCCACTTATCCAGGTCATCACCAAGAAGTGGTCTGTGTGGATGCCGATCCCTCGATACACCCTTGTATCTAACACATTCTTTCTCAAACGTTCATCTGCAATTAAAAAATCAATCATACTTCTTCTAATATTCTTAGCCTCACGCGTATACATGTGTATCCTTTTGTTATCAAACATGGTGTTTGTCACACAAAGGCTCCACTCTAAACAAACCTCAAGCAAAACTTTTCCATTTTCATTCACACTCTCATCACCAAATCCACCTAAAACCCTTTCAAATCCATCTCTTTTAACTCCCATCCATCCATTGAAATCACCTAACAAGATCAATCTTTCGTTATCCTTACATTTCCTTAAAATCGCTCTTAAGTTCTCCCAAAATCCCTGCCTTTCGTCTTGTTCTTGCTGTGACATACCCGCTACTATATTGACCGGGGCGTAAACCCCTACTATAAGGAGACGAGTAATTCCTACTTTCATTCTCATCCACAATAGTTTGAGTAGCCTCACTCTAGTCTAGATTATTGAACCAACCCTGATGCAAGTTATGTACTGTAAACATGAAAGAGAGTTTTAAGGAAAAATCTCTCTATCATGTTGACACGTAACTCCAACTGAATAAAATAGACATTTCATGTTTTATAGATATCCGTAACAAGATTTTTGTACAGATCACTTTTCAGCCTACGAAAATACTCAATGCGGCGGCATCGAATGAATTATAAATTTATTTATTCATCAGGTCTCGCACATATTTCCCAATCGTATGGTATCCTTTGGCATAAATCAGGGTTGGTGTGCCGTCTGAATTATGTTGCATCAATGTGGCATGATGGTCTTTAATAATGCACGGGGTCAAGAATGTGGAATAAAATGCGAGGAATTTGACGGCGTTGGGGAATTTCTCACGATATGCTGTGAATTTTAGAGAATTTTACTTGAGGCTCTTGAGTTGGTGAGATATTTATGATAGCTTGTATTAGTAGTATGAGTACTTCAAGTCTTCGTCGTTTATATCTTTATCTTGAGAATGCCCGCCGCACATTTTTTTTATTTATCTATTCTGCTGGAACCCTTGGGAATTTCGAGTAATCCCTTCGTAGTGCACCTCTACGGTTCCCAATGAACATACATGCCAAATTTCAATAGTTGCGGTCAATAGTTTGGGCGTTACTGACCGACTGATAGACAAGCTACACTTATCTGTCAGTCGGTCAGTAACGCAAGAATTTAATATATACAGAAGATTCCACACAACACGGTAAACGACTTCAAATTTTGGGCTAGCTTATAAAATAAAAATGCTTGCATCCGTTTTACACGTAATTTATTCTGTAAGGTTTTTGTGTCTTTTTCTTAACATCGCGACACATCTGCGTCACCTACCGCGGCGAGCGTTTAGTTGAATATCTAGTATTTTTCAAGCTGTCGTTTGACAGTGAACATTCCATCGAGCATCACTTTGCGTGGATCGTAACGCGACCGAACGTTAGCCACCGTGGTCAGGTAATCCTGACAAAAAACAAGTCAAACAAATACAATGAACAGTAATTCTGTCACAGAAGGTTCGGCGCGGTATTTTAGCGGGTGTGTCGCTACGTTTATCCATTTTACGTTTTCTAAGCGAAGGTAGGCACTTATGCAAATCTCAGAATTTATACTTTGTCACATAAATCTGTTGTACTAAGCACATTTGTACACTTTTTAAATTAGAAAACGTTTTTGTAAAGAATTTGCGAAGTTTAATTTGCACTGTTTCCAAGACAGATGGTCGAGTTAGCCGATCCCGAAACAAAAAGACGCTTTCGATTCGAGACAAAACTTTTTCAATCTAATGTTTTGTGTCCGATGGTTTAAAATATACTAAATAGCATATAGCTGGCATTCTTTTAAGTTAAACATTGGCGAAAACTAAACAGCGAATGACATCTATTGAATAGTGGTGGCACTACAAAGAAGAATAACGATTAAAAATCTTTAATTATGCTATCAAAAGTTACTCATCATTTCTATATAATATACCATATTGCCGAGACATAATCTGTAAGTATGGCACGAATTTTATAAAAAAAAAGTTTCCTTGCAGTAAGTACCCTACTCTCTACAGTTTTGTCACGGGTGCAGTTCTAAACGGTTAAACAAGAAACCACTACGCCACACATGGAGTCCGATCATAGTCTTGATAAATGTAACTGCACGGATGGCGTTGTGGTTCTATTTATTACCTCGCCGACTAACAATATACCAAATATTGTAGATTTAATCCCTACACGGGATAACATTTTGCATTATCCGCAAATGATTGGTTCAACTTGTTAATTTCCATACGATATAAAAAGTAGTTGGTTTATATTTGCTTTATAAATTGTTTTCGTACATAGCCTACCGTACGTTTTCTTTCGTTTCTCCTCCCCCCATCATAATCACTTCAGTGGCCACTGCTTTGGTAATGCCAAAATAACATACATTTGACTATCCTTAGTTGCCATTGTTGGTCGCATTTTGTGTTAATCTCAAGAAGATGAAGATTGGGAGAAAACAATTCTTTGTGTTTTTTAAAGTTTTTGCCACTGAATGCTGGTTATCATTTAGTACGAAATAAATTATTAAAGAAGTTGACAGAACATTAATGCATGTATCCCATTTTAGCTACAGAGGCTAGCAAATGAACGTGTGTGCAGAAAACCTAGGTACGTTGATTTCCCCCCCTCCCCGTGAGATCTCCACCTTGTCGTGGTGGGGGGGCTTAGTAACCGTGGATTGGTCACCCGCGGTGAAGCTAAGAGGGATCCAGGAGGGGACGCTCTGCGTGGGCTTGACGGAGGCCTGCACAGGATGCGTCCAAAGGGGCGGGTGCGAGGGACAGTTCTTCTGTCCCTCGCAGTCGGGTGCGGTCGCGGGAGGAGAGGCGTGTCGGTGTTGCGTTGCCGCGCGCCCTATCTCCCGCGACCAAATGGAGGCGCACCATCGTTGCGTCGCGGTGGGCCCGCAGAGGAAGAGGAGATGCGGTGTTGCGTTGCCGTCCTCCCTATCCTCTGCGGCCGCTGAGTGTTTTGGCGGCGGAGCCCAACACCTTCATCTGCTGCCAAGGGGGTTTTGTTCGGGGCCCGCCTGACCATCTGGCGGGCCAATACCCGTCGGAGAGTAGCGAGGAATGCTTCAGCGATACCCGACCCTCCGACATACGGTTACGTGAGGAATACGGGTTGGTTTTTAGTCAGTAAGAGTCTGACAGTCCCCTTCGCCCTTCCCCCAGGGCGGAGGGACTCCATGAGGATTTTCCAACCCGACACCAAAAAAATAAAATAAAAAATAAATAAAGGTACGTTGAGTTAATTAGAGATAGATGTGCTAAGATTAAAGCTTTTACTTAAATACCTTAATTAGCATAATTAATTTCAATTGATATAGTTTGCCTTAGTTTGCCTCGTAAAAAAGTGTTGAAAGTCTGAAGTCGTTATATAGTGCGTTGTGTGTCGGTTAAAAAATTTCGGGTGTGCGTGTACCAATTGTACTTACCAATCGTAAAAATTGAAGATATGAAAACGACCTTGGACTGAAAATGGTATCGACATAATTATTTTATTTTTCTAGGATATTCTCGCAAACCCCTTAGTAGATATTTAGATTTACTGTAAGGTTATTAGCTCTGAACGATGGGTATTTATTTTTATTTTTTCTTAGTTAGTATGTGCTTTGTGTATTGAATTTAGTAAATAAATGGCAGATGAGCTCATACAATTACTTACAAAGTTCCAGTACATTAAAGATTATTTGACTAAATTAGGTCCAACTAGAAGAACTGTTAAGGTAAAGACTGAAAAATACATTGAATAAGAAAAGTTGAAAAAGGTATTTGATTTCATATTAGAAACTGTTACAGTTTTGTCGGAATCGAAAAAATTTGATAAGTTAGAGGTAGAAAAGATAGAAATTTTATGTGATAAGATAAGTGGATATTATATTAAAATAAGAAATTTGTGTACTGATACAGAGTCTGTTTCTGAGGGGACTGTTTCAAATATCCTCATCCTCATCCTCTTAGCGTTATCCCAGTTTCAATCTGGGGTCCGCTTACTAGTCTAACCGGATTTGGCTGAATATTAGCTTTTCCACGGAGCGACTGCCTGTCTGACCTCCGCAACCCGAAGGGATAGCGATATTCCATGGTTTAGACTAGTGTCAGCTTATTTTAGAAGGTACTGACGCCCTGTAACGATTGTCAAAGATCTACATGACAACCGGACCGACAGCTTAACGTGCTCTCCGAGGCACGGGACAAGCGATAATTAACAATTCAATACGCACATAACTCCGAAAAGTCATTGGTGCGCGCCGTGGATTCGAATCCGATACCCTCTGCATGGCAGTTTGTTGGTATCTCCAGTAGGCTATCGCTGCCTTCGGACTGTTTCAAATAGATTAATAAAAATGGAAAAATTTCACCTTAAAACTGCTATTACCAGTTATGGATAACACCGAATCGGTTACGAAACAAATAATTTCTAATATAGAGATGTACTCCGATATGATAGAGGTCGAGGAGCAAAAAGAAACTAATAACTTTTGTTTTAAGGTCAAGGTTATCTGAAAGTGCAAAACTACGCATGTTCGAGACTATGCTACAGTTCCAGATCTAGTTAAGGACATGAAAATTCGGCTACTCACTAAAAAGTCAGACACGTCGTTGCAACAGCAGTTGCAATGTGCTAAGCAGAGTGATAAAAGCGTAAAAGATTTCGGTAAGCAAATTGAACAGTTATTCGTTGATCTATTTCTCAGGCGGATGGAGACTCGAAAAAATATGAGATTTTAAAATCTGTAAACGAAAGAAACGTCATTAAACGTTTTGCCGAAGGTCTGAGAAATAGTCGAATCAGCACCATTATAGCAGCAAGAAACTACAGTTCGTTAAATGATGCGATTCGTGCTGCATTGGATGAAGAATTATTGTGATCATCCGAAACAGGAGCCCGAGCAATGAATTTTTCACCAATACAGAGGTACGTCAAATAATTTCTACCCTCGTAATAATTTCCTGGTCGTTTTAACTCAAACAGAGATCAGCGCATTTATTATAATTCTCAAATCTATCGAGGTAGTAGCGGCAGACAACAAAATAATAATTTTAGGTTCAGGGGTCAACATTCGTTTAACAATACGAACCGTGGTACCCGTTGTCAGAGTAGTCATGGCGTAAATATAACGCAATCGCTGAGAGTCGACGATAGTCAAAATCGTGTTCATTCAACGCAAACAAACAGCGATGTGAATGAAACGCAATTGCCTAATTATTTTTTTCGATCCCAATAATTTAATTTGTTATTATGCCAATATACATTCAGTCACATTCAACATTCATGATGTTAGTTATTTGTGGCTACTCGACACAGGCGCCTGGCTTTCTCTGGTTAGATACGAAACTATGGTCAGGGACCAGATCCCTTACCATACTGAGAAAATTAAGATCAAAGGCATAGGAGGTGATATATTATCAGAAGGGTTTGATATTTAGATCTTTGTTATAAAGGAAAAATATTAAGCCATAAGTTTTACATATTTAAAAATTTACGGTTTTATTTTTTATTTTTAAAATCTACCGCTGAAATAACACTACCACTCAATAAATTATGTCGGAAAGGAGTTAAATTTGAATGAACTAAATGAATGTGAAAATGCCTTTATGCATCTTAAAGAATTATTATGTAAACTAAAAATTCTACAATACCCAGATTTTTCAAAGGAAAGTAAATTCATTTTGCGTACCGATGCGTCAGGCAAAGCTATCAGTGCCGTGTTATGCAATAAAGATGATTTACCGACGCATACGCAAGTCGTACTTTAAATAAAGCAGAAATCAACTATCCTACTATAGAAAAGGAGCTCTTGGCTATAGTATGGTCAGTCCGGTATTTTCGTCCTTATTTATATGGAAAACTTTTCAAAATATTTACAGATCATAAACCACTCGTCTATTTATTTTCTATGAGTAATCCCTCCAGTAGACTTTTAAAATTTAGATTAACTATAGAAGACTATAACTATACAATTGAGTATGTAAGAGGTACGGGTAATCTAGCGGCCGATGCATTATCTCGTATCATTGTTTCATCAGACGATCTGAAAGAAATGGGCGTGCAATCTGTAAATGTGATGACAAGATCTATGACAAGAAAATTAAATGAAAATATTACTAACAACTCCTTGGTCGATAAGATTTCTACAGACAGTCTGACTGATCACCCAGATGTCGTGGAAATGCTTAAAAAACCAAAGTATTGTATAGAACTAGTAATTTAAGAGAAAATGAACGAAAACTTTGTTTATTTTAAAGAAAAATGTATTACAGGCCTAAATCCTAATTCTCGATCATGTCATACGCGAGACGTTTTCGTGAGAGACTTTGAATTATTCTGTAATGGAAATAATATCAAAGAAGTTTACATATTAAAAAATAATGAGACAATGAAGTATATTAAATGGTTAACCAATGTCAATAAAAAGTGGACCTGTCCACGAATTTGTATTGTAAGAGGAGCGATAAGAATAAATAATGATGATGATAAACTAGTGATTCTTAATGATTTCCATTTATTACCGAAAACCGGTTATGCCGGCATAAGACGAATGCTAAAATATATTATTTCTGGCCAAATATGTAAGTAGATGTTAAAAAGTACGTAAAGAAATGTGTTAAATGTCAAACTTAGAAACATTTTTTACCTACGAAACAGCCAATGGAAATTTCAACCACTGCGCAGTTAGCTTTAGATAAGATTTACTTAGATATAATTGGGCCCTTAATTAAGGATTATTATAATTATTCATACATTCTCACCATCCAGTATGAGCTAAGTAAGTATATACAAGCTTACCCTTTAGAAAATACGGATAGTCTTAGTGTAGCATAGGCTTTTGTCGATAATTTCATTTTAAGGTATGGTATACCCCGAGAAATAGCATCAGATCGTGGAACCGAGTTTATCTCAATAGATATAAAAGAGGTATGTAAATTATTAAGTATAACTGAAATTTCGTCCACAGCGTATCACCAACAATCAATTGGCGCTTTAGAAAATTCTCATAAGTCATTAAATGCGTATTTAAGAATTCAAACTGATAATAATCCTAGATATTGGTGTACATGGTTACAGTATGTTTGCTTTTCCTATAATACTACTGTCCACTCTGAAACAAAGTACACACCGTTTGAACTTGTATTTGGTAAAAAATGTAATATACCTAGTAATTTAAGATCAGGAATTGTAGAACCTTTATACAATGACGATGATTATGTGAAGCAGTTGAAATATAGATTGCAAGTTTCTCAAAATGATGCAAAATGTAATTTAATTAAAAGTAAAATGAAACGGAAGTCTGTTTATGATATGTATACAAAACCAGTAAGATATGAAATTGGCGATATGTTGTTAATAAAAAGTGAAAAAGATAACAAATTCGAACCATTGTATTTAGGACCTTTCAAAGTTATTGAAGATTTCAATTGTAATGTAAAGATAGAACGGAATGGAAAAACTGAAGTTATCCACAAAAATCGTACAAAGCCGTTTCATACATGAATTAAAAAAAAAACTATTGTATTTTTCTATTTTTTTTCTTTTGCGAAGGGCGTATGGTATGGTACAGCCCTATAATAAATGATATTGTATGCGACTGTATTAACATGTATTCTATTCATGTAACAATTGTGTAGTTGAGTAATAAACGGGGTTTTGCTTGAGATGGACGTGTTTCAGTTTACTCCTTTATAAGAACCTCATAATTTATTTCATTTCATTCATCACACTCCGATGAGTATGTAGAAGCTATGTATGAGGACATATCTCGGGCTATACATAGCTTCAAAACCCATTACACCGTTGTCATGGGAGATTTTAACGCGAAACTAGGCAAACGAGCGGTGATGAGCTGAGGGTGGAGCAATTTAGATATGGACACCGGAACTCGCGGGGCCACTTGCTGGCTAGCTTCACGGAGAAGGAAGGACTCTTCATGGTGAATTCCTTTTTCAAAAAGCTAGAATGCTGCAAGTGGACCTGGATAAGTCCAGATGGTGCCACCAAAAATGAGATCGATTACATAATGTCAATGAAGAGGTTAATATTTAATGATGTCTCTGTGATCAGTTCGCATAAAGCGGGCTGCGGTCACCGAATGGTAAGAGGCACATTGAATATTAGTCCCAGCCTCGAACGGTCGAGATTGATGAAGTCTACGCTCCTACCAGCGCCAGTTCAAATCTAAAACCCCGAGAGCTTTCAGCTTGAGCTGCAAAACCGCTTCGAATGCCTGGGAGAATGCGTAGATGTGGACGACTTTACTGACAGGTTAGTGAATGCTGTCAATACAACAGGCTTAAAGTCCTTCCCCCCCATAGGACCGTCGGTCGGTTAAGGTATTTAAGTAAAAGCTTTAATCTTAGCACATCTATCTCTAATTAACTCAACGTACCTTTATTTATTTTTTATTTTATTTTTTTGGTGTCGGGTTGGAAAATCCTCATGGAGTCTCTCCGCCCTGGGGGAAGGGTGAAGGGGACTGTCAGACTCTTACTGACTAAAAACCAACCCGTATTCCTCACGTACCCGTATGTCGGAGGGTCGGGTATCGCTGAAGCATTCCTCGCTACCCTCCGACGGGTACTGGCCCGCCAGATGGTCAGGCGGGCCCCGAACAAAACCCCCTTGGCAGCAGATGAAGGTGTTGGGCTCCGCCGCCAAAACACTCAGCGGCCGCAGAGGATAGGGAGGACGGCAACGCAACACCGCATCTCCTCTTCCTCTGCGGCCCCACCGCGACGCAACGATGGTGCGCCTCCATTTGGTCGCGGGAGATAGGGCGCGCGGCAACGCAACACCGACACGCCTCTCCTCCCGCGACCGCACCCGACTGCGAGGGACAGAAGAACTGTCCCTCGCACCCGCCCCTTTGGACGCATCCTGTGCAGGCCTCCGTCAAGCCCACGCGGAGCGTCCCCTCCTGGATCCCTCTTAGCTTCACCGCGGGTGACCAATCCACGGTTACTAAGCCCCCCCACCACGACAAGGTGGAGATCCCACGGGAGGGGGGGGGGGAACTCAACGTACCTAGGTTTTCTGCACACACGTTCATTTGCTAGCCTCTGTAGCTAAAATGCATTAATGTTCTGTCAACTTCTTTAATAATTTATTTCGTACTAAATGATAACCAGCATTCAGTGGCAAAAACTTTAAAAATCACAAAGAATTGTTTTCTCCCAATCTTCATCTTCTTGAGATTAACACAAAATGCGACCAACAATGGCAACTAAGGATAGTCAAATGTATGTTATTTTGGCATTACCAAAGCAGTGGCCACTGAAGTGATTATGATGGGGGAAGGAGAAACGAAAGAAAACGTACGGTAGGCTATGTACGAAAACAATTTATAAAGCAAATATAAACCAACTACTTTTTATATCGTATGGAAATTAACAAGTTGAACCAATCATTTGCGGATAATGCAAAATGTTATCCCGTGTAGGGATTAAATCTACAATATTTGGTATATTGTTAGTCGGCGAGGTAATAAATAGAACCACAACGCCATCCGTGCAGTTACATTTATCAAGACTATGATCGGACTCCATGTGTGGCGTAGTGGTTTCTCGTTTAACCGTTTAGAACTGCACCCGTGACAAAACTGTAGAGAGTAGGGTACTTACTGCAAGGAAATTTTTTTTTTTATAAAATTCGTGCCATACTTACAGATTATGTCTCGGCAATATGGTATATTACATAAAAATGATGAGTAACTTTTAATAGCATAATTAAAGATTTTTAATCGTTATTCTTCTTTGTAGTGCCACCACTATTCAATAGATGTCATTCGCTGTTTAGTTTTCGCCAATGTTCAACTTAAAAGAATGCCAGCTATATGCTATTTAGTATATTTTAAACCATCGGACACAAAACATTAGATTGAAAAAGTTTTGTCTCGAATCGAAAGCGTCTTTTTGTTTCGGGATCGGCTAACGCGACCATCTGTCTTGGAAACAGTGCAAATTAAACTTCGCAAATTCTTTACAAAAACGTTTTCTAATTTAAAAAGTGTACAAATGTGCTTAGTACAACAGATTTATGTGACAAAGTATAAATTCTGAGATTTGCATAAGTGCCTACCTTCGCTTAGAAAACGTAAAATGGATAAACGTAGCGACACACCCGCTAAAATACCGCGCCGAACCTTCTGTGACAGAATTACTGTTCATTGTATTTGTTTGACTTGTTTTTTGTCAGGATTACCTGACCACGGTGGCTAACGTTCGGTCGCGTTACGATCCACGCAAAGTGATGCTCGATGGAATGTTCACTGTCAAACGATAGCTTGAAAAATACTAGATATTCAACTAAACGCTCGCCGCGGTAGGTGACGCAGATGTGTCGCGATGTTAAGAAAAAGGCACAAAAACCTTACAGAATAAATTACGTGTAAAACGGATGCAAGCATTTTTATTTTATAAGCTAGCCCAAAATTTGAAGTCGTTTACCGTGTTGTGTGGAATCTTCTGTATATATTAAATTCTTGCGTTACTGACCGACTGACAGATAAGTGTAGCTTGTCTATCAGTCGGTCAGTAACGCCCAAACTATTGACCGCAACTATTGAAATTTGGCATGTATGTTCATTGGGAACCGTAGAGGTGCACTACGAAGGGATTACTCGAAATTCCCAAGGGTTCCAGCAAAATAGATAAATAAAAAAAATGTGCGGCGGGCATTCTCAAGATAAAGATATAAACGACGAAGACTTGAAGTACTCATACTACTAATACAAGCTATCATAAATATCTCACCAACTCAAGAGCCTCAAGTAAAATTCTCTAAAATTCACAGCATATCGTGAGAAATTCCCCAACGCCGTCAAATTCCTCGCATTTTATTCCACATTCTTGACCCCGTGCATTATTAAAGACCATCATGCCACATTGATGCAACATAATTCAGACGGCACACCAACCCTGATTTATGCCAAAGGATACCATACGATTGGGAAATATGTGCGAGACCTGATGAATAAATAAATTTATAATTCATTCGATGCCGCCGCATTGAGTATTTTCGTAGGCTGAAAAGTGATCTGTACAAAAATCTTGTTACGGATATCTATAAAACATGAAATGTCTATTTTATTCAGTTGGAGTTACGTGTCAACATGATAGAGAGATTTTTCCTTAAAACTCTCTTTCATGTTTACACGTACATAACTTGCATCAGGGTTGGTTCAATAATCTAGACTAGAGTGAGGCTACTCAAACTATTGTGGATGAGAATGAAAGTAGGACTTACTCGTCTCTTTATTGTAGGGGTTTACGCCCCGGTCAATATAGTAGCGGGTATGTCACAGCAAGAACAAGACGAAAGGCAGGGATTTTGGGAGAACTTAAGAGCGATTTTGAGGAAATGTAAGGATAACGAAAGATTGATCTTGTTAGGTGATTTCAATGGATGGATGGGAGTTAAAAGAGATGGATTTGAAAGGGTTTTAGGTGGATTTGGTGATGAGAGTGTGAATGAAAATGGAAAAGTTTTGCTTGAGGTTTGTTTAGAGTGGAGCCTTTGTGTGACAAACACCATGTTTGATAACAAAAGGATACACATGTATACGCGTGAGGCTAAGAATGTTAGAAGAAGTATGATTGATTTTTTAATTGCAGATGAACGTTTGAGAAAGAATGTGTTAGATACAAGGGTGTATCGAGGGATCGGCATCCACACAGACCACTTCTTGGTGATGAGCTGGATAAGTGGACTCTTTAAAGGATAGCGACACCGAGAACATAATGAAAATAGGGTCTTAAAAAGAATAAAAGTAGAAAATCTGCAAGAAAAAGATGTGAAAGATGAGTATAAGCGAAGATTGATAGCAAGATTTGAGAGGTTTGATGGCATAAATGATATGGAAGAATTATGGCAATCTTTATAGAAGAGATAGTATGTGTAGCATCTGAAATATGTGGTGTGATCAAGAGAAGGAAAATACGAAAGGTTAAGAATACATGGTGGGACAAGGATACACAATCAGCAGTGTCAGAGAAGAAGAAAGCTTGGTTAGATTGGTTGGCTGCCAGAGCAAATGAAAGAATGGAAAAGGCAACGAGTGATGACATAGATGAAGCAAGAAAGGAGTTTGTTAAGTCAAAAAGAATTGTGAAAGAAAATGTTAAAAGGAAAAAAGAGGAAAAGAAAGATGAGTTTGATAGCAGACTGTCTGAAGATTTCCGGAGAAACATAAAGTTTTTCTGGAAATCCGTTCGTGCAGTTCGAGGAAGAACTCAAGCCTCAGAATACACGTCAATCAGAGACAAGAACGAAAAGATACTGAATGGTGAATCATGCGTGTTGAAGAGATGAAAGGAGTATTTTGAAGGTCTATTTGAAAGAACGGTGATAGAGACATCGATCGACGAAATTAATGGTAATCATAGCAATGATGAAAGCGATATTGGTGTGGATGAGATTGTGAAGGCGTTGGGAAGTATGAAATCAGGTAAGGCTGCAGGATATGATAGGATTACAGTTGAAATGCTGAAGGCTGGACAGGGCATCATAGTTGGTTAGCTGCAGCGCTTATTTAACTTGTGCTGGAGCACCGGCCGAGTACCTGATGACTGGGCTACAGCGATGGTTGTGCCTCTTTATAAGAGAAAAGGCTCGCAACAAGAACTATAGACGCATTAGCCTTCTCAGCATTGTTGGCATATTGTATGCGAAGGTACTGATTGAAAGAGTTATGGAAGTAACCGACAAGAAAATATGGGATGTACAAGCAGGATTCCGAAAGGGTATGGGGTGCACGGATCATGTCTTTTCCTTGCGGTGCGTAGCCGAAAAATTCTTCGCCAAAGGTCAAAAGGTCTACTGCGCATTCGTGGATTTGGAAAAGGCTTACGATAAAGTGGTGAGGAATGAAATGTGGTCGGTACTGTCGATGTATGGGGTGAACAGCAGCCTCATACGAGCTCTGAAATCCCTTTATGAAGATTCTAGAGCTTGTGTGAGGATAATTGGGTCGTACACGGATTGGTTTACCATCGAGACAGGTGTTAGACAGGGATGTGTAGCGTCACCGTGGGATTAAGAATGAATAAGTTACTTGTCAAATGCCTCCTTTATGCTGATGATCAGGTTATACTTGCGTCTTCAGCGGAGGAGTTGCAGGAGATGGTAACAATCATGCATGGTGCGTTAGAGAGGAAAGGATTGAAAATGAATGTAAGTAAAACGAAAGTTATGGTTTTTGAAAAGGAGGAATGCGTTACGGTTTGTAATGTTATGATCGATGGACAGCGAGCGGATCAAGTGAATGAGTTTGTATATTTAGGTACGCTGTTAACAAGAGATGGTAAGAATGTAGAAGATATTGAAAGAAGAGTTAATGCAGGTAATAGAGTGAATGGAGCTCTGAAGGCGTTTGTGAATAGCCAAAACGTGTCCAAAAAGGCACGTTTGGCTGTCCATAGAGGGGTGTTAGTACCTACTCTTATGTATGGTTGTGATAGTTGGTTATGGCAGCAGAGTCATGAAAGTAGAATAAATGCTGTAGAAATGAGAGCACTGCGAAGTATGTGTGGTGTTTCTTTGACTGACAAAGTAAAGAATTGTGTGATAAGAGAGTGTTGTGGGGTAAAAGAAGATGTAGTGACAAGCATCGAGAAAGGCATGCTAAGATGGTTTGGGCACGTGGAGAGGATGGATGACGAAAGACTGACCACGCAGATATATAAGGCAAGTGTGGAAGGGACAGGACGAAGGGGAAGACCTAGGCGGACGTTCTCTGACCAGATTGGAGACATCCTAAAAACAGGACAGGTTAGAAGCACCCTGAACAGAAGAGCATGCATGAGGAATCTGATGGGAGTGAATGAAGCAAGAGAGATATGTCAGGATCGTTGCAAATGGCGCTCCGTAGTCTCTGCCTACCCCTCCGGGAAACAGGCGTGAGTCTATGTATGTATGTATGTACTCTCTTTCATGTTTACACGTACATAACTTGCATCAGGGTTGGTTCAATAATCTAGACTAGAGTGAGGATACTCTGACCAAACTAGAATATTTTGCTTGATAGGCCGCAGCCCGATGGAACATGCTAATAACTTTTTTATTTTATTTATAGACTCACGCCCGTATCCCTGAAGGGGTAGGCAGAGGTGTAATTTTTTTTCCAGATTTCGTCATGAAATTTTAGGTCCCATGTAATAGGGGGCGAGCCTATTGCCGTTACCGGGCATATCACCAGACTCCGTGCAGCTATTGAGAATTCGGAAAAACCCAGTAAAACTTATGCCCGACCCGGGAATCGAACCTTGGACCTCCAATCAGCAGTCCCATACGCTATCCACTTGACCACGGCGGCAGTCAAAGCAAAGTCAAACTAATAACTAGTATATATTTATATAGGAATTGGGTGCGAAACTTCCATACCGCGATTAAGTACCAATCGTTCTTCGTAGTTTCGTCGGTCTCCGGTAGATGACATCAGTGTTATTTGTTTTTGCTATTGAAGGATAGATGGCACTAATAGTAATAGTAATAATATTAATTATTTGTTTAAACATGTGTTCTGTACAGGTGTTCTGAGTTAAATATAATCAGCATGTTTTGCCTTCATAGAAATACAAATATTAATGTCAATAACAAAAAAATATAATTTGTCATAAAAATTTAAATTTTGCATCATATCAAGTAATAATAGAAATGCTATTAGCATTTAGTAATAAAAAGCGGTGATAGCCTAGTGGTGTACGTAACGGACTTCCGGGACAATGGTCTCGGGTTCGATCCCCAGGTACCCCGGGCACATACCTCTGACTTTTCGAAGTCACGTGTGTATTAAAAATGAAATAAAACAACGTATTCCCAGAGACGAGTGGCAAAGACTGACAAGGTTTTATTTTGAAGTACAGAAGTAAACACATAATTCAAAATACATGTTGGTATGTCTACCAACAATAAAAGACAGATGGCCAGTGCGATATATGGCCAGTGCTAATACATACTGTATAGATATTAAACCTTCAACACCCCCACTATATCTAACAATATGTATAATATAAAAAAATATTACAATCTTTGAATACCTAATATATCCAAAAACTTATAATATTTCACAACAAATTAAGCCTTGGTGAATACATCAGCTGGCATCCCAACTGTAGGCAAATACTTCACATTTACAATTGTATTTACTTCACATTCTATACAAAAGTAAAATATCTCAATAGATGCTTTACATATGCACAATGTACTCTAGAATACAAATTGTTAAATGAATCAAAAATCCAATTGCATAAGTAATATCAGGTTTGGTTAGAACTGCTAAGTACATTAGACAACCAGTAGCTTGCTGATATGGGAATTTTTCAACATAGTTTTCCCCCTT
Source organism: Euclidia mi (assembly GCA_944739405.2). Classification (NCBI taxonomy): domain Eukaryota; kingdom Metazoa; phylum Arthropoda; class Insecta; order Lepidoptera; family Erebidae; genus Euclidia; species Euclidia mi. Next base: position 11,982,260 of record OX123204.2, on the reverse strand, counting down.
AGATACATATCATCATATCAGCCAAACGACGTCCACTGCTGGACATAGGCCTCCCCCAAGGTTCTCCACACAGACCGGTCTTGAGCCGCCCGCATCCAACCGCCTCCCGCGATCTTCACGAGATCGTCGGTCCATCTTGCGGGGGGCCTACCTCTGCTGCGTCGTCCGGTACGTGGCCGCCACTCCAGAACCTTTCTGCCCCAACGGCCATCGGTTCTTCGAGCTATGTGCCCTGCCCACTGCCACTTCAGCTTGGCTATCCGGAGAGCTATGTCGGCGACTTTGGTTCTACTGCGGATCTCCTCATTTCTGATTCGATCTCGCAGGGAAACTCCAAGCATAGCTCTCTCCATCGCCCTCTGAGTGACCTTGAGCCTTCTGATAAGGCCCATAGTGAGCGACCACGTCTCTGATCCGTAAGTCATCACTGGCAACACACACTGGTCAAAGACTTTCGACTTTCTTAGATACATATACAAGTAACATATACAGTATTTTTGTAACACCTGATCAATATAATCAGACTGGTTCAATGTGATAGATTTCTCAGATTTATAAACACATTGACACCAATGACTTTCTTAAGTTTGAAATACTACCTAATATTTTTTTAATATTTTTTTTCTTTGCAACAATTTGAAAAATAAAAATGTCTACAAAAAAAATTTCTGACTTGTGTATACATACTCGTACATGGATCTATTTTAGATCTCCTATAACCAATATTTGACATACATACATAGCGACTAAACATACACGGAACCGAACTTTGTTACCACTGTCATAATTTTTACGAAGCACTTACACTGCACAACCCTACCATCTTGTGGACTATCACATAATTCCCATGCATAATTTCCTTTGAAACACTTTAGTTCTTCTTGCATGGCCAACGTCCACTGTTTCTTTTCTGGTCCGTTGCAGTGTCAAACCTGCCCCATCGTAGGTTTCAGCGCTTGTACTTGTACAAAAATTCGACATATCATATCTGTCTGGTGGTTTCCGTGTTCGTATGGGTCTGAAGATAACAATGGGTCTGTCCATGAAATCTTCATTTTCACACTGATGTGTACTCTCTGAGTCTTTATAATCATTATCACTGTTGGAGTTATCTTCAAGACTAGATATAGATTCCAAACTTGTTACCTTCTAGGCTTATTGTTTATCTTCAAGAGTAGATGTTGATTCAAAACATGTTACCTTCTGGGCTTGTTCTGGTATAACCTCATCCCCCACTGAAGCAACATTCTGGTCTTGCACTAGAATCGTACATTCAGAATTGATTTCTGGCTCAATTATAACCACATCCCTACTTGTAAACACAGTCCTTGTTTCTGGATTATAGACTCTGTATCCCTTAATGTTATCTGGATATCCTGTAAGAATACATTTTACAGATTTCTTATCCCATTTTTTACACTTTTGTTTAGCAACATGTACCATGACAGTGCTACCGAATATTCTGATATGACTGATATCTGGTTTTGTGCCAGTCCATAATTCATATGGCGTTCTATTATCCAACGCAGCAGCCACAGTTCAATTCTGCAGATTCACTGCCATATTGGTGGCCTCACCCCAAAACTCTTTTCCCAGGTTTGCATCAAACAGTAGATATCTCGCTTTTTCTACTATTGTGGTCTCCGCTTACTAGTCTAACCAGATGTGACTTAATATCAGCTTTTCCTCAGAGCGACTGCCGTTTGACCTACGCAACCCTAAGGGATAGCGGTATTACATGGTTTAGACCAATAACAGTTATTTAAGGGTACTGACGCCGCGTAGCGACTGTCAACAATTGTTCTCGAGAGCCAAGAGTGATGGTTTAACATGCTCGCCGAGGCACGAGGCGAGCGATTATTAACAATTAAATACCAAATAACTCCGAAAAGTCGATTCGAACACCCCGCAAGGCAGTCTGTTGGTATATTTATTTTATTTTATTTATTATCTTTATAAACACATAGCGTATAAAGGTGGACTTAATGCCTTAGGCATTTTCTGCCAGTCTACCTTAGAGTGGTGCAGAGATTAATGGTAGATGTATTTTAGAAGTGCAGTTTGACTTATATTATATTTAATATAATTTAATAGGTATAATAAACGCATACAATACATAAACTTTAATCATAATAATACATAAATACATATTATATATACATACATAAAGAAATATATAGGTACCCAAGTAATAAATATAAACGTATATACGTAAAATATATATAAATGTTACGATACTTCTGCCAACTTAGCCAATAAAAGCTGTTTTGCCTTTTTCTAAAAGCAGTGCCTAGTGGTAGACGTCCTGATTTCGAGAGGAAGGTCATTCCAAAGAAGAATAGCTTGAGTAGGAAAAGAAGAGTGGATGAAAGAAGATCTATGTGAAGGACAAAGAAGAAGAAGGTTATCAGATCAACGAAGGTTACGATCGTGGTTGCTGCATAAGTACTGGAAGTAAGAACTTAAATATTTGGGAGTATTGGGAGACATGAGGATAGAATAGAGAGTAGTGAGAGCACGCAGACTGCGTCTTTGACGAATAGGAAGCCACTTCAACTGGGAACGATAAGTAGACACGTGGTCATACTTGCGAAGATTGAAAATAAATCGAATGCAGTTGTTGAGAAGACGGTCAAGTTTGTTAAGAAGATCTGCATTCAGGTCATAGTAGCATACATCACCATAGTCGACCAAGGGAAATACCAAAGTTTGCACAAGCATTGTCTTAGTTTTCGGTGGTAGAAAGTTTCTTAGGCGATTGATAGCGCGTAGAGTACCCGTAATCTTTTTGCTGGTTTGAGTGACGTGGTTTCGCCAGCTTAACGTGCTGTCCATATGTAGGCCAAGGTTCTTGACTATTAGGCACATATCTATTACCTTACCATCATAAACTAGCGGTAGCAGGGTTGAGACGTCTAATCTTTTAATGGTCCATTGGCTACCAATTATAATTGCTTGGCATTTTAACAATAACTTCTTGTCACTATTTTATTATCAATATATCCTAACTTATATGTTAAATAATCAATTAAAATTATATTAAAACTTTTTAAATTACGGAGCTAAAATTATTGGCGTCTGGCGGTTGATTTCAATAAAAAAATGTTTTCCACAACAAGTTCTATAAAAAAATGTTGTTAGGTTATGAACTAAAAGCTAAAAAATAATTCGGTAAGTCCTAGCTACCAGATCACACAAATCTTCTCATAAATCTGGGGTATTGATTAGATAAATATAAAATCGTTGGGCGCGTGAAATTTGTATCAAAATGTTTACTCTGGATATGCTACGAAAGCTCTACAATGTCATTAACATTACGGCAAGATTTATACAACGACGCGGCAAACTTGCCGGCAAAATTGTGCTGGAACCTTGTCGTAGTAAGGAGCCCAATTTTTTTAAGTAGATAAAAGTAATTTATTAAAACGTTAATAGTAGGCATATTTTTTAACTGATATAAGATTACTTATGAAAAAATAATTACAAAAATACCATGGATAATGAATCTACAGCTTTAAAGAAGCGAAATTTATGTAATTTGTTTTTAAGAGTGCTCGATTCACGTTTAACTTTATTATTAACATAGGGACAATAATAAAATTCTAAACCCATATACAAAGATACACATGAATAATAAAGCTGTGGACGACGTATTTTGAATAAAGTATTTGGCTTAAATATAAATCGAATAGGTTCAAATAAATACCGCCGATTTTATGAACACTGAATGGACAAAACAATAGATAAAACATTTTTATTGTAATATTAATAATGTCGTCCATTGCTGAATTTCTCCTAGAGGAAATGTAAATTAAGCCTTTGTACCCTTTACAACCTTGCGGTCAACAACCGTTTTGCAGTTGAAATAAAAAATAACGCGATGTATTTTCTTTTATTACCGTAATTGTACCTTCACGCCATATCATATACGTAAGTACTAGATGATGCCCGCGGTTACACCCACGTTATTGAAGACTTATTGCTCCGCTCCCGTCGCTCATAGCGTGATGTTATATAGCTTTCCTCGATAAATGGGCTATCTAACATTGAAAGAATTTTTCAAATAAGACCAGTACTTCCTGAAATTAGCGCGTTCAACCAAACAAACAAACAAACTCTTCAAATTCATATATTACTATAAGATTAGGTTGTAGCGGTAGCTCGTACAATAATTAATGGCATTTATTTAAAACACCAGCACTGATGACATCTAACGGACAGCAATGAAACTACGAAGAACGATTGAAAGTAATGAATCGCGTCATTGGAAATTACAAGCGCGATATTTATAATGTACTATATTATATCGCGCGT